>CM061045.1:37148262-37660762 GCA_030762985.1 Adelphocoris suturalis
CACACACACACACACACAACACACACACACACACACACACACACACACACACACACACACACACACACACACACACACACACACACACACACACACACACACACACACACACACACATATGAAAAACACTAGGATTCGTTTCAGAATGCCTCAAAACGGATTTCAATGAAGAAATTTTTCCAAAATTTTTATTTAAAATTCAAAAATTTTCCGAGACATCGCAATAGTTTATTTGCTACGAAAATTCGCTAAAAATTACTTTATTTGCACATATCGGAGTTTTGAACAATTTTTCCTCTATCACCTGAGGTTTTTAATTCGTTTAGTAAATTATTAAAAATTATACATATGGTTTGGAGTTGAAGATATTTCACTTAAATTTGCTGAAATCTCGTAGGATGTTAGAGAGACTGACAATACACAATCACAATGTAGAATTTTTGGATTATTATCCTCAATAATGAACGTTTGTGAGCGACCAAGTTTTTTTTTTTTTTATGATTCTAAAAGTTGGAAAAATAAATTCTCCGCCCGCCGGCGCCGTGCGAAGCTTCAACCCAAAACTACTGGACCAAAGTGTATGCGCAGAATCAGGCTCTACAATCATGCGTCGGCCGGGGATGTATCTATGTGCAGGTAATCTAGGCATAATTTCAAATCATCTGTGTATTTCCGTCTATTATAGTCGATATCATCTGAAAACCAAGAGTTTTTTACCGGTAACAGTAAATGGCTGTGTATCAATGCTGGCATGATGTTGATGGTATAATCATGAGAAATTGATCGGGATCGGACTGACTCCTACAGAGGAGAAACGCCGGCTAAACGTTGACTTCTTTAGTGTAGTGCGGGTCTCCGATCAGGAGCAATCCCGGTTGCAAACCGACAGAAGGCGCTTCATTCATCCCTTTACCTGAGACCAGAGCTGTCAGATTATTTGAGGGGAAAACCAGGACACCATTGAGGCGAGGGGGGGGGGGGGGGGGGGCTAAGTAAAAATACTCATTGAAATAGTTCCAGTCATGCAGCATGGGCATTTGAACAAATTTTCGTAAATTACCGTTGTATACCTATTTATGTTTAATTGTTTTGGCATTTGAGCACTATGAGCGCAATGATATTGCTATCTATCAGTTTTATGGCTAAAAATATTCTAGGTAGTATGCTGCTATTCAAAAAGTGGGTTCGATTAGAGAGATTATTTTAATGATGTTGCGGTTTTATCGATTTTTAAACACATTTTAATGAAATTTAAGAAAATTTTCTCTCATGTTACTTCGCATAAATTTTTGAATGTTCTAGCTCATCGTTGATAAACTTTATTTGAGTAATGTTCCTATAAAATATATATATTTACCAATTTTCAGCCGTTTTTGTCATTTTGAGAGATTTTCTTAGCACTTTTCTGACATTTTACCTATTTAATGTGCTCAAAAATTGCTGTTCAACGAATTCATACTTTCTTATGGAATCCTTGATTGTTGGGCGCAGTAACGGATTTTTGCCTCGATCCAACGGAGAGTAAGTTATCGTCCGGAATGACACATACACATTCGTGTAGATAAGAGCTCTGCATAAAACAAATACTAAAATATAATTCATTCAGTTTGCCATACAGAATAAAATAAATAATTTTTCAAAGAGAATATACTAAATACTTACTATATAATATTTCCTCATATTAAACGCAAATCTATTCTTTCTATACATTTCAGGAACTACTCATTATTTTATTTGTTAATCTTACTTAATAAATATACAATAATTGCCTCGCTGTCATCATTTATCTCTAGTCTACATTATCAAAATACTACTAATACTAAAATTACTACAACTAATGGCCCAAGACATTTAAACCTTATAACCTTGCTTTGTTAATCAAATTTCCCAAAAACATTCTTGATCTCCTATACTCTAGCAAAAATTTCTCCGCAGCATAATGGCTTCCTAGTTGCTTCTGCATTTTATAATTTTTAGGGCTAGGTGGTCAGGAGTACAGTTCCCCGATCAAACAGACCATCAGTTATTCACTATTTAATCTTAGAACTATGTTTAAACGACGAATCGCTGTTTGAATGTCAGTGTGGCTTAGTGAAACAGTGTAAACAGTCGATCGGATGTTTAAGCAAGTTGAGCAGTGTTAAGGGTAAGTATCTTGATTCTTACTAATGGGGGAGGGGCCGGGTGATTTGTAAGGGAATACACCTCCAGCAAAAGGCCTCGAGCTGATGCTCGTCAGTTTTGTTCATTTTCTCGTATGGGCGTGACACCTCCCGAACTTGACGGTTTTTCGCAGGCCCAATCCTAGTACGAATAACTCCCTCCAGTCTTCTTCTATTTCGAAGTCTATTTGATTGCTCATTGGGTACCAGTTTTCGTGACCAAAGCTCTTGGGTGGTCATCAATTGTCCTTACTCCTTTCCAGGGTGCGGGTGGGGGAATTTAGCCTCATTCCAACATCACGCTATTTCTCGTAATCCGATGACATCAGCGCATTGCAGGCGCAGTAGTGTTTGTGTGAATTGGATCAGAGAAATGCATATTTAAGACGTCGGCTTATCCTTGTCTCAGATATTGTCTATTGCCAATTGTAAATTGTCGATTTACGATTTGACAAGCAACTCTGCATATACGCACTGACCATCATAACCTTGGTGCAAAGTAGGTAACAACTTTGTTACTCTGTGGCCGCCTAGCGAAAATAGAGTCATAATCGTTTCCTACTTATAAATAACTGATAGCGGAAGAGTGGCGAACTTCACAAAAAGTGAGGAATCGTTATTTCTACGGATTGTGAACATAGCGGACAGCGGATAACGTAGCGGATAGCTTTATTATTGAGAACAAAAGAGAGATGACGTGACAAACAGATGTAAGAGAAACGAATGGGAAGAATTGCGAAGAAGTTCATCGCCTAACATATTATAGGAAAAGCAAGAGACGGTGTAACCCTCAAGCTAAGATATAAAACATTAAGAGCTTACCTAGTTCAAGCTAAAATGTCTCTGTAGGTTGCTGTGGAAATTTTTCTGTGGATTTTCAAGTTGTCACGTCAGGCTGGTGTTCGATCAAGATAAAATCAATTCAACGAAATCATCATCTTCTGAAATACCCTCTGAGACGTACTCCATTGAGATTTTTTTATTTTTATTTTTATTATTATTATTATTTTTTTTTTTTTTTTTGCTGATGAGCAATGATCGGGGTGTTTTCTAAACGGCCAAGAATTAGCGTTTAACTTAAACACGCGATCTACCCTTATCACAAGTTTTGAACAGATATTTTGGAACCGTACAATTCGCCGAATCAGAAGTTCAACTGTCGAATTGCATTAAACTAGAACTGTACACTTTAGAATCTTAAATTCGCTTAGCGAACTCGGCTGCCCAAATACTGCCTGTTCCAAGTGAGTTGAGGGGAATCCCAACCATCAATTAATTTTTCCAGAGTTACATAGGATACATTCCTGGAACTGGTCATTTATAGACGTGCAGAGATATGCTCGTCTGCTGCATTTGAGGATCCTTCGATGAGATAATTTAAATTGAGCAACTATTCTTCCATAAATTATCAAAATGTCAAACATCAGGTACCTCTCTACCTCCATGGAAGTATGCATTTTCTATAAATAGTACAGTAGGATGAATTTGGTACGCGTTCTAAATCGTCAAAATCGTTCTTTAACTTGTAGCAGCGGACAATCAAACTCAGCTTTTCTCTCATTTCAACAGGATCCTGCCTCCACCAAACCTCAGCCATACCAACCCGATAAGCAGTCTCCAAAGTTGTGCAGCACAATTATATTTCTCTCCCAAATTAATTGTAGCTACCAACTGTTTACAACAAATAAGTGGGTATCCCCCCCCCCCTTCCGTTTTCAAATGTTTTATCCACCAACCAATCAGTGGATCCAACAACTCCACGCTAAGACGTGGTCTCCATAGGTGTTCCATACTCGTAGTCCTATAGTTGTTTTGCTTTCCAATATATTCATTTTTGGTGAATATTGCCTATTTTATTCTAATTGTACAACCAGTGATTCAGGTATAATTTGCTATATCTCGCTGTATCATTTACTACGAAATTTTATCAACTTCCTTTTTGGTACGGGTGTTTTTTTTTTTTTCTTTTATTTTCTAGGAGGCGACGTTTTGGCGTTATAAGCTGAAAGTAAATGGTTTGTCTAGTTATAGTTTTAGTGGATAACTTTGTTTTCGGATTCGCTACCCTAGTAAACATCAGTAAACAGTTTTTTCCAGAAATTAATACCTTCAGCCACCAAATTACTGGACTACAAAGACCTTTAAAACGGGCTGCCGTGTCGGCCATGTTGCCTGAGGTTCAGCCGAGATTCTGCACATTTAACCATAGGAAAAAATTATTTTATTGTAAGAATACGATTGAACCATATATTGTGTAGAGCGTATTATCATAATATAAAACTGCCTGAAACTTGCTTTTTGTGTTTCAGAGCTTACTGATCAATTTTGGTTCCGTGTCTGTCTGTCTGATGTCTGCCTGTCTGCCAGTGGTAAATTTCCTTCTCAAGCCCAAAACTTTACCTACCAAGTTTCAGTCTGATTCCGATAAAATTTCCTGGAATTTTGCGGGTTAGCTCCTAGACGGTCCCCTATGATTTCAAACACCGTCGAATCAACAGCAGCCTGTGCACATGCGCAAACATTAATTTCTCATAATGTCGATATTTTATAAACTGTTCGTCTAATTTCGTTCAAACTCGGTAGGTAATTGGGTATATGTTGTAAAAAAAATGCCCTATAAATTGTATCACGATTGGTAGAGTAATAATCATTGTGCAAAAGTGAAACTAATGTCGATTGACACAGGGAAAACTCCGAGTCTAACCGAACGATTTGGATGACATTTCCAAGGATTGTGTGGGATAGCTTTTAGATGGTCCCCTATAATTTGCAGTCTGTGCGCATGCACAAACGTTAATTAATTATAATGTCGATTTCTTATCATCTATTGGTCCGATTTCGGTCAAACTGGGTGAGTAGATGGGTATGTGTTCCCGAAAAATTCACATGAATTATATCGCGATAGGTGGATCAATAACTATAGAGCATGCGCAAAACTATAATCGATCGACACAAACAAAACTCCGAGACTAATAGACCGATTTTTATGAAATTTTCTAGGAATGTGCGGTTTAGCTCCTAGACGTCCCCCTATAAATTTCATAGCCGTTGGATTAAAAGTACTAACTCTGCGCGCATGCGCAAACCTTACTTTCTTATAACGTCGACTTATCAATTATTTCGACTCGTACTTTGTTCTTCAACTAATTGCACACGTCCATGTTACAATATGTGAGGGAGTTATACTGCCCACCCAAGTTGGCAGACGTTTTTTAACCCTACGCCAATTTTATGTCGTTGGCGTTCCCACCATCAGACCTAACCTAATTTTATGATGTATTTCATAATACCTAATATTTACTTAATTTATATAGAAGTAAAGTAGGTATCTAATTTTTCTCGTTGAAAGGTTCAACCAAAGTGTAAGAATATTTTTTAAGCAATCATATCAATTATTGCCGTAGAAAAAAAAAAAAAAAATTAATTTTCTTTTCCTCAACAAGACCGATGAAGGACTGAGAGAAAGGTGTCGCGCTTCACCCCTAGAGCTGGCCCATAGAATAAGTGTATTTGGCAGTCAGTCTGAATTGCGTTATAAGCAGTTAGGACAAACTACGTTCCACAAACATCTAGAACCGTCCATCATGAATTTCACAAGATATCTCATAATACTAAACGCACAAAATGGGCCAATGACTACATGAAATGGCCAAAAACAAGGTTTTTAGTTTTACACCCTTCCCTTTTTTTTTCGCCCTACTTTGTTACACCAAGGTTCTCATGAACTAATTTTATAGGGTGTCTCTCTCGTGACTAAAGGATTTTCTTATGGCATAGACGTTTTTCTAGTGTATTGCAATGTTCTTACGATTTAGCGAATTCTCGTAAAAAAATGAAGCGATTTCAATGGCTCTAACATTTTCGGATATTTTCTTAATTGAAATCCGTTTTGACGCATTCTGAAACCAATCCTTGAGTGTCACGCTTTTTCATATGTAGTTACCTACCTATATTGCTTCCGAGTCAACCTATACGTAGGTAGCGAAAGCATTGTTTTCATTTTCGGGAGAAAAAAATTGTTGGTCTCCATAAAAAAAATCACTTGCATTTTACGTTTTAGGCCATTCTGAACAACTTTGGTTCCGTGTCTGTGTGTGTCTGTCGTGTGTCCGCAAATCCTTGTAACAAGCTTATTTTCCACAGTTTTTATCAGATTCGGATGAAATTTCTAGGGAATGTGCGGGCTCGGTTGTAGGTGCCCCATCAGTTTCACCGTTCTTGACCCAATATTTCACTCTGCGCAAGCGCAAACGTAAATTCTACCAAGCATTATTTTCTCACGCCGTAGTCGTCCGATCTCGCTCAAATTCGGATGATAGTTGGGGAATGACGATTTGATCATCCCATATCAATTTCAACATGATTGTATTATTACCTAATAGCTACTGCGCATGCGTCAGTATGAAATCCTTGTAACAAGCTTATTTTCCTCAATTTTCATCCGATTTGGATGAAATTTTCAGGGAAACCTTATCTTCGAGCCAGATGTTTGTCTATAATATGGGATTTTGGGTTCACCCCACTGCTGATTTAGAGATGTCTACCAAACAAAAATCAACCTCCTGAATATGAACTGCAGATATCTAGGAACTCACGTACATAGTGTAGGACTTAAAATTGTAATGTAGACCACAAAACTGAGTTCTATAGTAACTTACCAACTAATCACAGAGTCAAACTCTTTATCACTCAATGGTGTTGTTTAATAATTATTAACCTTCGTAATTCCAGAGTCCAACACATGTCCACAAAGCGGAATTTTGCGTTCAATCCCCACAAGTAACATTGATATCTACCTAATAATGGTCACACCACTCACCATAAACTTACTGTGTGAGTAGAACTGGACTGTAACTTCTCAGTTTTACCTATCAAATCTCAAAGTGAAATACTTGTCCACGAGTTGGAGTTTCCAAAACTATTAACCTAAGACTTTTAATGGTAAGATAGATCTTTGAGTATGTGGTAATTGATCTTCAGTTACACAGGATGATGTTTCGTTTGGATGTGAATCCGAGAGTTCAAAGGCGTATCATCGAAGTTGCTGCTGGGATATTCGATGGCATGAGTTGTTTCCGAGATTATTCAAACCAATTCTAGTTGGCTTCTAAAATAGAACTCAGCACAATTGTGATAGAAAAGTAACGTGTTCTCAATAACTAAAGTGCGATATCATTATGATGCGTGTCGGTATATCGAAGGATAATTTTATTATGAAATACTGAATATCAACCTAGGATAGCTAAGACTACCTTACGTTTTGAAAATGCACTATAGTAAAAGAAAGTTCAAAATTAATACCTACATTGAGTGAATGATGTGTGATAAAATTCAACTATCAACTGAATACCGTTCTGTGAAAATGTGGAAACCCCGATACACCGACCATCATAACTCGGTACTGATGGTCACCCATGTCATTGACTTTTTATTTTTATTAAATCTGTTTATTTTTAACAGACTATTTTTTAAATTACTCCAACGTACACCTGTACTTATAGGGAAGATTTTTTTCCCCAGAAGTCCGTACCTATGGATTGATACAGACTGAGATAATGTTAACAGAGATCGTATTATGTGTGCTTGCGTGATGGGGAACGCGAGAATATGGTATGGACGTATGATATCGATCTACATACTTATATAATATAGATAACTGCCAGTATGAATGCTGACAGCCTTCAAACGTTAACTAAAGCCCATACCTGAGCAAACATGTCAGATGTATATGAAACTGCAGCAAATACTTTTTCATTTACCATGAATTATCATTTACGTACATTTCGGAGATGTTCGTCGTGAGTAGAAAGTCGAGTACCGGGGGCGAGTCCTTTCGATGCAAAGACATCTTCATCAGGCGGTCAAAACAGCATTGTGAGTGAGTACTGTTCACATAACGGGCGCTTTATTCTCGTTTAATATCATATGTAAATGATAATATTTTACTATTACTACTAGCAGAAATAAACCTTTAGATTTAATACCAAGAATTAGTTAGATAAAAGTCCCAGTCATGAAGCATGGTCGTATGAGCGAATTTTCTTAAGTTACCTATCATATTATAGTATGTTAAATTGTTTGAAAATTTGAGCTTTTTAAGTGCAAAGAAAATGTTAACCATTGTTTTTATGGCAATCTAAGTAGTAATCTGCTATTAGAAAAGAGCTTTGGGATTTTTCGCTTTTTTTTGAAGTTTTTATCGATTGTATAACAAATTTTAATGAAATTTAAGAACATTTTTCTGCAAAAATTAGTAAATAAATTTTTTAGTGTTCTATTTTATATTTTATAAACTTTATTTGAGCAATATGCTGCTAAAAATTATGAATTTAATATTTGTATTCATTTTTAGATTTTTGCAACACATTTTTTGATATTTGACCAATTTAAGTGCTCAAAAGGTGTTGGCCAACGAACTCATCTTTTCGTTTGGAAAGCTTGATGTTTTGACGCAAGAACGGAATTTTTACCTCAATCCTAAGTTATCATCTGGAATGAAACACACACACACACACACACACACACATATATATATATATATATATACATATATACATACATATGAAAAAGCGCATAGTTTCAGAATGCCACTAATAAAGGAAATATTACTGACCTGTTGTCACGGGGCCACGTCGTCTCTGCAAAGATCCCGTTGAGGGGTGAGGATAAATAAGATTTTCAAATGAGTGATATATTTTTTTTATTCACATTTATTTACTTTTGGAAGGTTTAGCCACAACTATCTGCTGACATAATATAATACAATACTACTAATCAATTAGGCTATTGGCATTAAAATTATTGCTACATTTCATTTCTTTGATTTTATTCTTCTTCAAATTACGATATTATTTGCTTCTTCTTTTTTTGTATTTTTCTTCTTTTTTTTCTTTACTTAATTCACCAAACAATTGTACGAGTTGATATATTTATCAGTAGATTAACAATGTTACAAATCAATTTTTTGTGCAAGCAGGACCTACTGGAGCTAAACACCTAGTAAAAACAAAATAACTTTTTTCTTTCTTTTTTTTTAACAACAAAAACTTTATACGGCGATATTTACAAATAAAAGAAAGGATCCAACAAGTTACAGGGTTGAGGAAACATCGTTGAATGAAGGAAATGTTATCTGTATATCCAATTGTTCTATTTACAAGGAGCAAACGTATATAAATGCAATAATAATTTAAAAATATTTATATAAGGTATGTTCATTATTTATATATATTTATCTATACATATCATATAAATAAATATACATATATTTTTGTTTAAATAATAAATTTCATATGTTAATGTTTATTTAAAAATAAAACAAGGCCTATGCTGAGTCCATGGGATATCGACCAATGTATTTTTCAACAATTTCATTCTGTACATATTATTTTGAAACCCATATTCACTCTTCAACTTGATTTTCCGATCAACGTCGAAAAGTTTTCAATTTAGATGGACTCAGCATAATTTCCTAGCGAGGGTTAGAAAATACAAGAACAAGACTAAAAAAACCACTGGGAACTAAAGTGTCGACGATATATTTGTAGAGCAAAATAGAAAACAAGATATTGAAATGAAAACGGTGCCAAGATTGCACATTGGAACACTTGAAAGAGAAATAATAATTACCTAAACGAAAAATTAAATTCAATGAAAAAAAGGAGTGGTACAGGGAGGCGCTCCCAGGTATCCATCATGATATGCATTTAAAAAAATGGAAAACAACGAAAAATCTGTGCTGGTCCGACGTGGTCCATAGCTGGTGAGACGCCTCTCGAACTCGAATATATTGAAATTATATTAAAAAAAAAAAAAAAAATAATTATAATAAATAAAAAACAAATGAAAATAATAATTAACGGGAAACGTAACGATATTGAAAATAAAATTTGAAAAGGAAAAAAACAAACTTTAGTGGGCCGTTTTCACAGAACAACCAGCCATCTAAAAAATGAGAACACACTAGTGTTATGAAGAGGTATAATGTATACTAACGTATACATCAGTATATTGTACATAGATAGGTACAGATTTAAATATATATATATATTTATCATCATCATTATAATCTAAATAGGTATAGCCGAGAGGAACATATTTCTGGAAATACATAGTCGACTTATTAAGGCAATCTCGTGGGAGCAACGGGGTTTATAACCCCTTGAATTTTCCTTTTTTGTTCGTTTTTCGAGGTATCAATTTTTGTTGCGGTTCTTAAAAATTGTTATTGGGAGAATTTGTCATTTTTATTAATTTTTTTGCACAATAGTTGTAGTTACAAATAGAAAGTGACTGGAGAAACCAAATTGGCTAACAAAATCGACATCCGTTTCCCTTCATTTTCAATTTTTTTTCGTCTTATTAAATCACTATTATTATTCATTTATTTTATTATTTTATTTTTTTTTTAATAAATTTTTTCGTTTTTTTAATTTTTTTTTCAAGGGAAGTGTCGTTTTAATATCAACTATTACACATATAGAACTTACATAGAATCAAATCCACTTGATCAAGAAATCACAGACAATAACAATATATATATATTTATATGTATATAATTGCAACACAATATAGTGGGAAATATATATAATAGCCGGGCCGTGCAGGAATGAGCCCGGAAACGGTTTTAGTAGACATCCAATTTTCGGGTTGTCGGCAAGAAGGCATTTTAAAAAATTTTCCGAAAAAAGGCTACATGCGCAGTGATGTTGTTCTGTACAGATATATTTATTTAAATTATAGTTTTGTTGTGTTATTTACAGACCTCACGAAGAAGATAGGGTACGGGGAGGGGGAGTTCACTTGTCTTCAACTTTGACGTGGCTGAGGAGGTCAGGGGTTTTGACTTCGAGGCCGTTGACCATTTTCTCTATGCTTTTGAGCTCGGAGGCGGTGGAGGACTCGGTCTTAGGTGGTGAGGGGGTGGTGGGTGGCGGAGTCGGTGGTTTGGGAGAGCAGGCGCCGCTGGCAGGCGTCACGGTCTCAAAGGCGCTGCCGATGGGTGAACCTCCGACGAGCGACGGCGGCGGGAGGGAGTAAGGGGAAAATCTGTGGAGACCGGAGCTGAGGGAGGCGGCAGCCTTGAGGGAGTGAGAGGTGTGGTGGGGGGAAAGGCCGGCGGTGTAGGCAGCGGCGGCCTGGCCGAAAAAGGCCGGGTGCTGAGCGGCGAGGGCGAGCTGAGCGTTGAAGAGGAGGCTGGAGGCGTGGTGGCCCGAGAAGAGGGAGCTGAGAGGAGGCCCGGGCGCCAGGACTGGGTGGGCCCCGGCGCCGTGGTAGAGCCCTGCCGGCGAATAGGGGAGGAGGTACGGCAAGAGGTGCGGGGCGGGGTGGATCGGCGGCCCCACACTGATGTTTGGCGACGGGTACTCTCCGCCCCCATGATGGGAACCTGCACAACAAACAACACAAAACACCTCATATTTAGATAGGTAGTTCTCAAACAGTTTTTAAAGACGAAAATATAACCAAAAACCTAGGAGCACAGCTTCACACTACCTTCCTATCATAAATTCAATTTAAATGGGTCCTATTCGCCCTTCTGAGTAAAGCCTTGATAATTACAGCGGTTCTCCCTCGGCCACCTACTCACCGAGTAGGAAAAATAGGTACGTATTATATAACCATAATGTTTTACATGGAGCAGTGGGGAGGCGGTAACTGATTAAACAAAATCGTTTATCAATTTTTTCCCCCACCTCTCAGTTATGAATCAGAGTAAGATTATTTCTTGGAACTTTGCTCTTGAATACAGAAAAACGTTGAATCAGGAAAATATTTCTTTAATGTCGTTCAGGAAGTCGGATCCCACTACACCTAGGCAGACATCCACATTTCAACAGACAGGCGCTTACATAGATTTCTCTTTCTTGTATTGAGATGTGTGCTCGAATTGGTTGAGATGTAATGGGGAAGTTTAAGGAGGGATGTTTAAGGGTGGTGGGGAGGGGGAGATAAAATAAGATAGACTACCCATCTAAGACAGGGTTACCAAGGTGTCCGGTTTTGGCCCGGACTGTAATGGATAAAGGGACGGGTTTTTGACCGAGCTGTAAGGGCGAGAATTCAAAGTAGCTCGGATGGGGAAATGTAGAGTTTTAGGCCCTATCGTAAGTCTCCACTACGAATTCAGCCCTATAAATTCGTGCATTCTCTATATTAGTTTTAGAATGAGGCGAATAACTTCAACTCCAGAATCCCCAGATTTTAATACCGCAATTTTCGTTGCAAAATTTCTAAAGTAACTATTTAAGGATTCAAATGTCTCCTGCCTATCAAGTGTGTCACTTTCAATGGGGCACCGAACGTGAGAAGCCCGAGGTAGAGCGCATCACATAAACAAAGATCTTACAGATTCGCTCTTGTTTTTTTTTTTGTTTTTTTTTTTTTTTTTTTTTTTTTTTTTGTCTATAAGGGCAGTCAGTCGTGACGGTTGTTTTTGCTTTTTTTTGCCGATTTTTTTTTTTTTTTTTTTTTTTTTTTTTTTTCAATTCTAATTTATTAACTACCTAATAACATAATTCTCTTTCAGGTCAGAATTGATGAGATTGATGGTGCAGAGAAAAAATTGTACAGCAAATATTTGTAAGTAATGCATGCATTATAGGGAGAGAAAAAATGATTTATCATAAATAACACCCCCCATTTAACTCCTTCACCGACAGCATTTTTGCCGAAACGAAGAGTGAGGTTGTGCCCAAAAATGACAAATTCCTTGGGTGGGATCCTGTGTAGTTGTGAAAAAGTTAAAATATGTTGTTTTCCGTCCGGATCATGCTGCCAATTTGACGGAAGAGGGTGGTGCATGCTTATAAGCTGAGGCCAACAGATGGAGGGGAGAGTGGTGTGGTGACTGGCACCATAAACATTCACATAGTTGTTGTCAATAAAAATGCATTGCTATTTGACCTTGAACCAAGTTGGACGAACTTTATTTACTTGTTCATTATAGTATCAATAAATGTACGTCATGTATGGAACTAATTAGTGTCTGGGCTCGTAGTGATCGGGGTTTTTTTTCTATACGATATGGAAACCCTGATCTGAGGAGTGACAAATAGAGCTAGGTGAACACACAGGTATTTTTTAGGATGTCCCTCCGAAGCTAGGTCTTACAATCAAGGGTTTGTAAATAAGAAAGTCGACCCATTAGAACTGAAGTTCTAAAAGATTTTGTTGGAAATGGCTTCTGTGCCATAACTTCCTTCATTCAGGTGAACTCGTTCTTCAACATAATATAAATTATTTTTACGTTTTGCGGTCAGTATTATTCTGCCTTCATCATTTTGAACTACAGCTTCGTTTTTCGTAAATACTACGGCATGCCCTTTATCAGTTATTTTACTCACTGACATAAGGTTTGTACGTAAGTCAGGTACATGTAGTGTATTATTTAGTGTCATAATTTTTACGTTTTCATCTCTAGTTACAGCTATTTTAACTGTACCTTTACCTTGAATTTTTGTCGATTCATTATTTGCGAGGTTTACTTTTCCATCAGAAATGGGTTCTCGAGACGTGAACGCTTCATCCTCGTTGCACATGTGGGAGCTGCATCCACTGTCCAAGCACCATACTCTGGAGTTGGTTTTCAAAGCAAATTCTTCAGTGAATAAGCTGTTGTCCCTTTCTTCTACTTTTCTTGCCTTTGGTCTGTAATAGCAGGAAGATGGTTTATGACCTCGCCTACTACAGTACGGGCAATTTCGGTTATCGATTTGCGGCCTATAAGCAGTCCATTCCCTATTCTGATAGTTTTGTTTTTCGTGGTTTTGTCGTTTTTCTGTATGTAATCTATTTTGATAGTTTTCTTCACCTTTAGAAGAATGTAGTCTATAATTATTATTACCCCTCGCTGTCATTGCCTCTAAATTCCAACTATTATCTATTCTAGCATCCCCTTGTTCTATTATTTTTATTTTCAATATTTCAGGATCTGGCAGTTCATCTCGCGATTCAATGGCGCATCTGAAGTTGTTATAACTATCTGGGAGGCTATAAAGAAGTATTACAGATAACATATCAGGGTGTATTGTAACTTCCATCATTTTTAATTTATCTACTGCGTCAAAAAACTTTGCAAGATGATCCCTAACGTTGCCATCCTCTTTCATTCGATATAAAATTAATTGCTTTAATAAGGTGGCTTTTCTAGCAGGACCTTTGGATTGGTAAATACTTTCTAATTTCAACCATAATTCTCTAGATGTTATACAATCTTTTACTTGTTTAATCTCCGAAGGTGATATTGCTAAAATAATGTCCGCTCGTGCCTTCAAGTCGGTGGGGGGGGGGGGGGGTACATCATTCTTGACAAGTGCTGACTTCCGTCACTAAATTGAGTGCCATCATGAACTTCCCTGACACTACCGACAGTGATAAACACTGTTTAGTCTCTACCTGTACCAGATAAAAACCCGAAATAATTTAACAAAAACTAGATGATGAATAAGCTAAATGCATGCTAATATATAAAATCAGCAAAGTGAAATAAAACTATGACTAGATGTGCAAGAATATATCACAGATTACATATCACAGTTTTTAGTACAGCCCAGCGGGTCTCAGGTCGGTACAACTGGAACCGGACCTAGTCTAGCCCAGACAAAACGTCAACCCACTGAGAGGGCGCATGCTCGACTCGGAGGTCCACAAGGTCTGGGCAGTCCACTAGGAATCGGCGGATGACCCTCATACCTCTCGCTCACAACATCTCAAACTTCTGTTATGTACATTGTGTGTAAGACGGGAATGGCCAGTGGCCGATTGACCATCATATTCGGTTCCTCCTTGGAAGTGGGGCTACGAGAGGGTACAAATAAGTTTCAGACCAAATCCGTTGAAAAAAACCATAAATGTGTATGAATGTGTGTGTGTGTGTGTGTTAGAATTTCTTGTGAGTGCTGCACAGGTAACATTCTCACCCGACTGTCGTAACTTTTTAAATCACAATATTGGTCAAGTTGTGCAACGAACCTTGGGAATTTTGGATTTAGATTTGCCATTAGGAAGGGAGGTGGAGGTGGTAATAGCCGAACCTTTCATGCGCTGCGCAAACTAGAATTCTTAACCGATTTTCGAGATTTATATATATAAATAAATAAATAAATAAATAAATATATATATATATATATATATATATATATATATATATATATATATATATATATATATATATATATATATATATCATGACCCAAGCTGTAGTCTAGTTGGGACTGAATCACTCGCGACAAATTGTTGAATCCCATTTCAAAACGGAAGTTGGTGAAAAGTCATGCAACGTGATCGTATGAGCGAATTTTCGTAAGTTATCATATTGTATTAAGTTAAATTGATTTGGAATTTGACCTTTTTGTGTGCAAAGAAAATGTTCACTTTTATTTTATGGCAACAACGTATTTTAAATAGTAATCTGCTATTTTAAAAAAATGGATTTTAAGCTTTTTTGAAGTTTTTACCGATCGTATAGCAAACCTTGATGAAATTTAAATACGTTTTTCAGCATAATTTCTTTAAATGAATTTTTTAGTGTTCTATTTTAAATTTAAAAACTTTATTTGATCAATATTCTGCTGAAAATAATGTTTAACAATTTTTAGCCGTTTTTAGCCATTTTTGATGATTTTTTTAGCACATTTTTTGAAATTTGAAGGTGCTGACCAACGAACTCATCCTTTCGTTTGGAAAGCTTGATTTTTTGGCGCAAGAACGGAATTTTTAATAATTTATATTTCAAAACGGAATCGATTCAACATTGTAACTCTTTATTTTTCGTATAAATAGACAACGTTTTTCACTAACTTCCGTTTTGTAGTCTAGTTGTCCTACCGAATCATGGAAATTTTAGATTCGCCATCGGGAAGGGGGTGGTAGGGGTTATAACCGATCCTTTTAAGCGTTGTCCAAGCTACAATTGTCGACCGATTTTAGTGATACTTATTTTGTTCTATCCAAATTTAGTCTAGCTGTGCAACGAACGTTGAAAATCTTGAATTTTCTCATTCGGAGGGATAATACCCGGACCTTTTATGCGCTGCTCGAACTACAATTCTTGACCTATTGTCGTTTCTGTTTTTCTTAGATCCAAAAAACGATGGAAATTTTGGATTTGACATCGTCGAGGGGTATGAAGGGGGTTATAGCCAATCCTTTCAAGTGCCTCAAGTTACCTACACCGATTTTCGAGATTCTTCAGTTGAGAATTCGGTCCAGTTATGCAACAACCCTTGATAGTTTAAAATTTACTATCGGAGGTGGTAAATGGAGGTGATATCTCTTATAGATCATGATATTTATATTTTTTCCATCCGTATATATATATATATATATATATATATATATATATATAGGTATATATATTTATATCTTTTGGTTCAGATGTGCGGAAAATCGGGAATTTAATTTTGATGACGGATTTTAGTGAGAAGGAGCGATGGAAGTGGATATGTAAACGAATTAAAATCAGCCAAATAATTACCCTTTTATTCCAAATTTTAGATATTGCTCTTTATTATAAATTCGACCTTGAAATTTTACCCCTTTTGAGGTTGATGCAAATTGATGACTTGATTACAGGCAGATGCCCAGCCAAAGATTGCCTATAATTGGTGATTGATTTGAATTTTTGTGCCAAAGTTCGTTAATTTTGATACCGTAGTTTTGGTAAACAGCTTCGGATGGCGTACAGCAAGGCGGAGGCGGTCGAGCGGTTTTATTGTTTTTTCGATTTTTGGAATTGAAGTATCTTGAAACGTAAACCAACAAATTTTGTAGGAGGACTCACATTTTTGTTCTTTCAGTCGAGTGCTATTATTACGATTATTGAATAATGAACCAACATTATATAGGGAAATCACACGATTATTTCAAAAGTTACAAACTTATCTGAGTAGTAATAAAATAATACAAGGCTGGATCAATCCTAGATTGGACAGGTACAGACAGACGGAGTAAAGTGGTGAAGTTGATCTTGTGGTAGCTACCTCGCAAACGTAAAATTCTTGTCACATCTCCCAATAACTATCGGTAATTCGTTTGACAGTAGAACCTCTTGATGGTCCCCTATGCAACTTCGAAATAACGGTTGTTACAGTCAAATTTCTTTTAAAACTGTATAACTCACCTGCATAGTATATTACAATCTGTGCTTTGATATTAGAGTTTATTATTAAACTTGGTTTTTCTAGTCGGTGGTTCGCTTTCCATATTCTATGGTAAGGGTGGTTTAAGGGGATGTGTAATTAGTGAGGTTATCCCTCAGCATTGCTAGCTAGTTCTCAAAAAGTGTGTCATCCGCATGTGGTGCCCCTTTCATACGAGAAATTATGAATTTTTCCACTATCTAATGAATTATATAAAGTTAGTAACAGTCACCAACATAATTAGCCTCGATCTACAATGATATCTAACATGGATACTATCTAACTTACACAACCCCCAAGCAGTATAGATAGTCTAATTGACTAATCAGAGAAATGTGCTCCCTAATAACGACCTATCACCTAATAATAGACTTAATCCCTGATAGCCAATTGAAGGCAAAAGTACTCGGATGATTGCTTATGAATAAACTATGATGGGGGATTGTCACATTAATAATTCATCCCCTAAACCATCCATGTTTTCGAATTTGTAAGATTTTGATGAAGGCCTTCTGAGAACGTACGGTGTTGTGTATTCGATGGGTGTCAATACAGTATGTGTATGTCATCAACTATCACAACGTTTAGTCAGGGATTTTCGAAGGCAATGTGTCAAACTTTGACGTCTAAGGGCCACTTTCACCGATTGAGTTAATCAAGAATTAACGCGGCATTATTTTTAAGCTCAATCAGACGTTAGAGCAATTTTTCTTTCACCAACACCAGTCGTTGGTCAACTCGTCCGTCAAAACTTGACGATCTGATTACCAAAGCTGATTAACTAATTACCCGACCCTCGAGGAATTAAAAGGTTCACGGATTATTAACATTAAGTTTTCAGTGTTCGGAGCCTTCAATTTTCACTTTTTAATTACCAAAAATATAATAATATTTAATGATTTTAAATATTTAAAATCCACATTGTTCGAAAAACGGCCACAAGTCACTACAGAAAAAGAATGTTCACTCACATAACCTCCGCCACCGTTGACGAGTTTGTAGGTGATGGGATCGTTTTCAATAAAACGCAACATTTTAAATTTCCCGTACACAAGCTCGTTTCGCATTGTTATCAAAGAAGTATGAAACTCCTGCAATGTAATACCTTTAGTGAGAAAATTGGTAGATAAGAAATCTGATGTCACTAAGCTCTTCAGGCGGCTCTACAACATGTTTTGTTTGCTCATAGCTAATAAGGAAAAGTGTATTATTCTCTAGTGCTAGATGAAAACGGATGTTGCCAATGTGCTTTTACTCATCCAGCATAATTAATAACTTACCACCTTGTTAGGTACCTAACCAAGTTTGATAACCTGATTTATACGTTTCCGAGAAGTAGAGATTTCTATGTATTTACTCCTTATCTGATGAGATTTCTTCAACCATCAACTAGTATCCTCCAACATAATTTCTTGGAATGTAGGTATGATAGCCTCCAGTACCGGAAGATCTACTGTTTCGGCCACCAAAAGAGTAGAAAGATCAATAGCTATGTTTGATTTCACTTCACTTCACGGCTCCATTATTTAAAAAGACTTTCGAGCGCAGGTACCTAGTGGATTTTACCCCCCCCCCCCCCTCTCTCTCTCTCTCCAGGAAGCCACTTTTCTGTGCAATATGGACAAATTTCCCATGATTGATGGAAACAATCAAACGTTTCGTCGTTAACTTAACCAAACTATAACCAGCCACGCGGGTGATTACTTTGACGTCTGAATTTACGAGATGAAAGAAAATTCCTTAACGCCGCTCTTAATCGCCGGTCTCCCGTTACCGTTTGGTTAAGTTGACGGGACGTTAGCTCAGATTGGTGAAACTGGCCTTAAGTGACTGAATCGGAAGATATCTTCCTCCAGCCAAAAAAATGCATCACGATACCGGTTAAATGGGGATTGGAAGTTCTCTTTATGGCAGCGGAGGAGGTTTGTATGTCTATCCATCTGTAAAGGTACATCTTTTGGTCTGTCAGTTTGTCTATCTGTCTGTTAGTTCTGTAAGAGATGTAGGGATCTTGTTCGAATGTCGGAGATAGTGAGCCGGTAGTAGTGAGGGGAAGATGAGCTGCGGGCCGAGGATCCAAAGGCCTCTGAGGGTCAACAATCTCACTTTGAGGACCCTACACCGAACTCCTGTGTTTAGCGTTCAGCGTAACTAAACGCCCGGTAGCTGACAACTCCGCTTTGACTCCTCTGCATTTACCACAGGTCAACGATCCAAGTTATCCCGCGTCTGCTATCAGATCCGACGCGATGTCATACGACATTCCAACACCGCAAATCAAGGCGAATTGCCAAGCGAATCCGGGGAGTTGCTCAATCCTTGTCTGAATCAGAAGTCAAAGACTTCGAGAAACGAGCAGCACCGTGGCACATCAGATTCATAAGGGAAATGGCGACTATGATCAAAATAGGCATGAAAAAAATCTAACAAACCGACGATCTAATGCGATTCGTATGAGATCATATTTGTTCGAGTATGAAGATAATATAACCTACATCTACGATACCAGAAGATATAAGGTCTGAATTAGAAGAACGGATAAATCGCAAGGGTTAAACAAGCGTCAAAATAAATTTCAATGGGACAGATAAATAATACGTAAGTTCAAAAGTTGATCAAAAATAGTACCAGTACTTCTGTAGAAGAGAAATGTTTGTGACGCCTCGCTCGCCCTCAACACCACTCAGAGGCTTCGAAAGCCCTAAATATCATCCATTATTGTCAAGGCTTTGAAAAAAGAATACCCCAGAAATACCAATGCAACCTAATCAAAAGTTGAGAAAGTGGTGTGATGTGTCGATTTAGATGTTCTTCTATTCCAAAATCAGGAGGAAATTAAAAAGGCAAGGATCGAATTAGTGAATATAAGGAAACCACTGTTATCTTAAGATGTTCAACTACTTCTTGATTGAATGGCATCAGTACTTAGAAACAAGCTATTGCGGTGGATTGTAATTTTGATGGAATTTTCAGGGATTATGTGGCCTTGTGGGTTGGCCCCCTGAAGGTCTCATCCGGGATTCTTCACCATCGGACGAACTGCCATTTTCAGCACAATCTTATTGTCAAGGTACACTTATCTTAACGTGACCAACTTATTGTGCTCAAAAAGTGTTTCCAACGAACTCATTGCCGAACTCTCCAAACCCCAAACTTTATTTAGGAATGCATGATTTTTTGGAGAAAGAACAGATGTTGTATCTCAACCCTGAAGAGAGTTATCGTCTGGAATGACGCTCACATCCAAACACTTGGACATGGACCCTGTTTTCGCCAATAGGAATTCTGAAATATGAGGGAATCGGAATCGGGAATCTGCAAATTTAGAGCCCCCTTAAATGGATCCAACGCTCACAATTATTGTAAAATTCAAGACAAAACAAGCTTGATTGGCATTTAAAACAGAGAAATTCGGGAGCTATATTGAAACAGACGTTTATTATTATGCAAGTGGACTATTTGAAGAATAGTAATGCAAATTCGTGTAAAAATAAACCAACTGTCCAAAGAATGATCAACTAAACGTGTTCAGAATAACTTTAACTGACATTTTTTCCGTTGAATTTACATCCTTTCACTTAGCAAAAAACACCATAAGGTGAAGGAATGTTATGGTGAAAGACTGTCAATTTCTGGTATTTCGAATTTCTTCACCTAAATGCTGCCGTTTTCTTGTGGTTGAATACATGAATGAAAACTAGAACTAGAGCAAAACAAAGAGCAGTAAAAAAAAAATATATATATATATATATATATATATATATATATATATATATAATAATAAAATAAATAAACATTCATTTATTTACGTTCAATGCAGATGAAAGAATGTCAGGATATGATTGTACGGGTCAGGAATCAAGATGAAATAAAAGATGAAAGTGTTCGAAAACTTTTGGAGCCATTGCAATTGTTTCATTTTCTACGAAAATTTGGTAAAACATAAATTTCACTAAACAGGTTTTTTTGCGATCTAATGTCCCACATTAGCTCAAAATGGAAGTGCTATTGAAACACAGTGTCAAGGTGACTATTAGCGATTGAATTAGTTATGGCCACTGAGCATGAACGACCGGAAAATTTGTTGTCAGTTTTTTCCCATTTTGATGAAATTTTCAGGAAAGGAAAGATTTTGTTCCAAGAGCTTCATCTACGAGGTTCACCACCGGTAGACCTATCGAATCAGCACAATGGTGAATAATATGAATAGATAACTTCTAATAGCTTAGTCTAACTTTCTCAGCATCTAAAATTCGTCCATGTAAATGAGGATACAATTATGTCCACCTAACTTGGCAGACTTTTTTTACAGTCATCCATTTATATAATTTATTGAAATTATAATTTATTTATGTTTTTTTTTTTCAATATCGGTCCTCCGTGTCAGTAGCTAGCTCAACTTCCTAAAACATTTTCACTTGCATTTTGTGCTAGGCTCAAACTTGCATCAAATTTTTTGTTTTCAAAACCGAACAATCAATAAAAAAAATTCATTGAAATGATTTGGAAACAAGCAAGATTCAACCATGTACTGTGTATTTTTTAGTATCTACAGATAATAGAGTTTAGAGATACATACCAGAGGGGCCAGCGCCTTGGTCCTGAGGTGAGGGTGGCCTGAAGCCAGGGCCAGACTCGCTCTCACAGCTGCTCTCCGCCTCGCTGTCGCCGTCGTGGCCTGGCATGAGGGAGCGCCGTCCAGCTTCATGTTGATCCCCTGTCAACCAACCTACTCGAATTAGAGCTTCACTCCTGAACATCAGCTCCCAGCTTTAGTGGCATAGTACCACAAAATCCGTATTGGCTCGGAATGGTGTAGAGGTAAGTAAATTTGCGAACTGGTCCATATCTGGTGTGACTCCCCCTTAATTTAGTCCTAATACGGATAGGAATAGGGTAGGGGTAAGTTGCTCCTGGTACGAACAAGTGCCGCAAATTGCCTCACCCTCACTCCTTACCCAGCCATCTACATCATGAACGTGAACAGGCACTTCCACACATGCAGTATACTGCTAATCCCGAATGATTGGTGAACTCCGAGTTCCCAAAGTTTGTGGTTGCAAAACAGCGAGCACTTTCACCTTGGCGTCGTTAAATTCGTACCTTAAAAGAAAGCACAACAACGATCCGGCCAAAGAATTCAAGTGTATCATCCGTCCACGTCAATCAAATAATCGACAAGCATTTTCTCGGTATTTGGCGAATATTGCATGTGTAGAGACCGTTCAACATAAAAATCAATCAGCTTGAATCTAAAATCCAAGTGCTTTTGAAACCTTCTCCTTCGAACTAAGTCACTCGCGACGGTGTTGTGGAAACACATTTCCATGAGGAAACGGAGGTTAATGGAAAAGTTATCTATTTCCACGAAAAATTATTTAAAACGTTACTTCATATGTTACATTCTTCATTAAAATAAGTTCTTTCAATAATTTAAATAAAAATCATAATACTAATAATAGTACGTTTTCTTTCTTTTAGTATTTTTATCTGTCCAACTCGCTGGCTTCAGACATAAAGAATTATAAATGGCGAAAGAAGGCTGTTGTGAATGAGTACATTAGGATACACATTTAAACAAATTTTTTTGATAGCACTACTTTATAGTTTAGTGGAGCCAGAAAAACAGGCACTATAGTGCGCCTTTCCATTCCCCCACCCCTGCCCAGTATAGTCCGACTTTTGAACCAATACATATGGAACCGCATTTATAGTGGGCGTCAAACCTTAGTATACTATAGAAACAAAAGGTTTCAAAAGCAATTGAATAATAGAAGGAGCAGACAAGTTGAAAAAAGTACACAGATATATTACATTCAGAAATATAACCAGCAGTGTATGTCTGTTTCGTTCAACGGATAAGTATAAATTAGTATGCTCTTCAATATTATGTCATTGCATTGAGCGTATTTTACAAAGTGGCAGAGGAAAATTCACCATAACTAAGAACTTTAAGAGCTTTCAATTTAGGTTATTTTGTGATCGATTCAGAAGGTTCAAGATGTAAACAGGCAGAAGTGATCATTAAACCCCTTTCCATGAGAACGGCATGAGAAGGCAAAGTCTGCCCTATGCAGGTTTTCCATAATGTCAAACGTGTGCGTATCCTACTGAAATAATGCTGAACTACATTCACTTAACTACCAATTAGCTAGATGGTCTACAGAACGAAGTAATTACGTTTAGCCAGGGACATGGAATCGAGCTGATTTGTGCTGAAGCAATTTCGGAAAAAACAAAAATGAAATATGTGATAAAATAAAATATCAGTGTGTCTCAAATATCAATTCGCCACAATCCTTTGTAAGTTGTCTTGAATGTTTAGCTACCGGGCCAAAGGTTATAGTTTATGGTATTTCCATGAGCTCTTCTTGGCTCCTTACTTATTTTTAGCGTTCTTTCTACCAAAGTACTGATTTTGTTATATTTATATATAGCAGTAATGAACTGTACAATACCAAATATAGAAAGGAGTTTTCAAAACAACTGGAGACAGATGAACTTGTAGTAACTGTTCAAAATTAGCCTGAAAGATGGGAGAGAGTTTTCAAGATTGAAAACTATGGCTAAGTATGCTTAGAATACTCCTATATGGTTGAATTTCCGGAGAAAACATCAGCAAGCCGGAGTGGCATCACACATCCTCCAAACATCTATCGTGTCATTATTTCCTCAAATGTATTCAATCCTTAAAGCCCATTAGCGAATTTGGGAGTTATCAAAACTGTCAAAACTTGTCATTCATTATTATGAAGTGTGGCGTTTCATTCATTTAGAAACACGTTACTGATAGCTAAAAGCAGGTTCAAGTTCTTCTGGATCTTCAAGTATCATGAAAAATGGATGATGTCAATATTTATTCTTTTGGGTTAGGCTCAATACATCAAAAGGGATTTCCCAAAAGTTTTACCTGCATGACCTGGTTAATTTCACTAAGAACCATTCTGATGAAGAGAATGCCAAATCAGAAAATATCGCTGTATCCATTTTTGGATACTTCATTATTTGACACTATCCATTTTGAATAGGTATTTCATTAAAATTAGGTAATGAAGTGCCTACGAAAATGTATAGAGCAATATTTTCTAATTGAATATTACAGAAATATAATTACGAAAAACATCGCTATATCCGTTTTCGAACATTACTTCATTTCATATTTACTATTAGGTAATAAAAACAATTGGGAAGAATTATTGAGGCATATCATAGACCTTTCTATCTATTTAGAAATATGACTATAATATATTTGGCTTTCCATACAACCGTACCTTCTGTATCGATGGATTGAATTCGTGCTACTCGTGGAAGATAGATCACCTGAAGAACGGGTACCTACCAGCTGTTGGCTATATCAGTAAAAGTTCCATTGAGAAAATAATGAAAATGCTCAGGTGTCTGCATGGATGAAATAACAGACTTCATAAAAATTAATGCTAAGACTTGACACTTTCTAATGATGCCTTCTGATTTTATAAATGGTCTTGGAGGATTGAATACTTTTGAAGCAACTAGGATACTACAGATGTTTTGGGGGTGCGTGATGCCACCCTCACTACGAACGCCTTGTTGAGGTTTTCTCCGACAGTTCATCCACGTTGATGCTGTATAAGAATGAAATCGGTTTCTGTCATGGAACCATGCGCCCAGCACTTAAAGCTGGTGCACGTTTCTCTAAAGATTCCTCTTCCACTTCACCTGAAAACTATTTTCAACATTTCTACTGCACAGCTCATAACTACTGAATCGAACCCTCAACTTGCCCTAATACACACAATTCGGTATCCGAGTCAACTGACTCCTTCTGCCCTCGCTCACTACATCTCAGTCTTGCGTTCAAACTGGAGTTCAGATTCGCCCCTTGCCGATCCGGATTTGTCGGCGGATGGTGAACAACATGGAGAAATGGCCACCAACACGTCTACCACCGGGGGATAAAACTAATAACGAAAATAAACCTTTATTAAGCAATTGTTGCCTCAGAACAGTATCATATTTGTGCCAAATTTCAATTATTTTACAACATTTTCTTCCATTTTCGTCGATGAAGACGAGAACGAAACGATATATTATGCACACCTCACGCGCCGACAAATCAAGGAACAAATCGTGAACTCCGTTGAAAAAATACATTTTCTCAATAACTACAAATAAATAACATAAAAATGCATTTAGAACGAAAAGATAACGATTTTGAATCGTACAGTATGACAATTTCTTCTTGCTCTTCTGTCTTCATTCCCGAAATAAATTCCCAGGTTAGTTGGTAATATTTCAACATATTTAATGTAAGCATGAAAGGGGTGAGCTGAAACAATCGTTTCATACTTTTACGAGGACGATAACGGTCTACAATATTGAAGTTGATATATGCAAAAGGCAGTGAAAGAAATAGGGCAACACAAGAACGTGAGTAAAAACAACCAACTCCCGACTCTAAGGAAATTACGTTGCTCTTGAGGTTAACTGAATTCAAAAAATAGAATGGGGTCCGAGTAAAACGGGCTTAGTCTTGTAGAGCTTCTTTCTTCGTATTCTTCCTGGTTCATCTTCTCATCTTGCGCATTCTTCTCACATCTCTTGTTATTTTCTTGCAGAGAGAACAACTTCAACCCGGCCACAACATCTCACGAGCATAATGGGAGCATTGACTCCGGTAAAACTCTACTTGCAGTAAGGTGAAATTTGTGTAAACGAAACAAATAAAGAAACTAAACGGGTCACAAATAAAACTCGGTTCGCTCTTGAAGGCGTTGAAAAAATCTGGAATTCACATTTCCTTCCTTGATACGAAATTTGTCACTGGCGCTTCTAGACTAGTGTTTTTCCAGGTTCAAAATGAGATATAGGATCCACACGAATTGAAAACATGATAACACATTCTGAGGCGACTTTGCGTTTAAACCATGATTATTGATCACTATTACGTCACCTATGTGGCCATGACGTAGGAGGAAATTTCTTAACTGAAAGTACAATAAAATATTTCAAATGAGGAAGAAAATCTGTATTGTTTTAGATGCATTGTGCAGTAAAGAGGTAAAATAAACTACTGGTGTACGTGTTGGGTTAAAGGGAAAAATATGATAATACGATATCGAAATAGATTCAAATTAATGTGTCTGATAGTTAGAAATGATTGATTTCACGGAGGTTCGGATCGAATAACTTATTCGTAGGATTATAGGGAATATCATATACTCAGAAAAACGTCTTTCATTTTTCCGCTAAGGTTTTTTTCTTCATAGTTTACCATTAGTTTGTATAAATAGAGATTAATGGATTTTCAAATATTATACGGTTCGAGAATTAAAAAGGACTCTTCAAGTTTTAATAGTGGTTCAGAGAATAGAGTATCGGAATTTGTAGGAATAACTTTTCAAACAAATCTCTGCATTATGCATGACTAACAGATGAGAAAATTTATTCGTAACCAAATTTTTTCCTTTTCTTGGAGCAACGTCTCGCAGCAACATAAACCCTTAAATAATTAGTAATATTTTGAATAAGCACAACTTGCAACAAATTGCGCACATGTGCGATTTGAAGAAAAAAATACTACCACTAAATAAGTACCCTACCAAGGTTAGATAGGATCCATGTTCTAAATATAAAACATGTAGACGCTACATCATGCAAAGATAACTGAGCCATTAATTGAATTTCCATGGCGCTGGCTAAAACTAACTAAGCTAGACTGACTTCAAAACCACTAACAAACATGTAAACACGAAAGTTTCGAAAAAAATTCGAAATTTATCAAACGATAAAATTACCAGTTATTAATTTTTGATATAGAATAGTTCTTTGCTTAATCTTCACCGAATTACAAGGATTGGAAAAGCAAAAAAGATATCTCGGGTTCAAATTTTACTACAACTTTTAATGTATTAACACAACCGATAGAAATACCGTTCCAACAAATTTAGTACCCAAGGTTCGTCCCAAGCTACCACCAGATATAGATAAAAAGAGTTCACTGTTTGGAACTCGAACCAACCGCATAATCTTTGAAATTTCGCATCAAACTCTGATGAAATTGGATCGAGTTATACATGGACGATATGACGGTACTCATGCGCAAAGACAGAAAATATGATATTTATGTGTGACAAATAATCTAGCGCCGAACTCAAACGCTCTTCAAAAACACTAAATTGGATCATGAAACAAGAAAAAGTATATTCGTGCATCCACAAATAACCCGAAATAGATCAATTCAAAAAGCTTTGTAAAATTTGATTTCGATGAACACTTCCATTTTGATTCCTAGTGCAATCACAAGACGAGTTGGGTCAGTTATTTGCAACTAGAATATGAAAACGGAGCATCTCAGATTGTAACTAAAAACATGTTACGTCAGAATGGATAATCACTAAATTAATTTTAGATTCTCTTTTCCAACACCAAAGTTGAAGGAATCAAGGGTCCGAGGTGTTTAATTGTCTTATTTAATCGTTTTTTGATTTGATAAGACAGCCTTTTATGGCTGGCATGATAATTTTTTCTACATATTTCAATGGCCGTGCCATAATAAAACCATCTGGAGTTTGAGGAATTTTCTAAAATAGGATATAAAAACGTGACATCCGAATCGTATCGTTGATTGTTTATTATGGTTGAAACCATAATTTAAAATCATTTCAGGGGACCTTTACGTTAATAAATACCACAATAAATAAGACCCATTCATTGCGTTTCTTTATAGACTCAACAAGGTCCTAAAGAAATTCGACCGTTCTTATCATCTGATTTACGGTCATGCCATCTAGGAGAGTTGGACCTTCAAACTAGGAAGAAATAAAATGTATCTGTTTCTTTGGGTTTTCAATCCCTCGGACAATACTTCTGCAATGCATACGCAGTAGACGTTTCGTACTATTCCATACGTTACTGGAATTGGTACGATGCACTACAACTGCATCTGGAAACTTCTATTTGCAAAATTAGCAAACCAACCGTCCTAAATACGGGTAGGTAGAAGGAAACCAAATTCTCGCTTCGTACGTCCAATGTAAATCGGGAGCCCAAAACACAATTCATTTTCGACCATGATCTTTTCCATGTCCCTTTTTATAACACAGATGTTTAAGAAATGGATCCAAGAGTCTTGTTTTCTAGACTATAAAACGTACCCGGGTTTTAAAGGTGCATTAAATATGGGGGAGGGGGGTTTCTAGTTGCAAACAATAGCTACAAAAACAAAATAATATGTTCCTAATAAGAATATCCAGGGGCAAAATTTTATTAGTTCAAAGCATTTTTGTTCGTAAAACATAATATCCTTGTTGTGCAGTTTCAACTTCAACTGATACTTCAGAAAACTTATCAAAATAAAAAAATTCTTCTTAACTACACGTCTGTCACCGTTTACAAAATGCATACTACTTTGACAAAAGGTTCCGAAATTGAGTAAGTTGGGCAAAACTATGAATTCAATGGCTTCTGTATCAACAGCAGCCTCTCCGCATGGCCGAATCACACATTAAAAAAATGCATATTATAAATTAATTGGCGGAAAGTATTATCTGAAGAAATCTGAATTTGACTGGAAAGTGCTGTTGGTAAGTAATGTAGATTTTGGGGTAGGTAGTAGAGTAGAAGGAATGGAGCTGAGAATACCTGGGTGATGGTGCTGAGGTATGTGG
Organism: Adelphocoris suturalis; assembly: GCA_030762985.1. Classification (NCBI taxonomy): domain Eukaryota; kingdom Metazoa; phylum Arthropoda; class Insecta; order Hemiptera; family Miridae; genus Adelphocoris; species Adelphocoris suturalis. The sequence goes on from CM061045.1 coordinate 37,177,213, forward strand.
AGCGGGTGTGGTGGGTCCGACGTCCCCACAACGTCGACGAGCTTTTCGTCATCAGGTTCTGCACGGGAGTCGACAGAACTGCGCTTCACCTCCTCAGGATGCCGCTGGGCCGCCATCAGCGCTTGCCTGAAACAGAGTTCACTTCCCGTGTGAAATAAACAACCGCACATTCACAAAGTCAACAGTCCTCTACTAACGAGGGGAAGGGGCGAAAGCATAGCAGTACCATTTATTTATTTTATTATTATTATTATTATTATTATTATTATTATTATTATTATTTTTGTTTTTTTTAGCGGGAAATGCCCAATTACAATTGTTTACAGATCACGGTAATGAGACCATCAGTAAAGTCTCGTGGTCACTTCCATGGTGTGAAGTGACCGTGTCGTGTCCGTGTCGATTTCATTATCACGAAGTACTTAATGTCGCCCAATCAGCTTTGAGATAATTGTTGTCATTAGTTTTCGTAACAGTTACAGTCAATGACAATTTTTCTTTATATATATATATAAATATATATTATATATATATATATATTTAATATGTATATATATATATATATATATATATAGATATATATATATAAAATTATATATATATAAATTATATATATATATATAATTTATTATTATTATTTTTTTTAGGTGGAATATGATGTATCGGATATGATAATTTAAATGACAGGTGCTGTATTCATCGTAAACATAAGTTTGGTTGGTCTTTCAAAGTAATTTTAGAATGTGCTTATTATGAGCGTTACTGGAGCTCTTATCAATGTGAGTATATGCAATTTGATTGAATTTCACTTTTCCCCTCCACACACATTACATGTACAAAATTTAATAAAAAAGGTGTCGAAGGCATACAGAGTGATCAAACCCGTCATGATCTATGCTATATAATTTGAAATACTATTTGCACAATGTATTTGCTCTAATTCCCTTGATAACCCCCCCCCCCCCCTCACCCCAACAAACACATCTGCAAGCTCAGACTTCACCATATCATTGTTAAGAAACCACCAAACGACCATCAACCATCCTTAAATTCTCAGCAAACCGTAGGTAAACTAACATTAATGTCCAGATGCGTTAGTGAGGATTCATAAATAACGTTTCGCTTCGGCAGGAAACATCACTAATACCTATATCATTTGAAAAATTCTGTGATTTACTATGAAATGCTAATATTTGAGCCAAATTAAAAAAATATATAGGTGTAATATTTTCTCGGTAAGATTTGAAGTTTGGTCGCATGCGCAGGCGACTAATGATTTGATTACCGACGGCATACAACCAACTCATCACTTATTGTCAACGCAGGACCTTTCTTTGTTCTTGTCAGAATATTTCATTGCGTTAGATATGAATACTATTGGATTCGTTTGTCACTAAAAGGTTTGCAAAGAATAAACTATCAAGGAATTTTTTCCGCACCCCAGATTGTTTATACAATAACAGAGAGTTGAATTATACTGGCACCAGCAAAATGAGATAGGAAACATTGGCCCGAGAACATAAGCTCCAATTAAAACACCAACACCAATGTTTGCTACGTTCGGTGAGAGAGATATTAAAATGTTGATATTATGATATTAAAATACAGTTTAACACGAAAGTTGGAGTCTGAATTGCCAACTTGGAAGGAAATCACGATGCCGAAAAAAAGAAGGGAGTAAATTGGAATTATATTGCTGGAAATGAGTATTTTGTATAAACTACACCCACTCCCCCCCCCCCTCCCACGCCCACCAACGTCCCCCAACCGACGACGGAGTTCAAGGTTTGTTGACGCACGAAAAGAAAAGCAAAGTTAGGGAGGAACTGCAGCGTTAGGGCAGAGTTTTCTGATGTCACCCCTAGAAAACATCAGTGTGCAAATTGAATTCATGGAATTCACCGGGCGAGCCGACCTTTTTTTTCTTCTATTACGATCCCCTCAGCTTCTTTGCCCTTTTAGGACATTTACATAGTTAATCATCGAAAGCAGCCCAATTACGGAGGGAGATTCTCCCTCGGTTACGCATTTCCTACATCATCCGCAAGACTGCGGTCGTGTCTCTGCAGCTCTGCGGAGTCATTTTTGAAAGCGAGTAGGTAGGTACCTACCGATTCCTCCCTCCTTTTATGCTCATCTTTGCATATCGTGGAATTTTCATTTGAAAACCTAATTTTCCATTGCACTCACAAGAATCTGAATATGAGATCAGAAGTAGGTGAAACATTCCCTTCACAATGTGTTTGACTCCATATGATTCTTGCGTTTCACACCGTCATCACCAGTTCAGCTCAATGATTTTCAGTTACAGTTGAACATAGGTAATCCAATGAATTTTCGTTAACTTTAGTCGGAATTATTAAGTCATATTGGGGGAGAAATGTCAAAAGGACTAGTAATTCTTAATGGCGTTAATTTCTACGGAAGGACACAGATGAGGAATTGACGCGAAGATCATGATTTTTATCTGTATTATCTTTACTTATATATTTTGATTGGGGTGCTCATATTAAAAACTTGATACTAGAATTGATGATCATGTTAGAACAAAGCCTCCTTGAGAAAAAAAGACGTGTCCAGAATGACGCGAATTCCGATTTCGGTGTCGGATACCTATGTATTTAACGCACATTCCTCCAAAAATGTCAAATTAATGTTTTGTTACTTGGAATTGAGAAGAAAGGGCATACAACACTGCTATACCTTGTAATTGGCATTTTCCCGTTAAATGTCAACTACTCGGGGTTTCTTAAACAAGAGGCTGTCCCAAGACCTAATTCCAGTATGATTATATTATCTAATATCTATTGATTTTTCAAAACCCTAATCGTCAAACATGTCAACAATCAACTGTAGGTATTATGATATGAACGCCCACTAACTGGCAGTTTTGCAATCAATGTAATCAATTAGGACAGAACAGGAGTCGTGGCCGAGAAATTTCTGGGTTAGATTGAAGAGTAATAAAATTAAAAAATCGTGCCGTTATCGCAGTCTCACGAACGCCACTAAGAACTGTTAAATAATTATGAGATAAATTTACGAGCTGCAGTGCACAGATTCTTTTGCGTGTAGAGGGACGATGGATGAGGGAAAATTGAATCGAAATTAAATCCAAATTTAACCAGTTGCGCAACGGTCATTACCAAACGACTGACCGCGATAATTGCGTTGATATGGGACTCTTGGCGTTTATTTTCTGCAACGAGCCGTATCTCGTGCGTATTTTTTCTAACAAATCTCAAATGTCGACACTGATACGGCGCCTCTGTAATCCATGAATCCTTTTGATTCCCGCCGCCGCAGTTCGAATGTGATGATAGTCTGGTGATTTTTTTCGAGTTCCAGAACCTCGAAAAAAGAGGGGGAAAAAAAACGCGGGATTAGCGGATATCACTGTCCTTGCAGATCGTTCGAGTACGTAACTGATGAGGTGATATTAGGGGCTATCGCAGTCGAGAGGTCAACGATGCTGGTTTGTCGGCACCAGGGACCAAAATCGGTGGTGAAGAGAAGAGGTGTGCCTGCTGCCGCACGTGTAGCACACGAGTAGTCACCGAATTCCGGTAATCGTACACACTACACACCTCCTTACATTTAACTGAATAGGTACTGTTACTTTTACCGAAATGATCCCGAGTATTTTCATTTGGGTACTGGAACACATTGGGCTGTGCTACTACCAGCGCTCGTGGTGGATACCTTCCGCGTATCAGTCGTTATCATCTGTATTGCGTTATTTGTATGTATCCTTCGTATGAATAATTTTCTTATAATCAAAAATCTAACACGCATAGAAAATAAACTAAACGTAATTGTATAACTTCTTCCTTTATTCCTTTTTTAGGTATTTATTTACTTTTTAGGAAATCCCTCTGAAGCTAGGTCATACAAGCAAGGCTTCGTGTATAGGAGGGACGACCTAATAGAACAGATCTAAGGGGGTGGGGGACTACCCAAGCATGGGACAAAAATAACCGAATACATATCCGCTTCAGACCATTATAAGACAGAAACAATGGGGGGGGGGGGGGGGGGGGGGGGGGCAGATGTATAGTGTGTGTGTGTGTGTGTGTGTGTGTTAAAATGAAAATTTTCCGAAAATTTCCTCTTGGAAATCCGTTTTGATGTATTCTGGAACGATTCCTGGATTATTACACTTTTCAATGTATATATATATTGTGTGTGTGTGTGTGTGTGTGTGTGTGTGACAAATTTTGTCGACGCTGCCCAGGCCGCAATTCTCAACCAATTTTCGAGATTCTTTTTTCATTCAATCTTATTTTCAGTCTAGTTGTGCAAAAAACCTAGAAATTTTGAATTTCATGATGGAAGGGAGAATAGGAGGTCGAAAAGTCGAAAAAATGTGGGTATTTTTGACAAATTTTGTAGACGCCATCCAGGCTACAATTTTCAAGCAATATTCGTGATTTTAATTTTTTTTAACTCCAATTGTAGTCTAGTTGAGCAACAAACCTTGGGAGTTTAGAATTTTCTGTCGTGATGGCGGTTGGAGGTGATAATTGCCGATTCTTTCGAGAGTTGACCAAGCAACGAAATCTCCACCGATTTTCGTGATTATGTTTTGTTCCATTTGGAATTTAGCTTAGTTTCGTAACATATGTCAGGAGGTTCGAATTTCATTATGGACGGGGGTGAATGGAGGGGTTAATAGTGAAAAAGCGTGATGTTTTCACTATTTTCATTTGATTTACGTTACTGCTTTTTTTCGATCCAGAGTTATTCCAGTTATGCAACAAACCTTAGGAGTATCAAATTTACTGCCGATGGAGGGGGTAAATTAATGGAGGGATTAATTCGAATAATATATAAATATTCTGGTCTAGAAGTGCTGAAAATCGGGTGTATAATTTTGGTGTACTGTAATGTAATATTTATTTACGCACAGCTCAACCGATTTTCATGATTAACGATGTAAGAGGGAGGGGTAATATCGTTATATTGAGATATGTTCAACCGATTATCTGGAAAAGCTGTCATAATTTTATTATGGTAGTGAAGATGGTAAGGAGAGGGGGGGGGGGGGGGGGGCTGTTCCATACACATGTTAGGCTAAAATGGAGGGGGTTCATAAAGTAAAATCAAGATCTATTCACCACTCTCATCAAAATTATATACATTCCACTCATAGGGACGTCCCTTTATTACATGCATTGCTTACCAATAAAAAACTAACCAAACCAAAACCAATAACGCACCAATAATGTAAAACTTAGTTAATGAGCTTCACTAAATAATGTAAAACTAATTCAGTTAATTAGCTTCACTAAATAATGTAAAACTAATTCAGTTAATTAGCTTCACTAAATAATGTGAAACTAATTTAGTATTAAACTAGGACTATTCCTTCAACTAATATTTTCAAATGTGAAAATCTAGCTTTTTTTTCTCTCTTTCCGTCTGGTTGTAGCAGGTTGGTTGTCATTGACAGAAATTTCTTTCCTTTCCGTGATTATATGGATTTAAATGAAGTTTTATATCAGCTTATTGTTGCCCATAGTATTGTAATACGAATCCTTCTCTCAGCACAAGTATAATGGAAACAGGGGAGTAGCGTAAGATATTTTGATTAGTGAACCGAAGCACAATTTTTTAAATCCGGGTATCTAATAGGTATTTGATTCAAGTTGAAAAAAACTTCGAGTTCAAGCTTGTTTTATTACCAACCTATTGTTTGGAGCATCAACTTGAATAGGTACCTATATACCCGGTTTCGGAATGCTCAATTATTTTTTAATTTTATTTACCATTGTAAATTACCAACTGAAAGTCAGCTAAATTGAATAGGGATGGATTGTGGCGATTATTCAGATAAATATAGTTACCTGATTGCCGAATATCAGTGAATACCGTTTCCGATTTTCTCGTTCGTTTTTACTTCAAGTACCCAACGATAAAAAAATAAATTTAAAATGAAATAAAACAAATACCTACAACAAAATAAAGAAATGGGCCTGAAAACAGTTTAAATAATGAAATTTCTGTTATAAATGAAGTCCAATACCAAACTGAACTAATGTAGGTATACACTAATTAAAATACTAATCAGAAAAATATAAATTGGCAAAAAAATGTACTTATATATATATATATATATATATATATATATATATATATATATATATATATATATATATATATATATATATATATATATATATATATATATATATATATAAAATTAATAGTTTTTTTCTAATAAATAATAATTTTTATTGATAATATTGTCTAGAAGTTTCTGCAAATAGACTACAAGTTCGATGAAATCATTTTTAGGCACTGTTATTTGGTGGGTAGAAATTAGGTACAGTTCCTTTCATATCCCTCCTTGAACTCATAAAAGCTTAGGATGTAGTGATTTCTCGTTCATACAGCATTGTTCATGATGGTTTAATATCGGAAAGTAGGTATAGGTACCAATAGAACCTCATCTCCAAATTAAATGTCCACATGTCGGTAAAAGACGTGTAAAACTGAACCTTAATAGGTATGTTTTGTGGTTCAGTAGCGATCCATGGGTTGTGATAAAGTATATTATGGAAGTAATGAACGAAGTTTACTCACTGAGGGCGTCACAGTTTTACTCAGCATGTGAATGTGGATACCGAGTTTTTAAAAATCAAAGGACAATATTCAGTGACATCCCCCCCCCCCCCCCTTACATTAGCGCGCACGGGTCGAGAGTAATGACGCGCGCATAACAAATAGACTAGGTGGCGAAATGTCGCGAGGTGTCCTCCCCTGGGAAAGGCCTATTTAGGGGTCGCCAGCGGTTATTAGAGCCGACATTTACCCTACCGCAGCCCAAATTGCCCCTCAGCTTTATTTTAACCTTTTTAACACCCCCAGCAGCAAGGATCATAGGGTGATTTTCAATTCGTGGAGGCCTTTTTTTAAAGCCCCCCCCCCCCCCACAATCCCTATACTACCACCTTGTTTTCTCCCTTCTGCCCCCTTTTGGGGTAAATGCTGTTTTAAACTTGATCGGGTCCCCACCCTATCATTTACGAGGGAGGGAAGTTCACATCGTATTAGTCGGCTTTCGGAGGTATAGGACATACATAAAACATTGAGCAGGGACAGCTGTTGGGGATGAACTTCCCTGGCTCTCGTGCCCCCCTTCGTGCTGATTGACCAGTCTTCCTACAAGACTACAACCTCTAATCTTAGCTTTGTGTACACATCCACACCCCTCACTTCGGGGATTACGAAATGAATTGCCCATAGATTAATTTCATATCAAGCAACAATTCACAGAACCGTTTGAATGTATGAATAGTGAACTTAATACGGAATCAACCAAAGGTCTATTGAAGTGACCTGGATTCATAGACAAAGCGGATCAATAATGCATAGACAGAAACAACCATTCAATTGATTGAAATGACAATTATATGGATATTTGACCTTTGAAAATTTATTGGGACAGCTGAATTTAAGCATTTTTTAAAATATGTATTGAATGATTCAAATATATATTATGGTACTTTTGGGAAGATCTTGGAATCGTTAGGAAGCAATGTCTACCTATTGATATTAAATTATTGAAGGAGGTACAATACCTCTAATTATTCAATTTTTCGGGATGAAAAAAAACAAAAACATAAGTAACAAGATAATACTGTCTTATCGTAATCAAACAGCATAATGCTGTATGAAAGATATTTATAAGTGGTTCACAAATATTTAGCCTTCTATATAGCTAAAATGTTATAATAATGATAATAATCATCTCAGTGATAAAGCTAACTTCAACGGAGTAGGCCTTATGATTCTCTCCCTCGAACTTTACCTTCGCTTGCTTCATTTCAAAGATTAGCATTTCACCTTGGTAGCCGTAACGTGCCGAGACGCCGCACAGTGTTTCGAACCTTAGGATTTGGTGGGAAAAAGTTCGAAACTAAGAAAACCGATGGTAATGTGTATCGCAGTTTAATTTATCCTATCCAACAGTAAAAACAAATAGATATAAAAATAACAGAAAACATTTTTTGAGGCGTAATAGTCTTAATGAGTGTAATGAGATTAGTTTGAAAAAAGAAAATAAGGTAATTTATTCATGTTACTTGATGTAAATATTGCATTTCTTTTATTAAAATCCCCGAAATGTTCTATTCCAAGTTTTATTCAGGAACAAGGAATGTATACATGACTCTATATTACATTTGAGTTTCACGGCCAAATTAAAAGTTCCAGCCATGCAGCGTGATCGTAGGAGCGAGTTTTCTTAAATTATCGATCGTATTATAATATGTTGAATTGTATTGAAATTTTAGCAATTTCAGTAGAAAGAAATTGTTAAAAACCAATTTTATGGCAAAAAAACTAGTACTAAATAAAATTCGTTTGCGGGTCGAAAACGGGCCGAATATTCAAATTCAACATAATAGGTACCCTCTAAAGAACGATATTAATATCGAGAATGACAAACCTGTATAATAGTGTTTGTTAACTGTCACCTTTAAGCCACTGCATTAATATCCGATAGGAGAAGAATAAATAATAATTTATATTCAAAACTTCCTTATGGACCATGTTATTTTAGTTATAACCTTCGGGTCTATGATAATCAGAAGAAAGGGGAATAATTAAATATTATATATCTGAGGGCCTTTCCAAATTATAGGATGAGTACGTTAGCCAGCACTTTTTGAGCACAATAAGTTGGTCAAATTTAAAAAGTAATGCTAAAGTAGTTTTTTGCGACTTTGTTTTGCACAAGGATTTCGAAGTTTTCACTAGGAGATTGGCTGCGACGCTCGCAGAAAAATGGTCGTGATCATTTTCTCGTATCCTGGGATTTTATTTTGCTTTTTCCCATTTGAAACTCATCAGTCGTTACACTTTGCGTCGGCACGTTTTTACACTTTTTTCTACACAAAAATTACATTTGCCTACCCAATTGAAAAAACTCGGATGTTTTGTGTTTACCTAATCTAAATAATTGAACCCTAACGACGGAGCATCGTACGAAATCACCCATTTCCTTTCCTTTCGAAATATCTATAACGATGATAGACAATTACCTACATTAGCTCATTTTGTGTACTCATTTTCATCACAAATATATTGACCTGTATTATAGTTGAAATATCCCCAACACCTCAATTCGATACATCAATCAATAAAAGAGGGAGAGCAAACATTTTTGAATTTCTTCACAAGATGATTCAGAGAACATCAAAGTTCAGGTTGCCATTCCCATCGCCCGACGTGATAGCTGACGTTTTCTGTCGGCCAACGTTCCGGGATGGGATAGGAAGTGTTGATTACATCCCTAGGAACTGGCGATGAGGCCAACGAAATGTCACGTAGGCGCTTTCAAATCCGTCGTAATCAACTGAATCATCATGGAATGGCAGAATCACTTCCAACCTTCTAAGTGGCCACCGGATTTGACAGGTCTTAAGTGACTGAGCCTGCCTCGAGGAGAATCTTGTTAATATAAACATTAGTTTGACCAGGTAATAACACTTATCAACTCTTTCCAGACAGCGATTTCGACCTCTTTCGTTTTTTTCCCCCGTTTGTTACTCATCATTGTGGGTTCTTTTTTTTATTCCTTTTTTTTTCTTTTGAGGGTTTATAAATCGTTCTTGAGCCAGAACTTCTGAAAATTTTCACATCGACGCTAATTTCCACGTCGCATCAGCCTTGGTGGGCAGGCGATAGGACCGTTGTCGCCAACTGCCAGCTCGCTGAGTGTTGGAGGCGATTAATTCAAATCATTTCCTGAGCCCCGAGTGGAAGAGCCCCAGGCGCACACCACAAAAAAATCCCTAAAAAGAAACAACCATCACCAAAAGATATGGTATGTTTACTTAGGTAATTATAGGAGGCTGCGATGATCAAATAAAAACGCCCCTCTCCATCCTTCCACATCTCGCGTTTTCCGTTCATCCGTCCCCTCGTTTTTTTGTACGTCTTTTAATCCGTCCATAAGAACCTTCCAAGTGCCACTATCTGATGGTCTTTCTAATTTAATTACGGTCCCGTTGTTTGTTTTGAGAACGTCCAACAGGCGTCTTATCGGATCCTCGTCCGTCCGAGAGACGCAAGTTGTGGGTCCCAAGTTGACCCCACAGACGAACGCCATATCGTCTAATTTGACGGCTTTGACCGTTCTTCCTCAGATCTCGTATCTGAATATACGTTGATTCGAGAGATAGTCCCGGACCCGTGGGCAGCTAGGAATGCTCGACAACCGCGTTTCAACTCGGCGGGCCCTGGACCTTGGGACGGTCTCGTATCCAGATCGACGCTTTAAAACGACGGGCTTATCAAGATTGGCACACCAACTTAACGTACCTACCTACAAGTTCGTTTGGTCGAAATCAGTAAGCAATGGTGTCCACCCAAGAGAAGAGGTTCAAGTGAAGTAATATTTTGAATGTTTTCAAAGAAGACATAGTATGAAAAGTAATTATTTTAGAACAGTTCTGCCATTCTTGAATGAACGTGCGACCTCATGAATCTCCACTAAAATGAATGCACTCACGATAATCGAGGGAAAAATTGGTCCTAGGAATTTACACCACTTCTCCAACATATGAGGTTGTCAATTTAAATGAAAAGCTTCCACAGTGGTCTTAGAACTATCCATCGAGCACGACATAGGTACCCTTGAAAATCAAACAGCCTCCTGGTATGATGACCACTAATAAGTAACTGGATGTAATACCTACTAAAATTACGATCCTTTTTTTCTCAGACAAATTTTTCATAAATTATGTCTAAAAAATGTTGAAATTAACAATGCCTAAGGAAGAATAACAGTTGTGGTGAATATAAATTTCTTATAGGTACTATTTCGATTATCTCCATGATTGGTAACTGGTCTCATCATTATTTTTAGAGTAGATTGAGACCCCGATTAATAGTCGGCAATTACTCGTAATATGAATTTTTACCAAGGAATTGAAAAGTTGATGTTATGCAGTTTTAAGATGCGAGCGTAGCGAGCATTCAGATCACAGACATTAACACAAAACTGGTCTAAGCAAAAAACTAATCTGTCTAAAACCTCCCTAAGAGTGGTGGCAGACGAGCTGAGACTAGTTTTGAATAGTTAAACAGATCGAAGTTGATGCCGAACTTTTAGAACCAACAAGACCCCATATATAATTTTTTACCCTAGTTTCACATACTGTTGGCCAGTACGGCGGACGGCGGCGCACAGCGGGGAAAGAGCGGCAAAAACCCCTTTTTCCGATTGCTGATTGCTGATCCCCTTTGCTGATTTCGACTATCTGGTTCATGATTTTCATTGTATATTAGCTACGAAATCCCGGCACACTAGGCATTTTTTTCCAAGAATCAAGTTTTAGACCATAAATCTTGGCTTGGAGTCAAAATAATGGATTTTTTGTGTGAATTCGACTAGTGTGTTGGTGAGGGTTATGTTACTGGAAAAGAGGGGGAAAAAGTCATGAAATTTTTCTTTGTGTTCTAGGATGTCCATCTATGCAACATAGCCGCCGAACTGGACCCGTGTAGCCCGTTTCAAGGACATAAGTCACGAGTTGTTCGTGCAAATTAGGAATCGGTAGAGCTACAAAAAAAAGCTCCGGATCCTCCAAGATGGGAATGGTTTCTTCTCACTCCAAACATGTTAAATCAAAGACTAGAACAAAAATCATCTGCCCTAAGCTGCCCCCCTCCGGTGATAGCGCACGTTTGACAACTATGGGATCCAGAGAGCAACAGTAATCTCGCGAGAGTGTAAAAGCATGATGAGACACCCCCCCCCCCCCCCCGACTTTCTCACCTATATTGCATGGCCCCACATCAAATCTCGTAATTTCGATTCCAGTAGTATTATGAATGTTCATTATAAATGAGTTCTGTTGCAGTCAAATATCGAGATCTTGAGTGTCAGTGGGGAAAAAGAGGAAACAATTCAATTTCCCGAAAGTGGAAATTTTTTAAACTTGCTATTTGTTTCCTATAGTAAATTAGTTGTAGAACCCAAAAATGAGAGCCGTTTATCGCAAAATTAATATAAACCTAGAGGCTAACGTCCAAAGTTGAAATTTAGTGGATATGCGTAAGACCATGAGTCGTTTTCAAATCATTCTTTGACACTGAGATTGAATTTTTTTATATGATTCTTGAATTTATGCATGAGGAGGGAGTGTAAATACATTGATCGGGAGGAAAAAAGGGATTCAGAAGTATTTTGAAGAGAAAACGCCCCATTGCGGAAGTTATTTTTAGTCGGATAAACTTTAAAGATGAGCTACAATCGGCGAATTCGGGCGGTTATTTTTGGTTGATAGAATACAGTATGAAGTTCAACCTTCAGCAAAAAACGTGTCCGAAACCGACCGAATTCGGCTTCTGGAGCTATTTGAGGTGGGAAGGCCACAGTTGAAAACCGCTTGATAATGATCTACTTAGTTGCTAAAAATGGTAAAATTCGGCCAAAAATAACAAATTATTTTTCATAAAATTGCATTGCTACGCAGAATAATGTATTTAGATCATTACCTCGAACACGATACATTTTTTTCACGCAAGTTTACAAAATTTCGCAAGTTCGTTTTTGTGCATTTTTCAGAAAGAAATTATGTAATTATCCAATTTTCGGTCTAAACCTTTTATTGGGCGTAGAGTTCAGAATTCATGAAAAAAATTTGTAATTTTTTGCGATTTTTTAATCACATTTTTTGAAGTGTTTGGTATTTTTTCTTATGAAAATTCGCGCAACTGGTCATGCTGCATGACTAGAATTTTATGAAACTTTATTCTTCTCTTCTGCTGTATTTTTTCTTCCTGAATTGAATAAAATCATTCCCTCGGCAATATGACGATCCATTTATAAGATACGGAGTTTTTTCCGCTTTTTGGCAATTTGGCCCCACTGTGCGGCGGCGTACAGCGTACGAACGGATTTTTTTATTCTTCTGTTTTTCTCAATTTCCGTATTCTACGCACTTTGGAACATGAACCAACAAATTTTTAGGTGGGTTATTTTTTTCTTGGTCGATTACGAAGGTTCATCATTAAAAATAACAATTCGTATTGTTCAAAGTAAAACTGTAATACAGTGGTCACATTCATCCAACATTTAAGTTTCTTTATTTTGCTATTGGTAACACCTTGCCACGGCATTAATATATATGTACTCATAATATCTGTTTTTTCACCTTATTACCAACATTAATCAGGTAATCCGGAAATGAGCAGAGGCTCTAATCGATTATTTCCAGTTCATATATTTGTGAATTTCTTCATCTATATTAATCAAACTCCTATGCCCAGACTGCAAAATGCGTCGGATGGTTCCAGCATCTCCAACCAAATTGCAGTTTGGGCTCCACACCTAAAATTACAAATAACGTGATTGGGAAATTCGTCGATTAACCTCTATCGAATTCCAAACTGGTTTTGAAGTCCCTCATGCTTCAGATGGAGTATTCCTACTAAGAAATTATTTGCTGCTATAATCGGGCGAAGGATGAATTACAAATTCGGATATTATTTGAGGTTGGGTAACTGGAGAAGGGCCGTTAGAGGCACCGCAGACCCAAGCTGATTTCGCGAGGTGAATGGAATCAATTTGCATGTGGCATAAGAAAAATACGGCTGCTCTCAACAAGCATAGGATAAATATCGGAGACAGCTGCGGTAGACGGTGGGGCCACAAGAAAATACCAATTGGTCGTATCCGCGACAAGCAGGTGCCAATACATCAGTCTGGTCCCGATTTACATTTTCCAGCCCCACTTCTAAAATCATAAAACATAGAAGCATCATGAAAGTGGAAGTTGCAGAAAAACATGGTCTATTTCCACGAGAAATAAAGAGTTACAATGTTAAATCGATTTCGAAAGTTACAAACAATATCTTATGATGACCTTACCGTCGAAATCTTAACATTGTAACTCTTTATTTTTCTTGGAAATATACATTGTTTTTCACATACTTCAATTTTGAAATGGGTTTCCACAAACTTAGTCGCGCGTGATTTAGTTCCTTGCATCATGCTTAATATCCGCATTCAATCATATTCTGATGAATTTTTCTAGGAATACGTGGGTGAGGCTCTGGATAGACTCCTCAGAAATTCATCGCTAAAAGATCAATAGTCCTATACTCCACCCATCAAGATTAATCTTCCAAGAATAGAGCACAATAAATTCGAAAACACATCAATTGCAACATTTTATTAATCTGTAATCATGTTACGGATATGGAGAAGATGTGTGCCATACCTAACAAAGAAAATATTTTCTGACTTTTAGAGAGTGAAAATTTTACTTTGCAGGGTGAAGATTTTATTTTCCCCGAAAGCAAAATCCAACTTACAATTCAAGTTTTGGAGTCTGTCTACTTGCCTTTCTGTGTGTCCCCAGATTCTTCCCTCGCGAATAATGGATTTATGCAAGATAGGCTCTTTGTGAGTTTGGAACCAAGAAATGAAGTGCTGATGACAGGATGTGAAGGTAATGTTATGCGGTGCTAGATGAAAGTGGGTGATAGAACTATAACTTGAATAGTCGATATTACTATCATATCCCTCATTGCCACCTATTTATCCCTATAATCAATTGATTGTTATCGATACCTATCAGACTTAGCATCATAAATTTACAGGGAGAATTACATATAATTATCAGGCATCAGGCTCCTTCTAGAAGTTAACGTTGGTGTGGTAGGTTATGATGAATCTCAAACATCCGTGGGTTGATTGTGTTTACAAAGCTGCAATTATCAAGAAGGGTACGTTGTCACGATGACAAAGTGAGTGAATATTTACAGTATTGAAGATATGTGATCGTATTATGGAGCTATGCTAAGCAGAGAAAAATGGGAATCGCTGCCTTAGCATTCAATTAGGATTGCAAAAGTTTCAAGGAGGTATAGGAAGAACCAAAAGATGATGATTCGATTTTCGTGTATTGGTGAGGGTGGACATGTGTTGAAGATGGGCGAGGATGGTGGTGGATGGGGGGGGGGGGGTCCAAAGGGAAGGACAAGATACTGTGGAAGTGTGGAAGAAGTTCCTTTAGTTCTTTTTGAGGAGGGAGGTGGGTGGAGGGGGGGTTGGTGGAAAGGGGGTATTGGAGTAGCCCCGTTGACCCGTTCCCTCCCCTCCTAACTTCCACTTGCTCAACTCGCATTTCCACCCCTCCCCCGCGAAGACTCCGCTGTTTCCCCACCATGAAGACGCCCCATGGCGCCAGACCCCTGATCAAAGAAGGTTTTGATGTCCCTACTTCTTCACGTGAGGGAGCTTGCCACGGTGAGGGGGGGGGGGGAGGCAGAACCGCCGCGAGAGGGGAGTGGTGCGGGAGGCGAGGGGAGGGGACAGGCATTTGTCGATCTTTTCAGACAAGGCGTTTTGTAAGAGTCGAACTGGTCTTTCCCCCTCCCATTGCCCCCACCACGTCACACTTCCACCAGTTGGGAACACCTTCACGGTAGTTCGCCCATCTTTCCGCTAGATCGCATTACCGCCTGCTCAATCCACATCGATTCTCCCCTTCCTCCCCTCTTTCCAACATCGTCCAATAACTTTGCTTCTAGCCAACCCTCACGAGAACCAAACGTTAGCCTCTGATCACCACTCAACATAGATGCCCACACCTCGAGTCTGAATTCCCACGAATTCAATATAGAACGAAAAAAAGGAGATTAAATGAGATATTCAGTTCTTCACACTTCAGAATTTCCTGTCCATGCTTTACCATCAGATGTGAACTAGAACTGTATAGAAAAAAGGGCCATAAGTGCGAAATAGCCGGTACAAAGATAGGTAGGTACCTACCTACTACCCAAATATTGATGAGTACGGACGAACTGCATTATGTACCTATGTATCTACTGTCACTTAATAAACTAAGGTTCCTACGAGATACTAAACATGCTTTCAACAATTTCGGGCGACCTTTCCTAGATCCGACCGCCAGCACTTCCAGCGTGGCCTCCAGATAGTACCTGTAGGTACGACCGACCGCCAATGATCGGGGTGCGAAAATGAATGTAAAACATGAATGTAACCAGCACCGTTTATTAAAACATTACAACCAATCCCAAAGCGAGGAACAATATCCAACAATAATAATTAATTACCCACCATCGAATCACTAAAATAAAATATTGAAATATAACAAAAACTGTCAAGTCGTCTAAAGGTCGCGCTGGAGGTTCTAGCGGTCGAATAACAGGAAACGTCCATTTCGGAACAGGTATCAAAGTACTTTGGTACTTTATGTAGCATCACACTGCGAATAGAAATTGAATGTTGCCCCACTAAACTGCAAAACTGTTATAGTTGAAACATTTCGTCATTAATATAAAGTGAGGTAACATTTCTTGATTGGAAATATTATCTCTATTTTATTTTAGGAGCGTAGGAGTCCAATACCCTACATTGTTCATGCTGTACTAGCTTGACTACATAACTACAGTCATGGGAAAATATATTTCAACTAAGGATTCGGAAGAGCTCTTTTCACCCTTGAAACGATCAAGAAGTTGAAAGTCTTTGCTGAGATTATGGATAACCCGTTTGAAATCTTGTTCAAAATCATTTTATTTTTAATCAATTTGAACCAATTAAAGCCATTAAAATAATAATGCGAATAATATACAGTTGGCTTTTGAAACTAACTTAACATGCTCTTTGACGGCAGCACTTGGGGTTAGAGATGCATTTTCTTTGTATTTCAGAGGGTGTAGAATACGTTTACAATAATCATTCATTTTCAGATTTCATTATATATATTTATTTATTTATTTATGGGCGACATTTTGTGCTCACTACTCCTCCGAAACCGCTGATCCGATTTGGACCAAATTTTGACATGATGTATTACCATATCGGAGCTTGTGCCTCACTGACTTTAGTGAGTATCGTATGACCACGAGCGGTAAAATCGATCATTATTATGGCGAAATTGTCCGCAACTCTCTCCTATTCATCTAGGACGTCAAAATTTTATAGGGAGCCTTTCTGGGCAACAAGAGACAAGCAAAGTGAGGAGCGACATCTTGATCAGCTGAGAAAGCTATAGTCTCTTCTGTTCACGGTATTACGTTGAAAATTGATAACAAAAGACGAATGACTTTACAGGCTCCTTCCTGATCAGCTAGCTGAATGTTCCTAAAGTTATGTCGTAAGTCTGATTAGAACGAAATTTGAAATGGAGCCTCTCTAGGACATCAAAGGACGAATGAAATGACGGGCTCCACCCAGCGCTCCAGCTGACGATTCACGCAATGAACCATAAACTACGTTTAGTAATTATAGGCCACAGACCTGCGTAGAAGGTATCAATAAGATAGGAATAATAAACTTGCGTAATAATTTGCGTGTTTGTGTAAGCATTTTTACTTTCCATCTAGAACGAATTTACTTATACCAGAACAACAGAAAACAGAAAATAACAGAAAATGACTTATGATAATTTTGCAACACTATTTTGAGTAAAATGGCATTTAGTGCCAAATGAGCTGGGAGTTGCACCATTCGAGTCATCGTGACTGAAGGGTTCAGAACCACCAGAACGAAGGCAGCTCTAACATTAGAAGCAAGAGACGATCCCAAAGCAATAACAACTGTTTATAATGACGTTTTATGGATGACTCGCAGAACTGTGTAGCGGAACCGTAAAGTTAACTGTATACGAATGCTTGGGGTGGGTAATGATCGCCTCCCTCCTTCATCATAAATCACGCCGAATGCGAAAGATGAAGCTGGAGGTTGCTACCAATCGTCCATCCGTTTCGATGCAACACCAAGAGCCGTATGTGATCTGTGTAATTGCTAGCTAACAAGGGTGTATGAAATCGCCAAGTTGATAATGACCAGTACAGCTTCCTCACCTACTGAAAGACGAAGGATTTGAGGACACATAAATAGGATGTGTCAGAATTATGGGACGAAATTTATCAAAACAATACATTTTACACATTAAAATGAAGTTCCTGCAGCAGTAATAGAAGTTCGAAAGCAATAATATGTGTAAGAAATCTTGAAAACAAAATCTGTTAATTTTAGTTTCATTATTGTTAATTTTATCGCCAAATGTTTATTTTTTATTTTTCCCATTGGTTAACCAATCGAATTGATTACCGGGCCGTGGATCGTGGAAAAATGCGGTTAATGAAATGAACGTACTTTCGTCAGCGCACATGCTCCAATGGGTAGGTAATGAGCATTTTTACAGGAGCTATCTTGGAAATAATTTGCACTATAACTGCAAATTCCATGAAACCTAATGATTTGAACAAATTAAGGAATTCATCACTGACAGGCCGACATTCAGGTTTTACGGGATATATTTTGTCCAAAATTGAACGATGATCCTGAAATCCCTTTCAATCAACCTATAGAAATCAGAAATCAAATCTTAAAATCAATTCAAAAATCAGATTTTCGAGAACCGGTAGATATCATGAAAAATTTCTAAGAGCCCAAGAGAGGAGCGATTTCCATAGATTGTGATATATTTCATTTAGATGCAGCCACCTGCATTCCTGTGCATTCAACAAGACAAACACAGCGAATCATTACACTAAGGCTTATCATTTCTGAATTAGAATGACTTTCTGGGTAGATTACTGGTTTATATATACATAAAAATGTTGAACGAAGTCTATTGTACATCGTTATCTCCACTCGTAGACGTAGACGTGGACACCCACCGGAATTAAATTTTTGAAAATAAATAAAACACGTAAGTAGGTACCTACGCTTCACTAGCCCGTGTCTATAGGTAGGCCAAATGAGGTATAATGAAGTTGATTCCTTGAAACGATAATTCTATTGAAGTGAGTCTTTGACTATCAGGGAATTTTACGATGTTCTTTACCAGTTTTTATTCACACACAAGTTGAAGATGTTTTTTCTTGCCTTTTTTCATTTTCTTTTCTTGCCTGTTAGTCAATTATTTTTAATCATGAACCTTTGTAATCGATCAAGAAAAAATAAAATGTTTAACCACCCCTGAAAATATGTTGATTTACGTTTCAAGATGAGTAGAATAAAAAAATCGAAAAAAAAAAGATTTAACCCTTCGAGGACACTCTGGGGTCAAAATTGACCCCATCGAATATATTTTGTATGAGTTTTGGCCTTTACAATTTTTTTTAGCCAAAAGGGATATTTTGTAAATTTGGTTAGTAGCATTGGCTACTCGAGGAAGTGATAACATCTGGCAGTATACGTTGTGACCTCGAGCCAGAGGGTTGTGAATCTCTTGTGGGACACTTTTGACCCCAGTGTGTCTTCTGCGTTAATAATTTTGATCTGTTGGGGTAGCCATTGACCCCAGTGTGTATTTTGGATTTCCTCACAAGGTAAGTCAGATAATATCATAATTCACTTCATTTTCTCAAAGAAAATAAGTATTTTTATAATCTGGTAGTCAGTAGGTATTTCTTTTTCTAGACCACTCCTACTAGGTGCCTCAGGTGAAGATTCTCAACTGGGTAAATGTGTCTAGTTGATGGGCTATCATAGGTCAGGGTTCATTTTGGTTCAAAGAATGGGTTGGGTTTTGCATTTTATGTACTCAGATGGGTTTTTCCTGACTAAGGTTGTAACTAACTCTCCTGTTGTAGGAATGTTTTGATACCCAGAAGAGCCAGCTTCCTCGAGACCTGCTGAAAAAGTTGTACGTGGGCGATGCTACATTTGCCCAAGATCTAACGATAAAAAGACGAGTCGGTCGTGCACAGAGTGCAACCGTCTCGTGTGTGAAGTGCACATTCATACCGCAACGACGTGTGAAAAATGCAATTACTTATAACAAAAAATAATACTACCTAGGTACCTAATAATTCCATCGTGTTTTTAAAAACAAATTTTAAAAATACATTCATATTTCGTTTTTTATGTGTGCCTATTGCTTAAATATAATCCTGCAATTACCTTCAATTATATTGTCATAAAAAATTAACAAAATGAGATGATAAAAAATTGAATGCGGAATAAAAACAGCATATCAGTTTAGGTTAGAAAAAAGGAAGAGATGTGAAAAATGGGGTAAGTTCAAGGTATCGTGAAAACTTTACTATTTAACTTACAAAGTAACAGTTTTTTCTGACTGTTTGACAGATAGTCAGCTTTGATAATTTGTTATTAATTATTATGTATCTTCAGAACTGAATTTTTAATATTCATATGCCCAAAATTTTGATTTTTGAAAATTTTACTAAGATTGGTTCCAAAAAACCACGAATAAAATATTCAATTCTAACTTAATGTATTCTATTTCTTTTTTCTATGCGTAGGTAGGTTAATTTTTGATTTTTTAAAATAGTTAGTTATTGGAAAACTATTTATTGAGTAAAATATATAAATTAAAATACATTTGGGGTCAATTTTGACCCCAGAGTGTCCACCGTGTCACAAAAAAAAAAGGTGTGACCTAGGAGGGTTAAAAAATCCGTCCGTCCGCCGCACAATGGTCCACAGACCCCTAAAAGCTGGAAAAATGTTCAAAAATAACTTTTACTATTTCGGGTTCGACAAAGTACGCTAAATTAGTACCTTTGATCGATTTAGAATCATGTGTACCAGCCTAAACATTCGGCAGTTTTCATCTCCGAGCAGGGAACCTCTCCAAACGTGAGCTTCAGCGATCTCTGCAGTAGGTACATCGGTTATAGATCAACGTTGGGTTTACATAGATCCCAATTGCCCTCCGTATTTTTTTTTTTTTTAACCTTTCGTATTTCCTTAAAAATCAGTTAGTATGGACTCAAATGAAGGAAAGTCACCAATTTTAATTCTATTTTACCTACGCACCTGATGATTTTTCCCGCATTATTTATTTAGTTATTTAATCATTTCGTACTTTAATTCATGCAAAACTTTTAGTGGAAATTCTGGTCTTCTCCACGACTTTCCCTAGGAATAAAATGCTCAAATTAATCCCCCCCCCCCTTCCCTCACCATGTCATATATATATATATATATATATATATATATATATATACATACATATATATATATATATATATATATATATATATATCTTTTTTTTACGGAACATTAGCTAAAAGAAGGTGACTAGTTGAAAAAAAATTCTTTGCTTTTGATCAAAAACTCGATGGTACGATAAAATTGAGTACTGTGGTAGGTTCCAATCTTCTACTTCCAAGATTCATAGATATTTTCATTCCATCTTCCCTTGATTGATCGTGGTTTGTAGTCTTGCGTTGAACTACGTATTGAAGAAAAATAAAATAAAAAAATTTTTTTGTCTACCAAATAATTACTTTGATAATTTATTGTATCAATGTTGCTGATTGTCAGTTTCGTTCATGAAATTATACGAATAAAAAAACTAAGTTGACGTACTCATTACAATTGCACTAATCACATGGGTGGATAGTTAAGTATGATTGATTAAGTAGATTATTTTAATCATAGATTGGTTAACAAGATTGGTATTCATAACTGACAAAGTTACTAGTCGAGAGATTAGTTTTTAAAATGTTTATATAAAAAGAACACCAACTGAAAATTAATCCAACAAACTTTGTTTTCACCCGTTGCCTGCTTAAAAAACTGCACTTGAAAATCTAACGATTAAATTTAAATTATTTAAATAATTTTTTCAATGTTCAGACAATAGCAGCCACTTTTTAACGAATAGCTGATGATTTTTGTAAGCAATCAATTGACTTTTAGCGATTTTTAAACGCTTTTCTTGATTGATATAAATTTGTTGCTCTACATTTTATCTCATATTCAACTTCAGATTCTTGTTCTACGGCCTGAAAAACTCCTGGAAACGAAATTTGGATGAAATCTCCCACTGTTGGGCTTTTGACCAGCTTTTGGGGCTCCGTGGACCACTGTGCGCCGTACACCGCATAGTGGGACAATATGCTATTCTAGGCGAACAAAATTATTTTATTGGCTATTCTTATAGGGATTTTCGCTGATTCTGAATATAATGATCCTTGTAGATTCTTAACGCCCTTTTTCACGCAACTTACCAAACGCGTTGTTGACATATTTTTCAAAATTTCGCCATTAAAAACCGTCCAAAACATGTTTGTTCCCCAGAAAAGTGGTAGGAAATCGCAAGCTCGCATCTCAAAAAAACATAACATCAATTACTCAATCCCTTAGTAAAAAATCAGATTTGTTGGACATATAGATCAGAATGGTGTGTATAGTTTAGTGGTATACTATCTAGAGGTAGCGCTGGAGGTGCTGGCGGTCTGATAACAGGAAAGGTCCCAATTTTGTTCCAGACGGTGATGAATTTTAAAAATGTGGTGGGTTGGAAGAATGGTGAAATACCGTATCGATTTCAAAATCAATATGATGTTTACCAGTCGTAAAATCGAAAACTTACAACCAAATAGCACAGTACCCACGTGTACACTTGGAGTCATCAGAGTGACTAAGAATCAATGGGGAATATTTGCGAATCATGGTCAGAGGGCATAGCGTGAAGTAGGGAGAGGAGAAGGGGTGCTGGTGAGGGGGGGGGGGGGGGGGGCGATGAGGTGAGGTGGGGTTACGGTGTTGATATGGGAGGGCGGGGGGGTTCCTACCATTAGATTTATGAGATAGATCCAGCCAGCGAGAGATTCGGAGGATCGCCGCCTGAATGGCGAGTGCGCTCAAGACAATAAGCCCGCTCGGATAATGAGCCATAAATCTTCTTAGCTCGGGAGAAGGCTCTCTGGTGTGAATAAAAGGAAATGATACTCGTACTTATAACTAGCTCGGTCGCGGGGCTTGGCGCCTGCACCGGCCCTCCACCACTGAACCCAGAATTGCGAAGACTACTGAGAGACCGCAGCGGCTCGTTTCAAGTCCAACAGATATTATGATCACCGAATTCACGAGAACTCAAAGCTTTGAAATTATAACCAATTTAAAAAACTAGCTTCAGAGGGACGCACAGTGCTCCAGGCATGAATAAATGTCGACAAATCACCAATTAAATTTTCTTGGAATTATGGTGCTAATATATATCGCCAGATATTTCTTGAGAACAATTCAATAGGTTCCTTGTCCCAACAAGTCACACACGAGTGTCTGAGGGACTAATTCAGAGGTCTGTAAACAGCACTTTTTGTCTTAGATGCAAAAATTGTGCTGACTACCATTTCAGCTCGTGTGTACAGAAAGTGAATTTCTCAAAAAGATAGAAAAATAATACCATAGATTTTCTTACCTGTTTCTGCAAACATTTCTCTCATTTAAATTACTTGTGACTGCTGCAACTTTTTTTCTAACAATTTAATTTAAAAAATAAAATAATAATGATAAATAAAAAAAATAAATAAAAAGTTCCGGGTCGAGTTCCCACTAACAAGGAACTCTTTGAAAGGCAGATCATCAAGGTACCTATCAGAAATCATTAGGTACCTATTTCTTTCAACAAAAAAAAAAAGTTTTTATTTTTTCTGATTGAATAGCAATTTCATTAAAACCACCAGGAAAACCCACTAAAGCCCGAATTATGTGCGTCTGGTTCTGGAATATTTGAAATCTTGCTCATTTCAAAATAAACACCTAATTTCACGCCCTAATTATCTACGAAGATTATTTTGTATGCCGACAGAAGTAGTCTTATGATTGTTCCAAATTTAGATCTAAAAAACTAGTTTTTCAACCATTTTCGCTATTTGAACGTTGATGGATTAGTTTGCGGGCTTTTCCAATCCGACCCATATATTGAAGCACTGTGGGACCTCCTAAAATGTGATGCGAAGCTCTACACTATATACCGACTTTCCCAACTTGTATTCCAATCGTATGGGTGATGTATTTGTCATTTCGGAACTAATGAAAATCGATGTTTTTGAAATTTAATGAATTAAGCCGAACTTCAAACAGAAGGGTAATTAACGGATTGCCATCGTGGATTCCACTAGCAGATCGGAAGGGGAAAATACAATAACAACATTTCGCAGAGAAAGGCATCGCCGCACTCTGCCACTAGGAGTACAGCGATGATCTGTGGTTAGAAAATTGCTGTTCGAAGATGATTTAGGGCTTATATAGTTTGAAAAAGAGAATAAGGCGTATTTAATACTATTTTTATTTGTATAAAGAGTAATTATGCAAGGTTCAGCAAAATAGTTGCTATATGTTTGTGAAAAAAGATGGGGGAAAAAAGCGTTTTTCATTCTATTTTGCCACCTTCCTTGTAAACATAGAGTTTAGAAACCTTAGAGAAACATATGAACCTTTTAATGTCGTAGCTGAAGGTCGGAACGCTCGTCACCAATAAATTGTAGACAGTCAGGCAGGCAACTCCTATGCTCAATCTGTCTTCAACATTAAAGTAAATTGAGACCAATCGTTCAACATTACATATGTATAATTTTTCTCATGGTAGGATGTTCGCTTTACTTTAGGCAATTAAAGGTTAATTTCAACCGTTGGAAAAAAATCTGCCGTATCCAATAAGAGCTAGACCATAACTTGACGGATTCTGTAAAGCGTCGTGGGATGTTACTACTTCATTAGTAGTAAACCTAAATAGAAAAATTAATGTCAACGAGTGTAAACGAATCAGTTGTTTAGGTACCTATATTCTTATGGATCGTAATACCTAGTTTGAATAATAATCAATCTTTATTCAGCTAAACTGAGTTCTTCCTGCGTGGCCATACCTATACTAAATGGTATCTAGTTCAGAATAATTTTTTTGTGCACGGAAATAGATTCAGGATCGAAATTGGATGGATAACACAAATAAATAACTTCGAAATTATAGAATTTGATATCTACAAATTCAGGATTCGATGCTTTATGCTCCGAAATCATCAGATTAGGAATCTGAGGTAAGCCACGAATCATAAGAGTGGTGAAATTTCATGTTAGTTTCAGCGTGGATAGAATTTTCGTCAAACGCATTACCTACTCCTTTATTATCGGAGCTGTGTGAATGTAATGGAATATCGAGATATTGTATGTAGGTATACATATATAGCAGGAATATACAGCATTTTCAAATTGAATTCGTCTTTTTTCAAAATGAGTTCGTCCTTCAAAAAGAGGGACCAAATCTTGAAGGCAACCAGAAAATGATATGCAGATATCTTTTCTCGAAGAATAATAATTTATTGCATTGGTTTGCTTAGTTAATAAATATGTAATGGAATAAATTCACAACGTTTACAAGGAATTGATACCAGAATTTTGCAGAACGTTTGCGAGAAATTCATACAAAGCCATAGATTTTTGGTTAATTAATTTCAATAATGAGCCTTTGTAATTAACCAACAAAAAAATGTAACCCCGCTCAAAATTTGTTGGTTTACGTTTCAAGATGCATAGAATCTTGAAAAAAAAAAAAAAATCAGTTGGCAGGGGTTGTACCAATAACATCGGCATCAATTTTGATCAACCATAAAGGGTAGTAATCAAGGGCTGAAATATTGAAAAATCGAGATCTCGAAAACTTTAAGGTACCAGTAATGTTTTTTTGGTTGTCATTTACAAATATTTTCCCAACAAACCAAATGAAATCATCCGGAAAGCTGTACGATTTTCCGTTCTCTACTACAACCCATAATGGAGCAGTGGCCGTACAATTTTTTCGGGGGAACTAAGTTTCATCAAAGACCGCTAGATAGTGTTAGGCCTACAGCAAGCGAGTCTTGCGTCGCCACCGCGGTTTTGCCAATTCACGGCACTGCATCATCACAGCTCGTGTAAGGAAAGATTAGTAGTGTTGTTTAATTTTATTAATTTCTGTTCAGTGGGCGTCTACACGTACGCAGACACATTAGATACCTACCTAATGATTCGTTTAATAATATAGACAGGTGTTCTGCGTAGACGAGATATACAATACAGAAATAATAAACCTGTGTGTAATAATTTGCAGCGTTTTTTTTTCTTTTTTTCAGTAATACAGAAGCAGCCCTAACACTGGTCTAGCCATGAGGGAAAGCATATGCATTACAAAGTTGGTACCTACAGAATTTTGTCTGATGTGCGTAGATGGTAGGAGAGAAGATTTTTGCGCACTTGCATAAAGACTGCATTTAGACCGCCACCGTTTTCCCGAGCCTCAGACACCTTTTTGAAGAATCTGTGCCTGATTCTTCAGACACCTTTTCGCGTCTGAAGAATCTTATATGTAATCAACGACTGTTGAGATGGTATTTTGAAGAGCCGAAAAAACCGAGTGTCCTTCGAATGGTACTCGTAGGTTCGGCATTGACAACGTAGTATCCTATGAGTTGGTATGTTGGTAAGTAGGTCTTTTAGGTAGGTATGTAGGTTCACTAGAGAGCGTACCTATACCTCCTGAGTGTTTGTTGTGAGTCGGACCCAGATGGGTTTAAAACGGGCGGAATCTGCGCCCGAGGAGTCGTCCGCTCGACGAGCAGATGTCGCCAACACCTGTCAGATTCAGGTGAAGCGGTTGTCATCAACTAGGCCAATCAAGGGCCCCTCGGAGGATCAAACCCCTTTTCATTTCGACTAATGAACCATTTTGGGGAGGCCCGTTCAGGACGTCCTCCCAGGGGTACATTCGGTCTCAGTGTCCCAGCAGGGGAAAGACGGACGGGACGCAATTACCCTCCAACTAACCGTACATAAGGTCCAAGTAAACACTGCTCCGGGTCGGGGCAATTGATGGTAATGTTAACTCCGCCTGATTGTTGTTGTCTCATATTAAGAGCGTATTGTCCTGTAATTGACTTCCTCAACTACCTCAATGTACCTCATAAATAAGATAACTAGCGACATTCATAAGGAGCATGATAACTATTGTACTCTAGAAATGCACAATACCCGGTCCAACATCTGTCTCTAATACTCTCTTCAGCCCTACAAATTTTGTTTCAAGTCCCGACAATTTTCATAGATGAACGGCTATTAGAGCTTTTGATGAATAATTAAGGTTCAAAGTAATCTACGTTTCATTGTATCTATCCGTTTTTTCCCCCAGTTGGCGTTAGCCGTTGGTTTCTATTTCTGCTAGATTCAACACATTTTTAGCAAACCTCATTTTATTCAGGAATTTTCCGATGTATATGAAATATATAGCAGTTCCACAGAATGTTGTAGCAAACATTTAAAACAACACACGTGAAACTCATGCACGAACGTTTTATTCAGTAAAAAGGTAGAATGGCTTTTCTGTGAACACACGTTCATATAAGATCAACAAATATTCAACACACGTTCAATCTGGGACGTACTGGCGCATAGACACCACGATGCTACATTTCTTAAATAAATTACATCTAATAGAAGAGGCACTTTCAGGCTAAGTAAGGATATAGGCCTCACGAGTGAAGTCCAGTCAGAAACGATTCCGTTTTCCACTCCTCACAAATTATTTTCCATTGTTATAAGGGGTCGTCTCCCACTCCAATAGTAGACAAGATGTGTTTTTGCTACATTTACACATTCATTCTGGCCAGGTATTGTAGTCTTTTGTACCTATTTTAGCGATTTTTTGTTGAAAATTACTCAATCGCTATGGCCCTGAAGATTTTAAAATCAAAATTTTTGAAAATGACTTCATTGAGATCCGAGTTAAGGCATTCTGAAACGATTCCTGAAATTTGCGATTTTTAATATATGTAATTTTAATATATGTAAACAAACAAGGACTAACACTCACTTTTTCTGAATATTTCGCTCGACGCGTTTTCAACAGACTCTGTATATATATATATATATATATATATATATATATATATATATATATATCTATATATATATATATATATATATATATATATATATGTCCCATGTTTTTTCCCTAGGATTGAATTGAAAATTCTGTTCTTGCTCCAAAAAATCATGCATTCAAATGAAACGAGTTTGTTGGCCAGCACTTTCTAAGCACACTAAATTGTTGGTTTCAAAAAATGTGCTAAAAAATCAATAGAAATGGCTAAACATTTTTAAATATATATACATATATCCATGTGTGTGTGTGTCCCTTGTTTTTCCCGTAGGATTGAATTGAAAATTCTGTTCTTGCTCCAAAAAATCTTGCATTCAAATGAAAAGAGTTTGTTGGCCAGCACATTCTAAGCACATTAAATTGGTCGTTTCAAAAAATGTGCTCAAAAATTCATAGAAATGGCTAAAAAAATTTAAATATATGATTTTTAGCAGAATTTTAGTCAAAACTAAATTATCAACGATTAAATAGGGGAAAATGTGCTTGAACTTCATTAATATTTTGCTGAAAAATCTATAAAAACTACAATATATCTGTTTTTAATCGCAGAGTTTTATTTAGTATGTTTTTTTGCCATAAAATTGGTTTTTAACAATTATTTCTTTGCACTTAAATTGCCCAAATTTCAATCCAATTTAACACATTTTAATGCAACAGGAAATTTAAGAAAATTCTCTCAAAATATCATGCTGCATGACTGACACATTGGTAATTTTATATTTTTTATTTATTTTATTTTTTTTTTAAGGTGTTAACAGTGCTAAAGCATATTAATATACCTAGTACCAGAGTGATTTATTCAATGGAGGGGAAACTTTAGGGAATGTAATGTTTTTAGTCAAATTCGATGAATCAACAACATCATCCACCGAAAACTCAGCCCTTAATCAGCAATTGTTTGGAACAGAATTAAGCAAAATATATATTAGTAGAACTCGTCCTGGCTATCGGTTCATCACCGTGATGTTTGCTTGAAGGCTACCCCCTATAAGCGTGTAATTAAAGAGAATCTATAAAAACCCAATATAGAAATGAAACGTCATCAAATTTAAGAAGAGAACTCACAAAAATAGGTAAGTATCGATATAAACGAGTATTCAATATCGTTGAAATTTGGGTTGTGAACTAGATCCTACAATCACAATAAAGAAAATGGCTTACTTTTTTTCTCTTTTCCCAGCTCCTGTATCTCGAAAGCCTTTCGCAAACGGGTTGTTGTCAATTTTGAGCTGGGTAATCTGCAAAATGAACAATACCAAACATTGTTAAGCAATTATCAAATAGAGATTACAGATATCCGCTCATTTAACTATTGGAGACCGCAAAATGTTGTAGCATAACCAAAATTATCCCTCAATCATAGTATAAATTCTTCTGGTACACAGGAATTCTAAAACTGATACAAATTTATGCTTGACATCACATTGCTGATAATGTGAAAGAATGATATTGACCTACGGTTCCGATCTCGGTTCAATTTATAAGGATGCACAAATTTGCAAATATGGGTGTGAAATAATGACCAGAATAAACACAAAATTAATGACTACAGGTAAAATCTTTCAATTAAATTACTCCACGTAATCGATTGATATCGATTGGATCGATTGGTTCGTTTGCATCCGGTATAGACATTCATAGGTTAAATTCCGAATTATTGAAAGGTTATTACGTTATAACCTATAAAATTCGGGTAGTTCTGATTCAGCCGGTTGGATACTGAGTTCTGATTTAGTCATAAACGTCTTGCTAAAATAAATGAGCACCTCCCTAACTAAAATTTCTTCCTCCTGGAATGAATCTTGTGTGTATCGTAAAGAACATTTTGATAGAAAAATATTCAGAATTCAGATAGAAGAATCCAAAGACGTAGGTATCAACCTCGTACGGGGGTTTACGGATGACGTTCAATAACCACATTACCAAACTCATTCGCAAAGGCGAATGTTCGTAACCGTGTATCTTGCCTGAAGTCACTATTGGATAGCAAGAATATTACAGTGCAGAAACAAATAATAGTATATACTTCGCTTAATGTACCGATTTGGACATACTCTACACACATTTGGGGCACTTGGTAACGCTCACAGTTCAGAAGGCAAATGGTATTTTAGAAAAACTCATTAATAATCCACTCCAGGTTTCGTGAGAAATGAAACAATATACCACGGCTAGAAACTCTGAACAAATTCTTTTGCAAAACCTGACGATGTTTTTTCAACACCACCAAGATCACGAAGACCTGTTATCACTGAAGGCTTCAGACCACTAGATTTACAGCTACTGCAACTGCCGCATCATATCATTGACTTGGTCATACACATTGACATAACTTGTGATGGATATGAGTAGTTCTTCCATACCGATTCTTGCAAAGGCTATACTTTGGCATATTCCTGAGGTTATTCTACGGGTCAGTATATCCTTTGGGTGTGGTTAATCGCCTTTCCTCTTTGAAGGAGGAACTACTACATTTCCATCACATCAATTGTCATAAACTAATCATCATAGTGAACAGTGTAGTGCTAAGTGAAGAACAATTCTAGGGACTTGAGAGTTCCCAAATGAAGGAAATTCTAAGTGAGGAACAATGCAGTGAAATTACATCATTGCCAAAGATATTTGTTTTCTGTTAACGGACTCAATGAAAAAATAAAGAAGGAAAAAAACGGGGGTTTGGCTCACCATCTAATTTTAAAGATTACAGAGCAACAATAGGCGTTGTTTTAACTCATCAATTTCTAATGGAAGAGATATTTACGCGTGTTAGTTGAAATGGCATTGACAACTATTTGATTCAGTAGTTCGAAAAAAAAATGGACCGCCCCCCCTTTAAAGTCATAGCTTGAGTTTTCGTTTTATAAGAACGGGACTTCCAAGCTTTACTTGAAGTGCTCCTAGACCAAGCCGATTCGAGATGGTACGTTTGAGCCAGCTGATTTAGGAAGGTTGACCATGATTGAAACATTTTGGGAGAATATTAGAACAGGATTTGCGAATTCGAAATATGCATCAAACCTAGAATTGAATTATGAAAGATCATTTAGTCAAAGCGGGATAACCAGCATCTCCTACAAACATGGTATAAATGCCACAAAACCATGCTGCTACTGCGAAAATTATTCAATCAATTAACATAGGCTGTCCTCAAAAATCCGGTAGGTCAGTTCGGGTCTCACGTAACCTTGTATAGTCATCAATCGCGACCCAGAATTTTCGAGGCCGCGTATGATTGAAGCCGGAAGATTCCTCGTTCTCCCAATATTGTTCGCAAATCGGTTGTTACCAATGCAAAATGTATCTGGGTTTAGGTGTTGCGAGGAAAACGTTGAGATTGCAATAAAGTTGAGGACCGGCGATAATGTCCAAGGGATCATTTCAATACAAATCGAACTTATGTAACTAATTTGTCAGTTCAGTGAACATTTGTTTTAAATGTATGCTCGTTTAGAAAAGTCCTAATAATCTGGTTTCAATTCTGATTAGAGCAAGAACTACTTCCACGAAACATATTCAAGGTAATCATAACCACAGCTAGGAACTATAGGAGCAATTGGTAACAGCAAAGTATCAAAGTAATGCCCAATTACAAAGATCGTTCGTGATGACTAACAATAAAGTTTATATATTTAGTATTTTGATATATGTACAGTAATATTGGGCATTGTGGAGTAATATTGATGATTTACCTTCTCATTTTGGTAGGCGGTGACTGCGATGAACTCTGTCTCTTTGAAAACGTACGTTCTAAAAGTGGAGTAGGGCAACTTGTGAATGTCGTTCGCCCTCACAAGGTGAAATCGCGGCTGGTACTTGTGCATGGAATTCAAAATTGTCTGAAACAGAGAGAGATCACCAAGATTATAGCATGTATAGGCGTGACAACAATTAGGATTACACTCAGCTTTTATGATGGAAAAATATGACGAAAAACTTCAATTACAGACTCATTTTGTGACTAAATTACGGGTAAGAGGGTTATACTACTTATACTACTAGCAAGGGAAACTGACAAAATTATTTAAGTAGGAACATTTTAAACGAAATCCGAAGACCTAGAAACACTCAAATTTTTGTATACTCACAAATCGGGGTATTTATAATCTTTCTCAACTCAAAGTATACAATTTTCATCAAATATAGTTTATTATTTCTTTCTACTGAATGTAGAAAAAGTTTGCGTTCCTGCAAAAGATCAAAACAATTTCAACTTTTCAATATCATCATTTCCACTTGATTTTTGCGTCCCAGAGCTTTTTGATCAATTAGCGAATTTACGTAGAAGATGACTTCCAATGGCTGTAACATTTTGAAAATTTCCTCAATTAAAAACCGTTTTGAAGCATTCTGAAACAAATCCTAAAGTGAAACGCTTTTTTATTAAAAAAAAAAAAAATAAAAATAAACACACACACACACACACACACACACACACACACACACACACACACACACACACACACACACACACACACACACACACACACACACACACACACACACACACACACACACATACACATATATATATATATATATATATATATATATATATATATATATATATATATAAATGTGTGTGTGTGTGTGTCTCATTCCAGACAATAACTCTCTTTACGGATGAGATAAAAATTCCGTTCTTACGCTAAAAAATCAAGCATTTTAAATAAAAGGATGAGTTCGTTGGCCAGCATTTTTTGAGCCCATTAAATTGGTCAAATTTCAAAAAATGTGCTGAAATATCACTAAAATGTCTAAAAACGGATAGAAATTGTTAAATTTATATTTTAAAGCAGAATATTCTTCAAATAAAGTGTATTAAAAACATAAAATAGAATATTATAAAATTTATGTACATAATTATGTTGAAATATGTACCTAAATGTCATTAATATTTGCAAAAATATCGCAAATAACTGAAAAAAAGCTAAAAAGAATAGCAGATTATTATTTAGAATGAGTTTTTTGACATAAAATTAGTAGTTTACAATTTCTTTGCACTCACGAAGCTCAAATTTTGAAACAATTTAACATTATATAATACGATAATTTATGAGAATTCCAAATGATCAAGCTTCATGACTGGAACTTTTTCTGATTCCGTTTCTGTCCTATCGGCCCTCTGAATTTTATCGTAATTTCATTTCATTTTATCGTAAAGTTCTGCTAGGCCAGTTTTTTATTTCCCAACAACATACAAGCATTAGGTGCATTAAAATAGAGGACGGCATGATGGTACAATTTGGTGCATATTTAGATTCCAGAATCAATAAACTTAACCACTGTGTAGGTACGTACTTACTAATGAAATGATGAATAAAATGTAATGGTAGATAATAGAATAGTAACAGCAATGCAGATAGGATATTGGAGTAATACTGATGAATAATAAAGTGCCTCAGTTGTGGAGCAGGACAATTATTAGGTGCTCATCGATCAGTTTTCATTAAAGTAGACTCTGTATTCTACTAGACTCTAGTATTGACTCTGGAATCGAAATATGCTCTAAATTGTACCACCTCGTTGTCCTCTGTAAGAGAAGAGATGTTGCGAAAATCGGCCTAGCAGAAAGTTTTCATTATTGACCAATCCTCAAGAACCCTTGGTTGTTGTAAGGAAAGTAGTCGAGAATACTAACATAGATCGACTAATTGCCAATGTACTTGAGAAGAACGATTGATGGAGTTGATCGTTAGACAGTAATCGGAAATTTTACAGCAAAAATCATCTGCGGTCAAATGAAATTGTTCATAGAGACTTTTATTTAAATAAATATATATCGGGCATGAAGGCATAAAAAAATGAGTGTAAATTATTGCAAAATGTTCCAATTTCTCTTATTCATTATTCTGCCTGATTGCTCCCTAGGCGGCTAGAAGTACTAATAGGCTGAACGGGCGCGGTAATGGGACGGAGCGCTTAGGAAGCTGGAGACAGATCCGGATGTTTCGGGTCCGGCGGCGCGGCTCGGGTTCAGACGTTGGGACCTCCCGCCCGCTAATGTCACTGGAGACGTCCCTCTTTTTTCCTTTCGCCTCTTTACTTCTCTTTCGCGCTGTTAGAGCTGAAAGTGGGAAAGCGCATCTCCTAAAAGGTAGCATTATCGCAAACCGACCACTCAAGGGTCCCACTATTTCTGGGGGTCCCCTTCCTTCGGGTTGGGGCCTTTTGTTTAACGTTCTGCCTCAAATATTTGCCCGTCTCCCCTCCACCCGCGCCACTCGTCTCGCCTTTGACGCTCTGAAAATTGAAGAGAAAGTGAAATCAAAGCATATCTCCTCTCTGTCCAACCTTCAAGACCTTTACTTGGTACAGGATCACTAGGTAAGGCCGTTTATCCCAACAGGTAGATATATCCGTACTCCATTCACCCGAATTGCAGATCGGTCTTTGTAAGTAGAAGTGACAGGCACCAGCCCTTTAAAACGCTGTTTCGTAAAAATTGTTTGGATAAGCAATAAAAGTAGAAAAAACTGGGCCACCGTGCCTCAAACTAATTTTCTAACATGTAAATTTCATTTCAAACGGTAGTTTTAATTGGTATTTTCCAGCTAACAACAATAAACAAATTAAAAAAATATATGTATATTATTAAATAACCTTTAAATGCTAACTAATGTGTTTCCCAGGACATTTCTCTAGAGTACCTAACCCCAACTAAATGTATATATTTTTCATGCGGTTCAAGAGGGCCAAAACCGACACCACTAGTTTCATGTCTACAGACAGGATATACGTTTCTCTGATTCGTAAACATATGTTTTCAGTTTGTTCTAAATCTATGTACAGGGGGGCTTCCAAAGAACAATTATCTGGTCAACCACATGCAAATTTTTGGAGAAAATAACATCAGGTGTGAGGATTCCGACTGGTTCCCTAACAGATGTATACATTTACATGCATGCTATTTGAGTTTTTATGACTACAATGGGAAAACATTCTACGTTCGTTTTGAAAACTTTTCAAGTTTCCTAGAGTGGTTTTATGAACGGCACTGAAAATTCATTCGTCCATTGATTTTTCACTTTTACAATGAACTGCTGGCCAATAGGTCAGTGAGCCACAACGCGAGTGGACCAACGATACAACGATAGTTGATCCGTCATCCACTTTCCTTGAGTAAACCTGTTGAAATTGTCCGTTTTGTTCGCAAAGCATCGCTCGCAAACGACTGCAGCGGTCGCACGAAATCACGAGTTGTCGGGGCCTGATTTCCGACGATCGCAGCCGATTGCGGTCAGGGCAATCACCCTAATAATTCCCCGGACCACCGGAGTCGCGTACGGTCCTCCGATATTACGGCCTCGAACGATCTCGACTTGAGAATTCATCGGATGAAGTTGGCAGTAGTGCAGTGGGGCCTTAGAACAGGAGAGTGGATGGAACTACCCAATTGGACGTTGAAAAGTTATTGCGTCACTTGAGCCGAGACTACTCCCAGGGAACAGTGTCCAAGTGTGTTTCAGCAGAAAATAATGCAGGCGCGTAAAAAGTGTTCAAGGGCTCAAACAGTGCATTCCTTGACAAGTGATTTTCGGTGCTACTATTCAAGCATCCACAAGGGAATTGACAGGCACCTATTTTAGCGAACTGTAATTCAATCCAAAACCACGAAACCATTATGAAGTTAACAATTACCTACCGATAATTGAACATTATACCACCATTATTGCGATACTTGGTACATGATGTTGAATTGCTTTTCAAATGCTGGTTTATAAGATACAACCTTCAACTTCCATTCATCACATTGTTATGGCTACTACCAAGCCTTATAATATTGATATCAGTTGTCTTTGGTAATTTATTTATGTGTGATACGATCATTTTCAGAGTAGTTTTAGAGTTAGGGATTGCATTAGGATCGCGTCAACGGAACGGTCGTGGTTTGATGAATTTTCATTTATTTCACGTTCAGTCATTCCTAAACCTACCAGGTTGAATTTTGACATCTCCGACCTCCTCACTCTCATCTACCCCTCCGTCCTCATCCAAATTTCGAGGCGAATTCTACATTTGTCCTCCCCTAAAATTTCCAATCACTAATACGCTCTTAAATAACACTTTTCATGAAATTACCAGTTTTATCCACTTCATCTCAACGTTACCGATTCGGACCAGCGCCTCCAAATGTTGGCCGAACCCTTTCTCGATCATCCTCTATCCAACCTCCCACTCACCCGGTCCCTATCTAACCCCCTTCCCTACATCAACTTGCCGTTGTGTAATAACCACACTCTTCAAAGCCCTCCCACGCCTACCCTAATTGTCAGACTGGCATGGCCCAATTTTTTTTCTACGCAGATAAAAAAGAGCATCCTCTAATAAAATCCAGAATTTCAGCCCTTTTGAAGGTCTGGAAGGGCCACGCGTTGCGGTAATAATGATAAAACCGCACCTGAACCAGTTGTTTTTATTTCGAAGTAGCAGGGTGAGAATGGCATCAGGGTGCCCAGAATGGCATTCAATATTACAGCTATACATCAACGTTGTTCAACTGTAGTTATCAACAGTACAGGGACTCTAACTCTTTTATAGACTCTCAATGGTGAGGGTCCAGCTTCTTCATTGTCACTGTTTATTTGATGATATGGATTTTTATACGAGAACTGGTAAATTCCACTGGTCACCCAGCAGGTATGTAGTGGTAAAGTAAATTCCACCAGTAGCGTTCATGGTATATATTTCGCCAATAATGTAGGTACCTAAATTTCAATATAAATAAAAGTTACCCATCATTTTCCTGCGAAATACTCGTCAAAATACACTGAAAACCCCCAAGTTAGACTCATTAGAGAAAACCTATATAGTTAGTCTCATTTTCATTATTTTTCGACTTTTCGACCCGGTAGTGCGCTGAAACGCGAGTCACATAGTCGGGGATGGTGATATGACTGGCTTTGAACGTGGAAACCTGTTGTTATAAAAATTGGTGACGTTTCTTTGCTTGAGAACTGGTAAAAATCGGTGTATTCCCTTTATCGTTGATCTGTACGTACTGAATTCTTCGCACGTCTAACGGTGCAGAAATAAACATAACTATGTACGTGAGGATGGTGAGGAAAAAAATACTGATGGAGATGTGAGTGAAACGCTTCGCACACATTGGTCGTGAAGTGAGGTCTGCGCTACATCACGCCCAAATGTAGAGAGGAAATTATGTCTATTTGCTAACGTAATTTTCCGTGAAGTAGTCACAAAGTTCGGTGAGTCTGCTATCAATCGGCCTACTAGTAATTAATTCATGAACGAAGAATTCGGGAACTGGGTGTGGATCCAAGAATATCATTCCGAGCGATAAGCCCAATCACATCACTTCCTCTCATAATCCCGAATAAGGTGGAATTTTTCAATATATTTTATCCATCATCTTT
The DNA here is from genome assembly GCA_030762985.1 of Adelphocoris suturalis. Taxonomy (NCBI): domain Eukaryota; kingdom Metazoa; phylum Arthropoda; class Insecta; order Hemiptera; family Miridae; genus Adelphocoris; species Adelphocoris suturalis. The sequence continues at coordinate 37,214,255 of CM061045.1, forward strand.
TCTCGGCATCGGTGGAGTTTACACTTTCACGTTAGTGCACCTTTGCCGGTGGAGTTCAGTACCAATTAGTCCAGTACCGGTGGGGTTTACCATCAGCCTTTTTAAATTAATTGATACATATCTAAAACCAGTTGAGAAATAAGACTATAAAGTCGTAAAATGGAAAGGCTTGTGTGACATAAGTGACTTGTAAGTATACATCGTCGACAATTTCATACAGTCCGCGAAGTAGAAAAATCATACTGCCCGTTCCGTCCATGAAGGCAACTTTGTTCAACAAAAAATTGCTATTCTGTCTAATGAGAGATGTATCGCATTCCAATTCATAGTTGCAAATTATTACCCTCTAATCACGCATGTCATCACAAGCCGTCAGTTCATCTTATGTCGGCAACTAAAATACACTCAAATAGCGGTAAGAAATGATTACACATTCAGGAAACTATAATACCATCTCACCAATAAATTATTATTAGGTCCGTCGTACTAGGAATTCAAGACAAAATATCTGGAATTAAATAGGTGAAGGGAACCAATATCCCTCAAAATGGATAACGTCATAGAGCTCTTGAATGGTTCCCCTAGCTAATGCACCATAGCCCACGCTCTTTTATAACTTCCTAATATCTTCCCGTGTTGTTCACGGCCCGTTAATTTTCGAACTTCAACATAAAGATTGGGTATTTTGGAACGTTTGCTGTAGTTCTACAAGTTGCAACAACAAATCGATTATCCGGATTTTCGTCGCCTATCACGGATATTATCAATAAATTGATAGCTTTCCCCATAAAATGATATTTCATTTCTGAAACCAGTTTAGAATAAAAACAACAGGGAAATCACACTTTATCAACAGCGTTTTTTTTTCTTGTTCGTTAACTATTTTGATCAACAGATCGACTAATGCTTGAGTAGGTACCCCTATTGATGGGCAGGTAACAACGTTTTATTTGTGATAGTAGCGGTACCGTAGCTCTCTAACTCGGTGGCATAAATTGAACGATACTATCTCCGGAGATATCTCCGAGCTGGAAGTGGTGACATTTCAGTTTGTAGGGCTACCGGATCGGATTCTCTCCCAAATAAGAGTGGAAGGTCGCACTGTAGGGCCAGCGGGGGTCATTAAGTATTTGTAGAAAGGTCCTCCTCATCAGATAGTGGAGGGAAGCGGAGCACTAAACCCGCTTTCATAATATTCCCTGTCCCTCGTCCCCCGCCGCCGAGATATTGTCGTCGGAAAGCACTAAAACTTTTAGGTTTCCGACAGCGGGAATCTCCGGACCGCTCGTAACTCACTCCCACCAGCCGCGTCTCCGTCACAAATCCCGCGGCGATTGCTGCCAAATCATCTCGAGCGTCGTTTAGCTTAGCGCTGCAGTGACACTTGTTTCCCACGACGGTGCTTGCCCCCTTTTCCCCGCCCGTAAGTCCTCATCTACAATATTGAGTTCCATGCAGCATCATATCGGCGGCGCAACTTATCGTGACTCCTCTTTCCGGCGCCAACCAGCTTTCCAATATTGCCTGAATGATAAGTCAAAACGGAGGATGAAGCCGTTTTCAAGTGAGATTCCTTCGGAATTCAATTCATTCACTTCTAACGTAAATATCTTCATAGTCAACTTCATAATTCGGAGTTACGTATCCTGTACAAAATATATGGAAACCTATACCACAATTCCTTCATCTTCTGCCAAGCATAAAAACGAAGGCACTTTTTTTCTTCTATTTTCCACTCATGGTAATGGTTCCACGCAATGGTAACCTTGTGGTTACATCAGGTAATGAAACATTTTTTATTTCTCAAAATCAATAAATTCACTCATATTAGTGTTATATAGTATTCTGAACAATTTTTTTCTCGTGTTGCTCTGTATGAGTCTTTGACTATTTTTCCAGTTATCATCCCACTTTGATCAAATTGTTAGGAAATATAAGGTTCAAGTCACCCATGGTCCTTTATAAATTTCATAACATTGGTAATAATGGTAGGAGCCTCCACGCATGTACAAACATTAAATTAACTTAACATATAAGTGTAGATAAGGTGCCCCAATTATCACATAATTTAGATTACATAGTCAGATATTGGTTGGGTAAGAATATAAATAATTCCCCATGAGTTTAATTTAATTCAAATCAAACCAGTTTTCAGTCCTTGTACAGAATACTAAACTTCTACAATGCGTAATTTTGACGCGATTTCGAATGAGCAATTAATATGAAAAAAGGTATGTATAACTCAATGGCATCATTGTTTTAAATCTTTGGAAATTATTGAGGGTCATTGGATGTGAGTGTTTGGTTCCAATTATCATTAGTGAGCGAAGTATTGTGGTATTGGGATAAACAATATTATCATTAGGTTTGAAATTTCGATCCTGAGTAGGTAGGTATTCCCTTGGGGCTATAATTCCAGCTCTTCGATGATTCTTACCGTTCAAGAAAACAACAGCTAGAAGCGTGGGTGGACATCATACACATTCAATTTTTTCAGTCCCTACTTGACTACCCCTCCTTCTCATTCTCATCCACCTTCCTCAACAGCTCAGCTTCCACCACCACCACCACACCTGGGATACCACCGGGGCTGATGAGATGTTAACAAGGAGTGAAAGTAACTGTAGCACTAGTGATACACCTTGTAAAATGCTGGCGGTGGCCTGACGGCGCTGTGGGGGAGATGGACCTCCCTGGATCTTGATAATCCCGGGCGCCGGGAGTCCCCTTCATTAGCCGATTACCACGACGAGGGGTGGAGGAGGCGCAACACCGACTGATACTGAGGTTCCACTTCGGAATCCCAAAACATAAAACCTCAATTTGCTTCTGCTCGTAGCAAAGAGGACAGCGAGTGGACTACGGGGTTGATGAGGGGGGATGGGGGGGAAGCCCCTCAAAACCGGCTAATGGTCGGGGGATCCCCCCCCTCGTCCACTCGTGGCCTCACCGCAACCCACCCCCCTCCTGTCCATACATCGGTCCCATCCCGCAATCTGATGCCCACAAACGCCGCCCTCAGATATCTTTCTGCAGTAATGGTCAAGATGGCCGTTCTTTTTAGCATCAACCCCCGCTCCCTCCACCATCACTCATTCCCTCCCTCACCCCTTCACCTTCTTCATCTGACGCTTTTTCTTTGTTTAATATAATTACTTGCCTCGGAGCCAAGGCTTATGCCCACACACGTGGGGCGGAGGGGCGTGAGATGGGCGAGGAGCGGTGAGGGATCTACAAGGAGGTGACAGGACTGCGGAGAGTGTGCCACGGGATCGAGGTGGCGAGAGAAGGAATGAAGATTCAAGTGGAAGGAAGAATCCTTCCCATATATTCAATATACTTATTTCATCATTTCCTAACCTATTTCACACACATATACACATACCATAGTAGCAGCTATGAGAAGCGATGTATTATACCTACTTGTCTTTTTTTCTATTTCTATTTCTTATTATACTTTATAATTTATTTATTTGTTTAGTGTTTTCGTAGGTGCCAAGAAATAGACTTATGCGAATCATAAGTTGCCCTGCCAAATTGGATAATGAAGAACAAAGTACCTATTAATTTGAAAGCGGAAACACCCCACAATGTTTGAACAAAAGTTCCAGTCATGCAGCACGATCGTATGAGCGAATTTTCTTAAATCTTATCTATCGTATTATAATTTGTTAAATTGTATTGAAATTGGAGACATTGCAGTAGAAAAAATTGTTAAAAACCAATTTTATGGCAGAAACGGTGATTAATTTTTTTTTTTTATTTAGTAACAAATAAAATTCGGTAATTCAAAAAAGATTTTGGATTTTAATTTGTTTATTTTTATTTGCAGTTTTTATCTGTTTTTCAGCAATTGAGGAGCTGACATGGAAAACCAGTCAAGTCCAAAAATCGAAAGAAAATTTGTTTTCGTCGAAGTGCAAGTAAACAGTCACGCCAACCTTAGGTCTTCCCGTCCTTGCTAGATCGCACCGTGAATAAATGTGTGACCTTTGCATGGAGAGATTATGTCCAACAAATCTGATAAGAGTTCAGAGGGAGTTCCTATGAAATTTGATTTTTGGACTTAACTGCTTTTCCATGTCAGCTCCTCAATTATTAATTAAATTTAAGTACGTTTTTCAGCATAATTTTGTGCAAAAATTTCTAATGTCCTAGTTAATTGTTGATAATTTTGTTTTGACTGAAACTGTGCTAAAAATAATAAATTTAACGATTTTTTGCCGTTTTTAGATTTTTAGTGATTTTCCAGTACATTATCTGAAATTTGACCAATGTGATGTGCTAAAAAATTGTTGGGCAACGAACTCATCCTTTCTTTTGGAATGCTTGATTTTTTGAGGCAATTGGGAATGGGATTTTTATCTCAATCCTAAGGAGAGTTATCGTCTGGAATGAGACACACACACACACACAACACACACACACACACACACATATATATATATATATATATATATATTTATATATATATATTTATATATATATATATATATATATATATATATATATATATATATATATATATATATATATATATATATATATATATATATATATATATATATATATATATATATATATATATATATATATATATATATACTTGAAATAGCGCAAACTTCAGGAATCGTTTCTGAATGCCTCAACACTAGGACTTCAATGAAGAAATGTTTCAGAAATTTTTATTTTAAATTTTTCCGAGCCATTGCAATAGCTTCATTTTTTTACGAATAGCTTCATATATATATATATATATATATGTTTGTTAAGGTAAGAGGAAATGGTACTTGATTACATCTCTGTAATTTGTTTTTGTTTTATGAATCCATTTGGATTGGACCCGAAGGGTTGTGACAGAGTTGATTAGTGGGAATGTGCAGTTTGTACGAGTCACCCTGAGAAGATTAAAAAGTGTCAAGTGAAGAGAAAATGCTGAGCGGTGGTGAACGACGGAGTGAGGGGGGTATTGAGCCGGTGGCAGATGGGGTCGGTGTAGCCACAAATCAGATGTTGGGGCGGTAGCTTTGCAACACGGCTGGCCCATTAGCATTCGACTGATGCAGCACAATCTACACTGATGCAAATGACTTCCTAAGTCCCTCCGTTCCCTTCCACTCTCGTCCTACGCTCCACCCCACCAGCCCCAAAGGCTTCTGTTCCTGTTGACAGCTCCCGCTCAAACCATCTCAACACATCCAGGCCGCCACTACCGAGTGTCAACATTCCCCGGTGATCGCAAATCCTCAGGCCCTCCGGTTACACGGGTGGGTCAACTTCCTGGCTGCCGCTCAAACAGTCGAGCTTCTGCTTGCCTACACCCCATCCTCTACCCGCCGGTCTACATCTACCGCCAAATCCAACCCTCATTCCGCCTCCGTTTCGTCCTATCTAATAGCCCTGGTAAACAAAAATGTCCAGATTCCGGAACACGGTGCACTTTCAATCCAAAGAGGGAAGGAAACGTCAACACTGTCGGACGACTGTAATTGGCAGTCCTAACACGATTCTAGTCCGGACTCAGGCTTCGGGACTGGACAAACCATCACGAACTCGAACGTTCTGTTTAACCATTGCTTTCAACACAGGTGGTACAGAATCAGGTATTTTAGTCGATCGAAGTAATTGGGACTAATAATAGTGGATGGTAAAAACTACCTGTTGCCCATCAAAGATTTCTTGGATTAAAAAACCAAATTATACTCCACAAGCAAAAGTTCTTAAACATGATTGGAAAAGAAAAAGAAAAATGAAGAGGAAAAATGAAAATAATATTTAAAAAATAATAACAATGCAATCCATTCAACAAGTTCGAAAATTATTCTTGAATTTTTTTTTCCCTTTTACGAATTTGTATTGTGTACCCAGAATCTGACCCCGAATCCGAGAATGTACACAAGTCATCGAAGTCGATATCTGACTTTGGGATTGATATAAAAATTCGCTTCTTTTGGAGAAAACTGCAATAGGACTGATTCGAACGTAAAGCCTTGTTATGCACGACATTGCACTCTAATTCCAACAACTTGCTCCAACAATCACATAAACGGGCGACAAAGGAAAAATAATCCTAAATCTTATCGCAACATTGCATATTTAGAAAACGAGATCTTGCTATAAATTTGATAGTTATAAACTATTGACCAAAATATAACCGTAGAATATATAGTTATATTTGTAAAGAATTAGGGAAAGACACACATTATACATCATCTCACCCTCAGCATTGTGTGGCCTCTTTATGTGATTGGTAATAGCCCATATTATTAAAGGTTCTATTTAAAACAATACATTTGCAAATAAAGACATTGTCACCCCTATTAATACTCATTCTAGCTGATTCGAAAGAACAAATTCGAGTTGAAGGTATGTATAGGCTATTCACTACTTTTTCAAAAATAATGCAGTTGTCAATATCGAGATGATGAAAGGAATAAAAAATGGGAAGGTATGGAGTACGTGGTTGGCATAGCGACGAGTGACAAGTGGAGGAAGTATCAACATTTACCAGGTACCAACTCGTGTTTGTGAGGCCCCTGTAAGTCTTGACGCGGCCACCAAATAAATTCTCGAACCGTGTGAAACAGAGGGCGCGACTCCTCGTAATCTGTGTATAATACAGCTTTCCTCGAGGTGTGTGAGTGTGTACGGGATGTGTCTTGCCAGCGTGTGAGTCTGGGGACACCTCAGCCTCCGTCGGTATGCCAACACCTCTCAGATCCCAATCTCTGCAGAGCCCCGTTCGATTTGGTGTTTTCTTCTTTTATCGTTTTTCTCTTTCTCTCTCTTTCATTCTCGTTCTTCTTATTGGTACCTCTGTCACTCCCTCTCTGTATACACTCTAAAGGATGGAAGGATAGGTTCTTTCCTATGCATTCCTTGACGGCGTTCCAACCAACTTGGCCGCTAATGATGTCTATTACTTTAGTGGTTCTCCCAGTTCGGTGTGTTGCAGTAGCCACTCGGTTTGGAAGCATCGTTTTATATACACATGAAAGTTTCTTGTGTGAAAACCCTGATATCAGATTAAATCGTGTCCACGGGCATGATATAGTTACTAGTTTGTACATGGTGACATAAGTAGGTTATAGGTTATCAATTTATACGCGACACCAATCATCACTAGGTAATTCGTTCTTTCATTCAGGAATATTATTACCGGAATGCTACTGTAGAGATAAAGGACGTGAAATCAAATCTATGAATAAACACTGCAAGACATGCAAGACAATAAGATATCATTTATCTGCTTTTGAGGCACTCTGTTTCGGATGATCCACACCTATCGTTCCCAACGCTATCTGTTTCACAAAGGAGATAACTGACTCTGTCCAATGAGTACAAAAAGTGAAAAACCGTCCAAATACTAATAACACACTGGTATCATACGAGCAACGCTGCACCATATGGTGACAAATGGCCAACATCAATGTCTTAAATTAATAAATTGTTATGGTAGTGGTGGGAGAGAACAATTCCCAGGAGACCAATGTCGGCACCATCCTTTACACATTGTACATAGTAGATTTACATATTATACTGCAAATATACATCTTCAATTCAATTCAGCTACACATTTTTGAGACAGCAGGTCTCTTCTACTTTGTTCTCTTATGTATACAAAATAAGGGCAATACCTCTGCATAGCTGATAAATTTGAGCTAGAGAGTTCTTTTGTTTATAGCTGGAACTATGTTATCCTCGGTATTCTGACCGTTATTCATCTTTTCAACATTAAAAGCAAGTGTGTGTAGTGGAAAGTCGGTCTAAGTCTCGATTCTTAGCCAAATTAGGTGGTTGTTTGGGTTAGACATTGACTTTCTGTATTATGAGGAGGGGGATTAAAGCTGAAGAACAAACTACACAGTAATAAGAAACATGTTTGTGCACTAGTCATTTAAGGGAAGTCTCTGGTAATGCATTCATTACTCGAACATGAAAAGTTTTCTGATAAAGATCAATCACCTACCTACTTCAAGATACTCACCATTATTCGTAGTATACCTACCATTATGAGTGTTCTGCAGGTAGTTATTTATCCAATTCCATTTCCAGTCTAAATACTTCATTGCAAAAAGTGTTGTTGGTATTAATGTAGAGACCTAGTTTCTGTGGAACCAGAGCACTCAATCAGTGGTGCAACGGCGTTTGAATTGTTGGCAGCTAAATGAGTGTACCTTCACGGTTGAGGTCCATTTAATAAAATCAACTTTGTGGTTTGTTAAGGGCAAAATTTATGAGCTGGCTAATAACATAGAGGGGAGAATGGTCAACTGGAGTTAATGGGGCGTAAACCCCTTCGCGTCGCCGCCACCAGCTCCAAATGATACAGCGCTCGTTGCGCGCCGAAGGCTCAGCACAGCACTTCATTATACAACAACGCGTGAAAGGACACAAGAACCCTCTGGACTTTTCAAAATACGTCAAAACGGAAGATTTGATTCGGTTCAAGTGTAAACTTTTCGAATGAACCAAACAATGGGGCAACCACCTACTAAGCATGGTTGAGCAGAACAGGCGTGACCTATATATGAAAATTAGAATCAGATGCAACCTGAACTTATTAGTTGTTCAGGCTTAGTTCGTCAAAAATCCACCACGTTCCTTCGCTTTCCATATCAACGTTTTATGAACTGAGTCTGGGGTTTATGATCTCGGGGGTATGACTAAATGAATAAATGCCAAGCTACATGTAAGTAAGCAATTTTCTGGCGTAAGAAACGGTCTCAAAGTTAACATTTCTAAATATATGCGGTGGAATTTCATGCAACTCTAAACGTAAGGTTTTTATTTTATGTATAAACAGGAACACAACAAGAAATCCGTATGTACATCATCTGCACCCCCCCCCCCCCCCCCCCCCCCCCCCCAACATCAGTTGCAATAATACAAGCGTGATTTTGAACACGTCGTGAATAAAATCCTTAACCACTGAGACCAATACCAACATCATAATTCAAACTTCAAATATATGTATATATATATATATATGTTCCACTTTTCTTTAAATAAAACGGAAAAATAATTTTTATATTTGGCTCAATTTATTTACCGTGAGACACAGGTAGCGAATTCAGGATATTTCTCTACCTATTATTAAATTCTTATTTTTCTAGTGTGACCTTTTGTGTTTTGTATAAACATTATTGGCAACTAATACTTTATTAATAAGTACCTTGGAAATCGGGAGATGGTCATGAAATAATCTTTTCTTGGTTTCCGAAATCACGACAACACCCTCACGCCATTTCGCATTATTACTAGAGAGTTGGGTGGCATTATTACTAAAACTTGAGCGAAGCTGTGTTTTTGTTTTTCTTTACCTTAAGAAATTGTTTTATGTTTCGTTTTATTGAAATAGGGCCAGTTACACTGTAGTATATATGCAATGAGAGTTAATCCAGAATCGGGAGTTATTTTTTAAAATCAGCCGCGGGATAATGGCCAACTCTGGGTCAACCCTTGTTATTCTCTGCGTTACAACGCGACCCAAATAGTGGTAAGTAAATATTTAAAGATGCAAGAAAAAATGTGGGAGCTGGAATCATAAACTGATACATATTGTTATTTATTTAGCATTTAGAGCTTTAGCCATCTTCAACAAATTTTGAATAAACATTAATGAAGACCTGAAATGTAGATTAAATCGAATAATGATGCTAAAATCGTAGAGGGTTAGGCCTTTTTAGAACAGCACCTACCTACCTACTGCCGAGCGTGAGGTAAACGGAGGAAGAAGGATGGTCGGGATGGCTGTGGAGGGTGGTTGAGTAATACGTCATTAGGTGAGTAATAGATGGAACCGTTCAAGCTATAGAGGGCCCAGATAATTAGGCCGGAGGCCCCCCGAGACCCCCCAGAAAAGTAAATAGGCAGGACCTATTAGAATAAACATGAGTTTGAGGGAGGTTGGCGTTTTATCTCTTAACTTTCTGGAAGGCGATTTCCAGGGTGCGAAGGTGGTGGGAGGGGGCGAAAGGGCTTCCAAAGAGAGGAAATTAAGAATATGGCCCATCCTGAGGGAAGATCAGGTGTTGGTTACGTCTCCCGTAATCGGTTTTCGTAGTCGGTGTGGAGACTTTACTTTGTCCAATTGGGTCCGAGAGCGGGGAGAATTTCGCCCCTTTGGCCTCAGCACTTCATCCTGCTAATGCTACCGCGTGACAGATGGTGTCCTGACGTCTTAACAAACACCTCCCCCTATCTACTATATAGAACTCCCTTGCTCAGAGTTCTATTACACCAACAACACTAACTATAATAAAAAGCTTAAGGACCCTGAACATCGAAATATATCTCGCCTAAAGGAATCAATAGAACTTCCGGGAGAAGATATGAGTGAACTAAAACCCATAAAACAAATTGAAACGAAAATATATCTGTTAGAAATTGTGACATAATTAATTGAAGTAACTATTACAGAGTAGTGGGAAAAATCGACTCAAGAGAGATCATCAAAATTTCCCGCACACAACTCATAAAACATGCCATTATGTACATAAACAATTTAAAATAGTACCTCACTTAATGAGAATAGTTATTGCCATGATGTATATGGTATGCATCATCAATTTACGTTAATAATGAAATCACTACCGCTTTGAGAACACATCTGAGAACCGTGTCCCCCTTTGAAAAAGATGAATGATGAAGAATTATACATTTCCTTATGGATGGATGGCAAAATTCTGTGCATGAGCGATGATTGATTGGTGCCTTCCGGTTAAATTCAACCCCGATACAGTCTCGCGATAATACGCACTACATGAGGTGAGCTAGAATTTTTGTTAATGTGAGTTAACAAATAATAAGAAGAGTGTAAATAGAACAAACTTTCAGAAGCGGGGTACGAGCGGGGTACGAGCGGGGTACTGAAAAGTCAACATCAGATGCACCTGGGTTACAAAAGGAAAAATGAAAGTGAATGATGGGAACGGAAATTGAACATCTGCGTTCACTGAGTGCGAGTGAAAATTATGAAAGGTAGAATCACATTGAGGACGAATAATAACATCGACAATTAAGAAAGAGGGAACAAAAGGAAGAGATCACAAACGCTAACACGATTCATGGACGGCGGGGACGACGGTGAACGAATTAAAGAAGAACAATTTAAGGAGGGGAAAATTAAGAGCAAGTATCACACGATTTCGAATTATTTTGAGATCAGAGGTAAGTACTCGGAATACAAATAATAGAGAGGATAATAAAGGAGGAGAGGATGACATCTGATTATCAGAAGTGAGTTGTATAAATTATAGTTCGCCTGGAACGTGTAGGTAATATAATGAAGTAAAATGGAAACAGAACTAAAATATGAATTTATCCCTTGAATGTAAACACACATTAGAAGGAAAAGACCAACTAATGAATATTCTAAAACCACCGAAAGGACCTTAATTGATATTGTACACTACACATTATTGCAAAATAACTGTACTTTGATAGTTCCTAAAATTTGAGGGCGGAATATATTATCGAACCCTTGCTATTTTTGTCTCATATGTACATTTTTTTGTAAATTCGGGCCGAAAATAAGCCTAATGGCTAAAGGTAATCGTACATCGTAGATACGAGTAAAACCGTATAAAGAGTAAATAGAAAAAATAGACTCATCGTATATTTATTGTTATCAAATAAAGTAATAAGAAAAAAGCCTCTACACCACCGTATGAGCTCCCTGCAGGTTCATGCGAGTGATTGATTCTAAATAGTTAATTGTTCACCACATATTCTGAATAAGTGTACACGCTCCTCTTTTACCACCTGGATTAACTCATGTGTCTACATTATATTCACATACTTAATTTGATAATTTCACGTTTCAGTTTGCAATGATATAGTTTTGGTCGATTTTTTTATATTGTTAAGAGAATGAAGATTTAAAAGATGAGGGATTGATGTAAGTAATTATTTTTATCATTCAAAAGAGTATTTTTTTTTGTTAAGGAGTAGTTTTTGTGGAGTTGAATCAAACGCCACCGGTAGCACTAGTTATATTTGATATTTTCATAATTTTGGTTTATTTTTTATTTAAATATTTTTTCTCTCAAATGCCAAATGAAAAAATACTCAATTTTGAATCGACGTTAGCCTATGTCTCAACAACGCATGTTGTTGATACTTCAGGCCGGATATTTACCAACACTTCGAAGGCTGAGAGATTATTTACCAACACGAACCAAAAATCAAAGAGGGTGACCTAGTGCTTGTGGTGGACTCTACAGTACCGTCAGATGCGAATGGCCCAGACGAGTTAAAGGTTCACGAAGAGGACGATGGTCATATCTGAGTTACACATATGAAGTCAGCACGGTACTATACCGAAGACTAGGTGTTGATCAGTGGAGGGGATCACATCAATTTTTAATAATTTTTAATAACAAAATTTCCTTCAGGCGGGAAGATGTTGATTTCTATTGCTCAATAACCATCATTATTTTAGAATACTTCAGTTTATAATTTCATCTCTTGCAACAATCTGTTGGTTATTACACATAAATACATATATACATAATTTCTTCTCTTGAGGATACTTTGGTATTTGTTTGGTAAATGTTTCCTTGTATTACTGAGAAAACATAAGAGTGAAATGAGTAACTGAAATAGTTTTGTTTATTATCAAACAGTTCTACTATTGGGTAGTTTTTATTGAGTTAAATCGACGTTAGCCTTTGCTTCAACAACCATTCGATTTGAAAAACTTTTAATTATTTACGAGCAATTCCCTCATGCGGTGTAAATAAAGTACATTAGGAGCCTACCCCATTCTGATCTATAATATTTGTGTACGTGCACCTGGACAGTAGCCTGATCATGGAAAAAGCTAATATCTTGTTAATCTGTGAGATTGAACCCTCGTTCACGATCATGGCCACGATGCTCACTCGCTTCTTCATTATCCGTACACATCCCATCCTCACCTCGACAATTATCGCCATCTGCATATTAATTTAATCCGGACGTGCCCGCGAAGATAATTGTTGGGAAAAAGGTGAACGCGAAACCCGAAGCTTCACCCGTTGGTTACACGTTTATTATTGCCTACACGAGATTTTTATCGCTTTTATTGTGTTTATTTAATTACAACCCGCAGACGACCTGTGAAAATTCCCGTCAAGAGTCGATGTAGATGAGCCATGTTCCGATTTCTGAAGCAACTTACACGAACGGTCACTTAGCACGTCAGCATGTCAACACGTTGTGCGTTGCTCCCATAGAGACTAATCCAAGAAGTAATTGAGTTTATTAATAAAAGATATGAAACTCTGGTGGAACTAGTAAGGTAGTATAGTGAATATTGACTTATTTAACTAAAGACGTTCGAGCGCTTCGTACACACGCTATCGTATTAATAACATCACTAGCATAAAAAAGAATACTCGTAATTTGTTTTACAGGAGAAGCCAATAGAAGGAGCTAATACATAGCTATCTACATTAGAAGTCTTTTATTTTCCTCCCCCTCCACCTCATGAAAATTCGTTGCTTTTAAAAAACGAAAATGTGAGCGGTAGATGAGAACCGTGCGTTGGATATCTCTGATGAAAAAGAGGACAATAACGGTTTCGCCACCGTAAACGAACCGTCGGCAGTAGCAATGATTCAAGCAGCAGCAGCAGCTGTGTTTCTATTGCGGCTACCGCAACCTTCTCTCTCTTACAGTAATGTCAGCGTAAAGGCTCGCGGACTGGGACGGGTCATCGCTCCGTGGAAAGTGGGTACCGGTCTGACGTTGTTAACACCTCACACCTCCGGAGCCCAGCTATTTGAATAATCTGCCCATTATAAGAACATCTCTTGACGAGATAGGCCTCACAAGAAAAGACTCCAACTACCTTCCAACGATAACTTATAGTTTGTCATCGCCTCCACCTTTTTAACCTTCTTCGCCAAGGCATAAAATCCCGGAGTTTTTTTTGTAACCGCATTAACGTCACCAGAGTTTTTTAAATATCAATTTGCATCTTTATTGGGCTTCGCGACGGTGGGAAAAATACTAAAGATTCCTTAAGTAAACTCATTTCCTTGGGCAAATATTATGATTCCCTGATTGAAAAACCCATTTAAATCTCCCGCCAGCTCACAGATCTTATATAAAACGTAGCTGTTAAATCCAATCTTCTGGGCTTAATTACTAGCAAATGAAAATATTTAAAAATAAATATATTAATGCTGAATTGAACTAACTTCAAATAGAAGTGTGCAGTCAACCGACGAGCGAAATGGAAAGCACGTGTAAAGATTGTAGTACTATTACTTCTTGGTATGTATAAAAAAGTTGAGAGTTTGAATAACACTTAGCGTTACTATATTAATGCTAATTACTCAACGATGACCTCGATAAATGAGGTAAATATTACACCTTGAAATTCTGGTGAAACATACAAATCACATAAAATACTACATAAAGATGCGTTTAAAAAAGTCCTACGAACTTTATAATAAAACGAGCAGTCAATAAAACTGGTTTCTAATTTTCCAAATCCACCCATTCATGATATTATTTCGTGTTTTTTTTTTTCTTTTTCCTAATAGGTTTTGAACAAACTGCAAGAAAATGTGAGCTGAAAATTAGCAGCCATAGGTTTGGTATGTCGGTTAATTTTCTCTTCAAGGGCGCCTATCTTGATGAGAAAAAAGTTCAACACACGAATTTCCATTAATTTTTATCTAGAGTTTAAGTCAATACTGAACTATGCCATAGTTTGTGTCACTGTGTGCAGTTCTTTTATGCATGCATGTATGCCTATCAATGAAAAGTTGAGGTTTGATGGAGAGGATGTTTCAGCTAAGGATGATATCGCACATAGGTGTATGGGAGGTTTCACTGATAACTGTTGGATTGTAATGACTACTCGTGAGGAGGGGAGGAGGGGGTATGGTGATATCGCCCAGTAGGGTCTTCATCAGTGCCCGTTATATTCAGCAATATTCTGGAGAGAGTCGCGATATCTTTCAGACATTGTGTGATGGTCTGGAGGTTGAAGGGCTGAGACTTTTAGCAATAGCCCTGTGGCTGGAGCTTTTGATAATCAAGCCAGCTGAGAGGGGGACGTGATATCCGGCTGATATCATTACGGCGATTAGAATCACCCTTTCTCCTGAGTCCCACTGCGCCTTGCGTGTCACCCACTGCCAAACACATACGCTTTAACCAGAGCTACCTGGAGATAGAATTAACTTTTGATGTGACTCGAACCCATTTGCGCCGCCTTCTTTAACGTTTCACATGTACGCCCCCCTCCCCCCCCCCATCAGGCTCTCTCTCTCACGCACTCTCTTTTTCTACTCCACTCCACGCCACCCAAGTGCCTTATAACAGTCACAATCGCTAATAATTTTCCTGAGTTCAGATGGAGTGCCGAGCGTGACTTATCATAGATTCTTCAAATAGGTTTAAAAATGATGTAACATGATTATTTTCTCAGTTATATCATGAACGAAACAATATCATTAATCGATGCGTGAATTTAAAAAGTTATCACAATATTACGTAAAGGGGAATGTTTCAATACTAATTAGGATAGCAATTAGGATTATGCCTTCTGAAGTTAGTTGAAAATGTCCAAGTAAGGTATTTGAAATAGTGGAAAACTATGCTGATTCTACTTCAGATAGGTTCTATCCATTTGCCCGAGCGCTACTCGCTTGAATTTTCACATGACGAATTTGGGCTAAAAATGATCCGTTTTCATGGAATTTCATAAACCAAAATGGGTTACTCGTTTGATTTTCGTCGAATTATTCCAAAATCGGGCGTACATTTTAATTTACCGTAAGCCTATCAAATATCATAGACATTTCAGGAATAATTTCCGAAAACACATTCATTTCTACACTGATTGCAACAGGCGTAACTATTACAAAATCAATAATAGATTTTACGTATTATACTAAGTACAGCTGACCACAGAAGTTTCGATAAATGTCAAACTAAATGAGCTGATGAGGCGTTTTATCAATTCTCTTGTTGAAAACCTTTAACCAGTTGGATATTAATGGCAATCAAAACTTCTAACTGACTAAGAGTTTTTTGATGAGCTCATCTATCGCATATTGAATACTCAGTTATACTCATAGTTTGAAAAAACATTACTTCTACAAAACTGATATAAAACATCCGATTAAATAATACCACTTCTGTGGTTTGAACGTTGTTTGTATGATTAATTTCACTAAAATTAGGATGTTTTTTTTTTACAAATTGCCTAGGTCGGATTCGAATTGAAGTATAGTGGAATAAGAACCTGATGTATGATCTACCACGGATCAGTGGTAGAATGGAATCTCATAATTGACCAATTTTAATAAAAAGATTAGGTAACGAATACATCGCGTACAGTATGAATAAGAAAAACTTCTTATCGTGAGTCAGATGAAAGTATTCGAGCAGTAGTATTATAGAAACACGTCTTACATTTTATTAAAATATAACTCCACTCTGTTCGCTATAATTTATATGAGTGTAAAATATAGGCACCATATAGTTTATTTTACTAGGACGTATGTATAGCTTTAGGGAGGATCTGATAGGAGCAACTTGAATGCAAATCACTTTTCTGAAATGGCATCCAAGAAAATGAATTACCAGCTGACCAGGCATTGATATTTTATAATGTGACTATCAGTCACACAATTACAGTTAGCCAAAAATAATTGTCGGGGCAATTATTAGAGTCTTGATCTGATCAGACTTTAAACAGACTTGCGGATGTAATTGATAAAAGCAAATTGCAAACCGAAACTTAACTAACTAAACTCACCTTAACTAACTACACCTTATTCTGGGAAGAGATCTTAATCATGATATAGGTAATTTATGGAGAAAGTCATTAATTTTTGAGGGGTCACTGAGAATGGAAGGTCCTTGCCAATGAGTAAGATCCAAATAGCCGTGATCATTTGGAAGTCAACGTACGACGAGTGTTTTCCCCTATTCAACAAGCGAGAAACAGGACGACTCGACGCTGAAATGCTCATAACGCCTAGCGGCTCCTACAGGTTTCCTAGAGTACTCAACTCAAACACGGATCGCAATTTCTCATTTTCACTCCCTTTCCAAGAAGGTGACATCTTAGTTGGCTCTGTCTCCTCTGAAGATTCCGATCCGACAATTACTGACCACATTCGTGTTTCTCGAGGTCGAGTTTTCTCTTGAACTATTTAGCACCTTATCATTTGTCTGCGCTGCTGTGAGGCATTGGAATGAGCACTTATGTGCTTGTTTCAACCCTTCTTTTGAGCTTAAACTACCTACCATGTGTTATAACGTAGTATATCAAACTATGAATAAATTTACCCCAAAACAGTAAATACAAACATAAAATAAAATACGTTTACCAAAATAACCAGGAACATTCCCCATAGCCATAAGGTAAACCTGAGCGGCTAGGGCGAGTTGGGTTGCAAAAATAATAACCCGAATATAATATGTTCGCAAATTATAGTAATGATGTTGTTGTGGTTATTATTAGTTTAATGGATTTTTCAAAGCATAATAACGAAATTGTATTCATACTTTCCAAGATTAATTTATATCCCTGAAAACATGAATCTGTATCTACTTCCTGACTGTACGCTTGCTATGTACAATTCGTATTGGAGGAATGGAAATGAATAAATCTGAATCTAATGTCTCAATAAGTCTTCCTATTCCTTTCCTGAAGAAAGTAGAAGAAGGTATTTTGATCAGGCGCAATGATTTTGAGGAATGGATACTGTCTAATGTTTGATGCTGTAAAGGAGTTGAATTCATGATTAAACATCAGAGCGGAGAACATTGTAGATGCGTCCACCGCAAATAGTTGGATTCTTCAGTAAAAATGTCCTTGATTGAAAAACCCCAATAAACCTAACCAAATTTTTTTTCCTCCAAGTCCTTTGCCTACCAGATCAAGAAAACTTTATAATCCAGAAATGTGTCAGAAAATCAGTTAGTTCTTTTAAACCATTATTTCCGTTCAGCACTTGCTCTGTCAGAGATTTTATGACCACCCATTCTTGGTGAGTGGTTAATCTGTGAGTCAACATGCAAGTTCTTGCAAAAGACTAAGACTTGGCTCATCGGAATGGATGGTAATGACCACTTAGTAGGTTAGTCAGATTTTCTTTGGGAGATTTTTATAGTTCAGTAGTGTAACTTCTCATAATGTGCAGCCATGGAGCCACACTTGAAAGGAAACATAATTCATCGGCGGCGCTTTGCTTATTGGTCTATTTCAGATGTAGCCCGCATTCAGTTGCAGCGGACTTGTGTTAATTTTGATTACACATCTTTGCTATTATCTGTGGCCTTTCCGTTAAGACACAGTGGATACTTTCCTTCACGAATCAGTGTTCGGTGACCTAGGCCCCTAAGCCGAGTTTGCGCCCCGTAGTTTACACTACACCTAGTAAATATATAATCTGATATGGTAAGTTAGTACAATCACGATCACGATGTAATGACTCTTGATAAATCATTAGAAGAGAGAGAAGGAGCCGAAACGAACAGGCCAAGACGTCGGGAATGTGTCGTCTAAATCGGATCGATGGCGAGCTTTACGATGTCGCACCTGAGGAAACGCGACGTGACCAACGGACGCATTACCGGTAGCTTCCGCTCGGCGATTTGGCGAGGACCGGAATGACCCTGCACTTTTGCGGCTGCTCCCGCGGATGCGAGCGTCGCAAAAAATCACCTGGTTCAGCTGGTTTGGTGCCACTGCAGCGCTCGCTCTGTCCTCGTGCGATGGACGCGACGGCAGCTGCGTCCCGCCCGTCGATGTCGAGTAGACGTAAAAAGCTCAGCGAGTCTGCATAGCCTACTGCAAAAATTATTCTTTGTCACATTTCAACACTTCATATCAGATCGATGCCATGTACCTACTTTACTGTCTACAACCTGTATGTACCTAGTGTTTATATACTCGTGGGCCTTTTTACTTTATTGGTTGAAAACTGGAACTTTAAAACTACCTATGTGCGAATTTACCTTCAGCTATTGAAAGTAAATGTTTGATATTGGACGGAAATTACAATTATGTTGGTGCGACATCTTTGTGATTGCTATAGGCCTTAGTTTGGTGGTCTGGGTACTCACAAGCTGGCATCTCAGTAGTCAATCCCTTCGTAAAAATTCAGATTAGTTGGACACGTAAGTCAGAATGATGTGTGTAGTTTGTCATTCATACGTTTTTATTACGAAAAGGCGGCATATTGTAAAAAGGCTAGGCTTTTTACAAAAAGGCTATATATATATATATATATATATATATATATATATATATATATATATATATATATATATATATATATATATATATATATATAGTTATTTCCCTATCTACTGTAATCAATAAAGTTTGTATGATTTTTTGTTTGACTGTTCAGCAAAGAAAAGTTCCAGTCATGTAGCAAGAACGTATGAGCGATTTTTCGTGAATTATAGTAGCTACAATATTATGTTACATGGTTTTGAAAATTGAGCAATTTGATTTTAAAAAGTTCCAGTCATGCAGCCTGATCGTATGAGCGAATTTTCTTAAATCACCTACCGTATTATAATATGTTAAACTGAATAGAAATTTGAGTGATTGTATAGAAAATTGAGTGTATGAGGAATTCGAGAGGATAGAAATTGTTAGAAACTAATTTCATGGCGGAAAAAACTCAAAATTAATTAAAAAATGGAGAATAAATAAGGTTTTTGATTTTTAGGTTTTTTTGCAGTTTTTATAGATTTTTCAGTAAATATTAATGACATTTAGGTACGATTTTCAGCATAATTTTGTGGAAAATTGTTTGGTGTCCTGGTTAGTCTTTATAAATTTGTTTTACTGAACCTCTGTTATAAGTTATAAATTAAAAGATTTTTGGCCAATTTTTTAAATTTAGTATATTTTTTTGGTACCTAAAGTTTTTGGGATTTGACCAATTTAATGAGCTCAAAAATTACTGGTTGACAAACTCATCCTTTCGTTTGGAATGCTTGATTTTTTGGCGCAAGAACGGGATTTGTATCTCGATTTTAAGGAGAGTTATCGTCTGGAATGACACACACACACACACAGACACACACACACACACATATGTATATATATATATATATATATATATATATATATATATATATATATATATATATAAATATATATATGAAGGAGCGTTAAACTCTAGGATTCATTTCAGAATGTCTCAAAACGGATTCCAATGAAGTCATTTTTTGAAAATTTTCATTTTAAAAGTTGGAGCTATTGCAATAGCTTCATTTTTTACGAAAATTTGCTAATAGGTGAGAAAGTATTTTGTTTCTATATAGTGTTTTCTGTTCACAGATAAAATGAGGCAGAAATGTCACAAAATTCAGGTTATTATCAAGTGGTGCTCAATGGTGCCATCAACACATACGTTTGTATGAATGGGTATTGCTTATTATAAATGCTCGCGGATGCCAATCGATCGGCGGGTGAATAGGTGAGTTCCGTGGGAGAGGGAACGGGCTGAGAATATGAAATGAATATGGAGAGCGCAGAGCGGTCTAAAACAACAAGGAGCGTCGGCTTCCGTTGTTTTCGCGGGGAGTTAAGGCATCCGGTCGGGGGCGCGCGGGGGCACCGACAAAGGCCCCCACCCTTCAGGTTCTTTACAGATTTGCATACCTGCAGACAGAACTTAGTCGGTGCACACACTCCTATTGTCGTCGAGTTCTGAACTAATCATCCCCACTTCGCCGGACAACATCCTCATATGCCCGAACGACTTCCAGCTCCAGATTCTCGGGGGGGTCCCCAATTAAAACGGCTCGTAATGGAGTGGCGGAAAGGAAGGTGAATCTCAACAGAAGGAAGTCGGTTTGGTCATCAACACCTGACTTACTAATGAGCTTGAGGATATCGCTTTTGTGCCTCTGCTCAGGGAGAGTGCTCTTAATCCCATTATGGGCAGGATGAAACGCGATCCAGGATTTATGGGATTGTACCAGCAGAGGTGCTGACGATTGTCAACATCAGCGAAGAAGCTGCTTGAAGCGAGTATGCACCAGACTCAAAAGTTGAGAGATTTATTAGCTGATAATCGTGAGATCTAAGACCACAATACTCAGGAAAGTAAAATCACATTGGCTGTACCAATAAAACCAAAAATTTTCTAAAGTGAAATCGCACGATACTTTCACGACAAATTTAATAAAACTAAACAACATTACAGCAGCATCGACTAGTTTACTGATAAAATAAATTATTAGGTCACGTGGAATTTTTTCAAACTAAATTTATGCTGATAAGGGAATATGAACTATTTTTGCTACATCAGGAGGAAATAGAAGACTATTGGCTCCACTCTTACTCAATGGACGGATGAGGTTTGACAGAAAGACGTCATGTAAATTTTACGTCTGCGTTCATCAACACCAGAATGTTAATGGATATCGCCTTTGCACCCTGTTTTGATAATGATCATTTTCCCATTGTGAGTAGACTGATGACTCTTGAAGATTTATGGGTTACGAGACTCGTGATTCTCAATAAAGTTAGCATTCACGTCCTACTGTTTGTGTTACTACTTAGTTCCTGTCTTGACTTCTGCTGTTACAGTCAGAAATGATAACTTTACGGGTATTTATTTTCATAACTGTGTCCGGTGCTGCGTATTAAATTCAGGAGACACAAAGCATGAATGAGTCCGTCCATATATTGGAACCTTACTTGACAAAGTGATTGTGACAATAAGAATACTTTTGATTGGTTTATAAAGATCATTTGGTAACGGATGAATATTAGCTCCAAATATGTCTAAAAACACCTATTCTATGTACCTTTTATACTTTTTTCTTCTACGCAAAACCCATATAAATCACGAAGCCGACCAACGGCACCTTTTATATAGAGTACTCCGATTGGTTGATTTGCGAAATCGAGTTCAAAATCGCAGTGCCTTTTAACACCCCTCTAAACAATAGTTAAGGCCCGAAACCGACTAGATATGTCATAAAATTGACAGTTATTAGTAACTATGAATGATGTCGAGGTACTACCGATAGGTAGTTACGCCCTGGTGGATGACATGGGCTTTTATAATGTCCATTGACGTTTCTGTTACCTTTTAGGTTTTTGCAATAAAATGATTCTATTCTATTCCATTCCGATCGAAGGGTAAGTGAAGATCGGGGTAGGACATGCGAACTTCACAACTGCATTAGTTTGGTTCTGCACACAATAGGCAGGCGTTATACCAATGGTGAGATAAAAGCCAACTGTATGTTGATAGTTTAAGTGGTTCATCGTATTTGTTAGTAACACTTCGAGAAGACGGAGTCACAATAGGAAGATGATAAGTGCAACAGGAGGTGACCTGTAAGTTATATCACTTGCATGAAACCGTGGAGTGACTTTTGCTGGGATAAGGTAGTTCATATGGATCCTTCGCTTCCGAAGGGAAACCATGCGACAAGGCGGAGACGGGAAGGACAAGCGTAGGATTGCGAGGGTGTTCTCTTCCAGAACTGCAGCGGGTGGAGGAGATTGGAACTGAGCGGTTGTGGGAAGAGTCGGATGCGGAGGAAGAAAACGGGGCGCGTTAGCATTCAGAAAGGGAGCAACACGTCGAGACCAGTACGTGATATACCCGGAGCACCTCATTATACGTCATATCTCTTTTGTTTACACCACCGTGAGAAAAGTATAGCACGGCGGAATATATAATGGGACAAGGCTCTTTTCTGACTTGTACTCGTCATGCTACTGAATGAGCCGCGCACATGAATGGGTTCTTGTTGATACAGATGTATATGCCGCGGTTTTTACCCTAAACTCCTCTGCGTCTTCGTGTTACGATGAACCAGCACTGTCATCATTCAGGTTTCATAACTGATATCGTCATAATTGAAACCAAAAGTAGGTTTTATCGTGAAGTGATTCACACTACCTGAATAGCGAATACTGTGTCCTGATGAACTCACCTTCAA
Organism: Adelphocoris suturalis; assembly: GCA_030762985.1. Taxonomy (NCBI): domain Eukaryota; kingdom Metazoa; phylum Arthropoda; class Insecta; order Hemiptera; family Miridae; genus Adelphocoris; species Adelphocoris suturalis. The sequence goes on from CM061045.1 coordinate 37,237,199, forward strand.
CGACTTCGAGTATACATCCAAATTTCCCGGAAATGACCAAATATGTTCATAATGAGATATTGTTCTGAGCTTCAAGCGGGAACCTGGTAACAGGGGGGGGGGGAGGTAAGAAGGGGGGGGGGGTCGGGGTCGGTATGTATACATTAATACGTGAACATAGCAATTATAAATAACGTTACTATTCAGAAAACCTATTTATCTATGTAATATTACGAAATGTAGTGCATAGAATGCACTATTTGATTTGAAGCGTATGCTATGGATACTATTTAGCAAAGGATATTGAATAGAATGACGATGGCATTAGCCAAGTAGTCTTTTGTACGTCAGTTTTTCAAATCGGTATCCATTTTCTGTACTGACAATGAAATTTTAATGTTTCTAGACTCAAGACAAAATGAATAAAATATTGGAAGAGTCTTATTGATTCAAATAATGAAATGTTGAAGTATTGGTGAATTTAACTTTCCGTGAATTTTACGTCAAAATACCAAATGAGATACATGGTTACTTATACATGTGTAAAGTATCCACATCAGGAAAGGTACTATTTATTTTTTCATAAGTTAGCAGGAACAACGGAATATTAATTATTGAACATCACAGCATGTTGAAATTCCTGAATCTCATTACTCCCTGGTTCGGGTATCAGTTTTACAGATGGGGATAGAATCGGTAAATAAGTAATAGATCGATGGGGAGAGGGGGATGTAGAAATCGGACGATTGGGTTCCAGGAGAGGAAACTTCAACAAGGGACAAGGGACAAAGCCGGGAGCCTGGATGTAAACAGAGGGCCGGGACAAGAAGGGAGTTTGTTCTTTTAATTTGAATACAAGGAAGAGGGAGAGAGGAGTAGGAAGAAGGAGGCAAGAAGCAGGGAACAGGGAGAGCGGTCCGAGTCTTCGGGTTGAAGATGGGAGATAGGACGGTGGCGCCACCGCGTGTCATCTAGTAATAAATGGGTTTCATTATTGCTGTCCGACCCGGTTCGAGCCGACACCTCTCTTCAAGTTAAATCCTTCAAATGTTGTGCGTCCCCCTCCCGTCCTGGCGATCACATGTTATCTATACCTCGTGTTCGGTAGCTCTTTTTTGCTTCAGTAAACGATAGCGATCCTCATCTGAAGAACCCATCATGTAAATCGAAGTGGTAGTCGCAGACCAGTCTGTCGTATGTGGGTAACCCAGTCCCTCCGACTTGGTGCTTTCTCTCCCGAGCGTTATCTGTGTGATGACCAACACTCAATATTTGCAGCATCTCTTCACTCTGGACGCGATTCTGATGCACAGATATGGAACGATGTATACGTGATGGGGTGAAGCGGATTCTCCGTGAGGCTGAGATGGCTATTCTTTCTTACGCGCCAGCTTTTTTGAGATATTACGTAGGATAGTGAACGTGTCATCCGCATTTGTTTGTTGTTAAATTACCGTTAAAATGTTGAATAAAATGGAAAATTTACGTATAATCATCAGGATGCGTTATCTTGGTACGTCATGCTACCATATCAAATCAATAATAACATGAAAAAAATAAAAATAATAAAATAAATAAATGAATAAACACAGGGGGTTGCGTTTGTGTGTGGGTAATGTTTGAATCGTGAACCTGCCTGAATTAAGAAAAAAAAAAAAAAAATTATAATGGATCAATCTTATTCAAGCTCAGATTGTTTTACGCATTGTGCTAGAAAAGCGGGTAAGTTTGTGTTTGAAAATATAAAAGGATTTTTACAGAACATAGTTATGGATGGTTGAGGATATAATACATGATAAGGCATCTTATTTCTGACGTGAGAAAACATCTTGTTGGAGTTTGAAGTTTGCTGTCAGTCTCTAGATAGACTTCCCGTACGCAGGCATTCTGTGAGAAGAATCATAGAAAGTATGAATGTTACTGCTGGTCGTTCCAGCAGTTTGCGACGCGTTTGGAAACTTATTAACCAGATCGGATCTCACGGAGGTCCGGTTCACCAGGGAAGCATTCAATTTCCCCTCAGCCAAGTCGACACCTCTTCACGGGCGCATCAAATAAATCCGTCGACTTCGTCGCCGCTGACAGACCTTCAGAAGGTGCCGATAGACGGGGATCATCGCCGTCTCACTTGACGCAGTAAAATAAGGATCTTACGACTACTATATCTGCCACAAGCGAGGTAATCCGCGATCCTCAATTCACCCCTCCCCCCTCCACCACTCGGGGCAACTCTCGTGTGCTGGTGACTTCTCGTCAATTCTTGAATCCCAGTTGAGGATCGGTTATCACGCAGTTCAACATACACCGTACACTCCTACCCGAAGTTGGCTGCCTCCGACTGACAACATAATACTATGACTACGCCGTGATAATGTTAGCTTCTATAGAAATAGCTACAGGCTAAATCATAACAGTGACGCACTCTTATGGTCAATTAAATAAATAATCCATTTCAGTGCTTCGTTCTTTATTATTTCTCTTACCAACATACCATCGTATGTGTGCAAGCACGGAAGCACGGGCAAAATATTCAACTACCTATGTAATTTTGATTGTAAAGGCTTGTACTCTGGAAGTATAGTTTACCTCTGCTTCATAGATATTACATGGCTGGTAGGATAATGTGCTTGCAAGAAGCGTTTTCATTGTCAACTTTGATCAGATTGTTGGGAAAAAAAACCACCAGGCACTGTTTTTCGGAATTTTAGTTTTCGTTCCGAAAAGGGTGGGAATAAATCCCATGCTAAACCATCACTTATGGTTTAAATTAAAGCACACATAATTTTGCTGAATGAAGAAGACGGCTCATAAGAAAGCATATATTTACCTAATCCAACCATAAAAAGGTATAAAATAAAATGAATAAACGTACTTTGGTAGGTACCGGCATTGTTCACCGAGACTAAGACGTGCCTTACCTAATCCCCGTTGAAATCCAAGACAGACAACGACCGTGGAAGTTGTTTGGCCGTGGATGTGTTTTGGAAGGCTGTCCGCAAGTATTTTCCATATCCACGTGCGGAAAATCCGTCTCCTGGGGTTCTAGATGTCCTCCATTGTGTGAGAGCCGACATAAATATATCTTGTGCACCCAAATGCGGTCTGCGGGTTCTGTTTGTTAAACATCTCTCCAAGACCGAACGCCACAACTTGCCACCCTATCTCTTGATAGCTCTGTATTATAAAGAGGTGACCAAGGAATACCGAATGAGAAAAAGGTAGCTAGAGAGAACGAGGTAGCAAGAGTAGGGGAGCGAAAAGAATGTCGAAAAAGTTCAGAAGCGCAGCTCTCACATTTCTGTCTCCTATTAAAGAGCGCCTTGGCGCCTAACCGTAACGTATGTTTCGACACATTGTTTATTCTTACTTAGCGGCATCTTTTGTCTTTTCCCTCGTTTTCGTCCCGTTGTAGTCCAATGTTACCGTTGTTCCCCAGATTCCTGGGGCTGATCGCCTCTCGATAGAGGCTCGTTACCCTTCTTCGTCCAATATCCAGTTACACTACCCTCGCGAGCTGACCCTTTTTTGTGTCCTTTGTCAACTCTCGCATGACTACGCCGATAGTGGGGCATCGATGCTCTTGTTATCGGAAATATTCTGGTAATCCGGCCTCTGGATCCGGGAGACATTGTAAGTACACTAGAGTATCAAACAGCTCATCGATGGCACAAATATACCTAAGCAGCCTCCTGTGAGCTGTTATCCATGCATCACGTTGAAGCCTGGTATTGTAAATCTCCAAGAAAGCCGACAACGTAGTTTTCAGCTTTAACTGGAACAGGATTCTTATCAAATGAGCAGGGATAAGGATCTTTTGAGCCCGCGAATACTTTTCGGCTTAAAACTCCGACTGGCTTAGCCGTTAATCAAGCAAAAAAAATTCCTCGTAACGTCATAGTATCCGGAGCCTGAGCCACCCTCAAAAGGGCGGGCAACATTGACGTAAACGTACATATGACGTTTTCACACATCCTATCGGGGGAAAAAATGCTATGGACTAAGCAGTGAAAAGGAACGAAAAAAGGGATAAAAATGTATGGGTGAAGGTTTTGAATATTCATAAATTAAACATCGTAAGTAATGTATGCATTACTGGGATGTCCCGATGAATGGATTGTATATATGTAATTATGGTGAAAATTAAAATAAGAAAAAAAACAAAAGTATTATGATTTCTCGGAATCGCACCCCTCTCACATCATTTCACCCCTTCATCAACGGTAAATTTGAAATTTCCGAGGTTGCATAGCTAGACTAAAATTTGGATCGAACAAACAATAAAAACAGTCACGAAAAGTCTGATGAATATGATAAAAATATCACGATTTATCGTTATCGTCCCTCCATTCACCCCCTTCCACCACGAAATTTAAATCTCCTATTACATTTTCCAAAACGAGACCAAATTCAAAGTTGAACAGAAAAAGAATCATGAAAAACGGACGAGAATAATGAAAACATCATGGTTTATCAATATTACCCCCTCCACTCAGCCCCTCTCTTGATGGAATTTGAAAATCCTGACAAACTTTCAAAAACGAAATCGAATTCATAATGGAACAAAATAAGAATCTCGAAAATTGGTAGAGATTTGTATCTCTGGCAGCGCTTGACAAAATCTGTAATTATCCCCTCCACCCCGTAAATTGACAGCAAATCCGAAATTTCCTGGTTTGTTGAACCTTCGCAAAGCGGCTAAAATAATTGTTTAGATGCCTCAACCATACGTACAAACTATTCCCTCGCTCAGGGTTCACACGACCAAATTTCAATAATCTGTACCGTTTCCTACTGGCTTATAAACTATAGATCATCTTTCAGCATAACCAACATCCAAATTTCATGAATAAATTCCTATTAAAAAATATAATCAAATTTAATAATAAACTATTCGATTGGGCATCATTTTTGAATATTTTTTCCCCATGATTTATACTTTTTTTATTTATATTTTTTTATTTGATATTTACTCATTTTTTATTCTTCACACGTATTCACTCATTGTTGAACATATTTATAATTCTCTTTTACCGATTAGGCATTCATGTTAAATTCATGAGTGTGACGGATTTCAGTATTGATATCCCAAATCTCCGGTCAATACTCGGGATTCACATTTTAGGAATTGATGAGTTCAGAGTTAATCTTTTGATCAATAATTGTGGAATGCGGGGTGCAAGTAACGAAAAGAGAATCCCAAGACCAACGGTCAATTAAACCCCTCGCGGACCCTGACAGACGTTTACATATCCTCAAGGTAGTGACAACTCGAGGAAACGCTATGCAGGCGAGTGTTCCCGCGCTCTTTCGCTTTCAAGCAAAACTCCATACAATTACGATTCAGTGACAAAAGAAAAATTAATTAAACCGGTGTTGCTGCATTGTTTTTTTTTTTTTTTGTTTTTTTTTTAATACTGAAGAGCAATTATACAAAGCATATTTAATGTGCTGCTTCAGATAGTCACGCATGCATTTGCTCTTGAAATTTTCCAAGTTCTTCTTTCACGAATAACTCGGGATCAGAAAAAAACCCCAGACGCTACGCTCGATGAGTGCATATCAATGATCGCGCTTAAAATACTGACATGAGGCTGCAGGAGGCGGACAGAAAATCGACACATGAATACTCTTGACAGTTACTTTACAAAAATTGATAGAATAAAATGCGTTGACTTAGTAAAGATTCCTATAGCCTTTCGGCTGTCTGAATTTATGTATATTCTAGCAGCCATATGTTACTGTATTTCAAGACATTCCACTATGATGTGCAATAATGCTGAATACATCACTTCAAACATCATAAGACATACAATATTTAGGTAATTTCATTTAAATATTAACTCTCCAACTATGGACATACAATGTAGATATCATAATTTGTCAATTCAAAAGCCTCACTAGTAGATACACTCGTTGCTTATTCACGTAACAAAAAAAAAAAAAAAATAATAAAAAAAAAAAAAAAAAAATAAAAAAAAAAAAAAAAAAAAAAAAAATAATAATAATAAAATAAATAAATAAAATAAAACAAAAAATTAAAAAAAATAATTATGATGTTTATAGGTAATAATAAAACCATCAGCCATTTTGAGGTAAAATTAATATAGCTAATATAAATATAGCTTCCCCGTGTTCGTAACATGAATGTTTAGATTATGCAAATATTTCAGATAAAATAGAAAGATTTCAAGGTCTTTAGAGTTTGAGTAAAATCAATCAATTGGGCAATAAGAAAATGATTCTATGCGCGAAACCTATTGGCCAACGACTCGAGAGCTGAGACACTAAACCGTTCAATAAACCGTCTAAACTCTTCCATCCCTGAAAATTGCATCGAAAGTTGGTGAAATTTGAGTGATATAGAAAACAGGCCTCAAGAAAATGACATTTGAAGGATTTCAAGTTTGCGCATGCGCAGCAAACACTATAAATGTCACAATATTGAAATTGACAGGGGACCCTTTTCAGCCTATCCCGCTCTTTCCAATAAAGTTTCATGAAAACTGTAGAAATAATGTATATTGTACGCATTTAACACTCGCATATTCGCAGCAGGTACTAATGACATGATAGGAATGACATTGATAGGATTTGATCATGTCGTATTTTCCTGACTATCCTCCGAATTCGAACGATATCGGACGATTCGCCTAAAATTGATCAGCAAGCTCGGAAACAAAAGAAGCAAGTAGAAATATTGATTTTGGTGGACTGATATACTCCGACTTCTTTCACGAACTCAAAGCTTCCCTACCTTTGGTAGTGAGGAAGCAAAATGTAGCTTTTTTACACCGTGACTCGGTAACTGTGAAATTCACAACAATCCAAAAACATAATATTCAGCATTGCTATTATTGGTTTCAGATCGAACAAATCGAGTTGAGATCTTCCTTAATTTTCGATTTCAAATGTATCCCGAAAAATAACGTTATATTTAAACTTCGTAGATTATACGTTTTTACTCCTTTTTCAGGTACACATTTTGAAATAACTATTATATCGATTTTATTCAGTTTCTTGTCCTCTACAAATGTATCCACGCAAGTGAAAAAATAATAAACCAATTCCACTTTCTTTGGAAAGCTTGACTGTTAGGCGCAAGAACGGAATTATAATATCAATCCTAGGAAGAGTTATCGTCTGGAATGGCACACACACACACACACACACACACACACACACACACACACACACACACACACACACACACACACACACACACACACACACACACACACACACACACACACACACACACACACACACACACACACACACACACACACACACATATATATATATATATATATATATATATATATATATATATATATACAAATCTTTATTTCCCTTAATTGAGGCCTCCTATGCTCCAATAGAGCTTAATACAATTTTCGAATCTGAGTTTGATGCTCGTAGAATAATTTGATTGTTCAATAAGTATAAATATAATTTTGGATAAAATACAAATGCAGTTTTGGATAATAACACATAGTGGAATATTTTAGGCGGTTACTAATTCCAAAGTCATGTGTATACCCATATTAATGTTCTGGTTTTTCTCGTTTTCATGCATCAGTTTAATCAGTCTAAGTATTATATTGAGGTGGTAGGTAAATACGCTAAATGTCAATGTAGTCAAACAGCAAGTACACAATGTTGACGGTGGTGGAAGTGAAGAGACAGTGGAATTAGCGATGCGGGACTCGACAATGAGTACGGAAAATGAATTCCATGAAAACCTGAAAGAGATACACTGACAGAAAAAGGATTCCTTTTATTGAGGATTTCTATACCGGATGTATACTGTAAAAAGAGAACGCGTGCTCGGGGCAATTGTCTTTCTAGGATCTAAATTATAGGTCTGGAAGGGCCACCCGGCTCTCTCTGTCAAACTGTCACCAACTCGATAAATAACCTGGGACCGAGAGGCAGTAATGGCGACGACAAATGCCCTCTCCTATTGGACAATTGTTCCTTGTGTATGCTGTTTAACCGATAACTGTTGTTAGTTACGCTATTTTCCTAGCATCCTGCTGCGCCCGCACTGGCACCAACTGGTGTTGGCCGTTCAAAACCGCTGTCACATCAGAGATAACGGGTGATGGAAAAAAATGAGTCGATGGGACAATACGTGGCAACAAGTGGAAGATGAGGGGAAATTGTAAGCATGCTTCTCAGGTAGGATACGTCGTATAAACGAATGATTACTGCAAGTTGAAACCACTAAGCCACTGTGACGTAGGTATTAATTCGTTGACGCCATGGATATGCACACATACAGTTTGAATATGGTGGCGGGTAGGGGAGGTTGGGTGTTCTGATATTTTTGAGATGAACTAACTATACTCTCTTGCACATATTAACCGGTTGTTAAACAGGCAAATGACACTCATTAACAAGGTTGTTTAACAAAGAGTACCTACTTAGTTTTAGGAAATACCGCCACAGCCTAATTTGTGGTGGCAAAATCAATACAATATTAATCTTCCTTCAATGCAGCAGTAACGAGCACCAAACCCATGGATTGAATTTGTATTTAATTATTGAATAGTGAAAAATTTATTAATCAATGAATTACAGAGGGATAAGAGACGAGGAAACACCCAAATATCAGCGTGACTACACTTAACCTTTTAAATCTTATAACCACCTATAAGAAGGGGTGAGATATTTGACTAGACTGGAGTCAAGTTTTACAAGAAGCCTTACAGAGCAGCTCGACAAATAAACCATTGAAAACATGGGAGCCTTATTCAAGTTTGAGCTTAGAGAACACCTCGAGAAATGAACTACGGTAAATGTGGACAATTTCATTCTAACCACATCGGATAAAGTTACAAAACCAAATGGATGAAAAAAGCCCTCAATTACCAGAAGTTTCGACCGAATCGAAGTACAGTGAATATCTGGGTACAAGGATATTAATTTACCCATATTTTCAATGAACTATTCACACAGAAAATTTTGCACTTTTTCCGAATGAAGAAAAATCATCCTAACGGAATAAACAACATTACGGGAGAAAAATCTTCTAATAACTACAACCAAAGGAGAAAATTCACGCTAAACGGTCACCACTCAGAAATAAAATTCTATATCTGAAAATACAGTATGAAGCCTCTTAGGTTTATCTCAAGTCGCTCGAGGATAAACCTTGTTTTTAGGATTACCGTTACCAACCTCAACTTTTAGTAGAATTGTTACTATTTTTCTACAGGAGAAAACAGGTTGAAACAATTACTTGGCTCACAAAATAGAAAAGATGGTCATTATCGTTCAATAAAAATTATATGACGGAGAATGGTATAATCGGAAACATCACAAATTTCCTTTGAAAGTATATCGAAAAAAAAGAGTTTCTGCCAGAGTTCCCTATCTTGATCACTGTACAACGATTTCAAGTGTATCATTAACTACAACAAGTAGACCAAAGTCACTGGTGCGAGATTCACATTAATTTTCCAACAAGTATCAAACACGAATGACTGCTATCTGCACGAATAGCTCAAGTTCTTTCGGAATGGAACTAGAAATAACAACTGATTCTTTTTCATCAATCTGACTTTGGGCTGTTATTCAGTTCGAGTCCCAGCTATGTTTCCGAGTTAACATCGTTTTCTAGGCCAATTTCGTAACGCTTACAGTACAAATAATAGCTGCTAGCTCAACGGTCTCAAAACCACTCCATGAAGTTCAGGGTGCTACGAAATGAATTTTATTACATTGGGCAGGAAGACAAGCAAAGTGGTTACTTACTAGCATGTTGAGAACAAAGAAATTCGCCTCACATTCTGATGTTTTATCAACCCCCTCCATTCGGACACGGATGAAAAGATCATTCATTTTTATGAAAAAATAACTGTCTGATTTGAACAAATAATTATAATTATAAATAAATAAAATTAAATAAATAAATAAATTGAAGTCAAAATAAAAATAAATGAATTGACAAAAAATAGTATTCTTTGCATTTCTATAAATATCTATCACACTTTTATATATTAATACGTTATTACATAGTTATATTACGTTACCTTATTGAAGCCAATAGCAAAAAGGTCAACATAGGTACTTACCTGAAACAAAGAACAAGTCTGTTAAAATTATTTCAGCCAAGCATTTTTCATAAAATATCTAAGAGCTAAGGGTAAATTAAACTGTTCGACATCGCTCGGTCAACCGACTCTTTCTGTAAATATTAGAACCGAATTTGACGTAAAGGCTATGTGGTTGGTGAGGAAAAATTGTACGTATTTTGAAATACGTAGATACCCTAGAAAAATTGTACAGTCCCCCCCCCCCCCACTATAGCCCTAATTTTTATTGCTAAAATATGCTATAGAAGAGTTGTCAAAAACCACAACTAAGTACATGTAAAAAGTTGGCTTTTCATGCATCTTTCAATATGCTCAAACTAAAATTTCAATTTCAATCTGTCAGGAGAATTGCGTCTGATCGTGTTAGGATTTGTATTACGCCTGGCAAAATCGTATTGTTTTACACATAGTGTTTTAAACACAGCAGTGTAGATAATTATAGATAATATAAATTATTGTTATTCAATGCATCTGTGAGGTTGCACGGAGAATCGTGATGCATTTTGTTTCAATATTGAAGTATAAAAAGCCATTTCATCGGTAGTGATGTCCTTATTTTGAGTTCGTGACGTAAAAGTAGGTGGCTCAATACAAAGAATCCTCCAAGTCTGTAAGCTCTGGAATAACAAATGAGAAGGATCACGACCTGATCTCGTACGTCAAGAGAGACTCAGCAAGACACGAAAGTTTGGAATATTTCCGTCTTGTAACCAACACCTTGCGGCGGGTCCTAAGTAAATTCTTCGGCAGCCCGAAAATCCACCAAAGAACCGATTCCCTGAAAGCGCGAGGAGATGGAGAGATACGAACTCGCCTAATTTTGTCTAAACAAAGGCATGGCGCTGCTCCCTCACGAGAACCAACGATAAATTTTCGACAGAAACGGAATCTGTAGAACTATTCGGACAAAGATTGCCATCTCAGCCGGGAGCGGCAGGCCTGGCTCCGGGTGGTGGGGGGATACGGAGAAAAACAGGGGTCCGAGAAAAGGGAGAGAAAAAATGGTATGTTTAGAATTCCGAGACTTGCTCCTGGCTATTGTGCAAAAAAGGGAGGTACTTGGCATTCAAAGTATGTATATATGAGGAGTCCCTAATATTCAGACGATGTCTCGAGATGTGGGTGGGTGGTGGGGGAGTGTTCGCGGGGAGAGATGCAATATGAGAGAGATTTTGACGTAGTCGGTCCCCTCTCGATCCCTCGGCATCCCGGCACTTTCAGCCGGAAGCAGGAGGAATCGGAAGAAGACGGAAGGCGCTGGCGAAACCTCAAACAGTAAACTTTTGTCTCACTTTAGTCTTGTCCCCCCAGTAGAGGACCTGCCGAGGACTACGCAGCTCGGGGTCGAACGCCCATTTACCATCTAACAACAATGCTCTCACGCTCGTCCCCACGACATGAGCCCTCCTAATGCTGTTCCACGTTAAAATGTGAGCGGACAATGCGGCGGCTCCGACAACCGCTCGTCCGTGTGATTCCGGTGTCTGTGTGTCGTAACAGTAACATTACCGCAAAACGTCTGCTTGTACCGATTATAGTGTGGAAGTCAGGCGACGCTTGAGTTCTCTCAAGTGCTTTTTGTTAATGGAATCACTATAGTTATGGACGTATGGTGCGTCGTTCCAACGTTCTGAAAGAGGCGCTCTGCTGCTTTTGAATCGGTAATTTTCCTAATGTCCCAAGGTCATTTGATAGCGTGGGTACAATCAAAGCTAACTTTGTATGTACTCCAATCAAAATAAAATGAGGAGCGGCTATATACAAATCTACAGACCAGCGCCATAACACAATTAGTATGTGTAGAGTAATTTTTTGCGCTCTATCTCTTTCTCTCTCTCCCTCTCTCTTCTTTTTTTCTCTTGGAATGCACATGCAAATATTGAAATGTAAGGCGTTAAATAATCTCATAGTAGAAGAACGAAACCACTATGCAAATTATTAATTAACTGTTAGCTTGCATTTGATCACAATCTTCTAGTGATATGATAAGCTAAATTCTCATTTGGAATCGTTTTGAAAATGACCCTATTCACGTTAATCTATATATTGATATCATTATGATTCGCAGTGAAAATAGGCAGTACCTAACGAATATTTACAGAATTAAAGCCTACCTAAAAATGTGAATTCAAACGATCGCTTTCTTAATAAAATCAACCGGAAACTACGGAATTGTAAGTAATGCTGTACCGGACGGAAAGTAGAGAAATCCAATAAAATCTACGTCTCGCTTAGGAAATAAAATATATGGACGTGGAATATATGGACGTGGTCTGGGGCGCAGAACTTCAACCGATATTCTTTATGCTTACTCTCGCACATGAAGGTATTTTCAATAAGCCCGGCTTCCTATGACAAACAACAGTTTCAGTAGGTATATGTCATATTCTGGCTTCCTTCATTGTTTACATTCTCATTAAGCTTTTCAACAACAAAACCGTCATATAACCGATTTACCGAATTCTACGTGACTTGAAGACTGTTGTAGTCATTATGGGATTATATTTGGACTAGTGTAGCATAATAATGAGCTATTTTGAAATGTTGAAATCAAACACAAAGAGACAGCTTCATTCATGGGATGAGAGGCTAATTTGATCGCCGGATTTGATTATGTATTGTTGAACGAAAAAATAAAATAACAGGCGTAGGAGATTATTCGAATTTTTCTTCCGAATTTGAGCTTAGCCAGAGTCGAGGTTTAGGAGAAGGGTTTCGTCCATCACGCTCCTATATACACAGGACGAAAAACGGAGAATACTTGGAATTTTCTTAACTATGGTTACCATCCTACACACCCTAAATTAGTTTTATAGATCTTATACTTATCTATGCACCTTAATGATGAAATTTTATTAAACTGTTTATAACATATTGTATACTTTAAATTATTGAAGGGGTGAAGATCCAAAAGGGGGGCGAAGAAGGGAACTCTTGGGTGTGAGACCGGGTGGGTTTTCAACAAAATAATTATTCTACATGCCAACTGGTAAAAAAATCCCAATAAGTTGGAAAAAATAACGAATATATTTAAAAGGTTCTGTATGCTATCTACGAACAGTTGAAGTCACATTGACGAGGCCAGTCTATGCCTAAGTTTGGAACCAGTCCGGAACTCTCAGTTAGGTTTACTACCATTTTTCTACTAGGTGCATGCAGGCTTGTCGAAGTAACTGGCGATGAACTTGCCTTGTTATTGTTTTAACATGAATGCTCTACATGTAAGATGTAGGACCTCACCAAGTACCAAGTACATGACGACGTCGAATATCCCTGATTAACCTCATTTCAGTTCATGTACTTTCAAAAGAAAATTTTGAGAAAGTCATGATTTGTCCGGGATACTATATCTTAGTGTTTTGGCTTAGTTAAATGGGTGTAGATTTCCGATTCAAGTCCTTATACGGCGGCCATTATTGAATTTAAACAAAGTCCGTCAAAATTCCATTACCCCTATTTCCTTGTCAAAAGGTTTCTTTTTTCTCTTTTTGCGGTGATCAGAGCGGCCGCTCATCGGGAGCCCTTCGGCTCGTCCAAGCGGAGGCGCCAGCTTCTTTATTGAGGTGCCGAGAGCATAAGCGGAACGAGATGTTGTAAAAGTGTCCGTTTTAAATTATACTACGGACCTCCTGCTGCGTCTCTCATCGGCCGCCATGCCTCTGATTATTCAAACTTACCTCTACTTTATCAATTGTCATCTTCACCATCCTACGACATAAACCTTCTTCAAGTTCTCCGCATCCTCCCAAAGCCTCTCCGTCCCTCAACCCTCCAGCCGCTCTTCCTCACTTTTCTATTGTTTTAATACATTAGCTCTCTCGGACCATAATTTGTTGCTTCTGTCAACCCTTCGCTCGTGATCGACTTTAATTTGGTGGCTCTACCTGCGTCTTTGGCTTCCTTTCAACGGAGAATCTCATATCCTCTTCCTACCTCCTCATTCTCCATTTTCATTTTTTCTTTTCCTAAAGTTTCACTGCTTGAAATCTGCTTCACTTTGTTGACTCAATGATGAAATTGATTCATAGGTAGATCGCTTTGTTTAGCGATATCAATGGAACCAAACAAATGGCTTAGTTGTCCATAAACTGTATGACTACAATGGACCTGAGTAGCATACTACGATAACTTTGGAATAACCAAATGTAAAACTGTACAAACGAAATTAGATAAATTAAGATGATATTACGGTAATCCCAAGTGAAATACGAAATGACAATTCAGAGTTTGCTTTTCTACAAAATCACGTAGAAAGAGTAGATATTTTATCTAGGGCTTCGGTATCAGCACTATAGGGACTACTATGTAAAGGTTAGGTATGTACCAAGAAAAGTCCCATTAATAAAAATTCATTCTTTACAAGACTGGAGCTTCTATTTTTTTTAAATTTAATAATTTAAGCCGCGCCTAAACCAGAAGATTCATTAGTGGCTGGAGCTTCTAATTCAAGTAAATGTACTTTGTAAAGTGCACCGCAGTAGGGATTTCCAACTAAAGGAGTAAATACTCTTGTTGCTACATATTCATGTTGTGATAATTAATCTTCATATTAGTTGCCTTAGTGTTTGTTACTGCAACGATCTAAACTGCCTAGGTGTTAATAATTCAACATATTCCACATATGGAAAGAACGACAGCCGAAGCATGACATGAAAACAAAATATCATCAATTCAAGATCCTTCTATGAAAATTAAAGGTTAGGGTCATTTCATGAGGAAATAAATGTATGTGCTACGAACTTGCATAAATTACTATTCATGAGCTATGACGCTTTGACTGAAATTTCAAAATTATTCATAAGAGAGGGGAAGAACGAAAACTCTGCCATACCTAGACCGTAGCAGAATGAGAATTATTGATTGAAAGAATCATCAGGTGAACCTACTTTTTAAATGAATAAGGAATTATGGCACAAAATCATCGGTACTAGTTCATTAGACGGAATGCTATTTGCTTAGGCGTTTTTACATTTGAAATAAGAGGCGTTGCTCATCTAAAAACCGGGATGAATATTGTATCACTTGAACATGGAGTACCAAGGGTATTAACTGTTATAATTGAATGTCCTTATAGCGGAGCACTCTGCCAATTAGTTAGAAAAAATGCAAACCCTGGGTTTTCTATGTTGATTATTTGCTTCATATTAGTGGAATTATTCATATTTTGTCTGTTGTTGGACAGATTGTCGTTGTTTGCCGCGTGATTAAGATTCACCAGTACCTAGGTACGTAATTGTTATCTCGTCGAAGAGATAGAAGTATGTTAACGATGTACATAATTTAATCATCTTTCTTTTTTACTGCTTTTCATTTCAAATCATTCCACCAGAACAATTGAATGTTCATTTTATCATGTTTCTCACAACCTACAAAAATCAAAACGTCTCAGTCGTGTAGCTTGATTTTAAGAGCGAAATTTGATAATTCTTTACCTTCTTCTTTTTAGCCGTTTGCTCAGCTATATGAGAAACAACGTATCGCAAAAACGATTTCAAAACGAATACCTCGTCATATTCCGAGAACTGTTCAAGCTATAATGCGCGGGTGATCTCATTCGATTCAGTGTGCCACCAAAATGTATTGAAAATAATAGAGCAAGTGGTTTTTCAAATCTATTTTATTTATCTTTTATTTATTTATTTTTTTAATCAAACCCATGATTTTAACGATTTTAGATTATTTGGAGTATAAGCAGACCCTAACGATTTTTTTGGTTTTGAAACTCCGGCTAGACAATCGGAAGAACTTTTTTATGCCGTGTTGGAACCCTCTAACTTTCAATCCGTTAGTATGTAGGAGCGCCTATGTATATATTTGGTATTTCAATCTTCTATTTGGTTATATCCAACCTCCTGGTTATAAACAGGGTGTCCCAGCTAATATGAACCAAGTTTGGAATCCACTTTTAAATTAACTTTAAAAAAAGGTTGAATTGTAACCCCCAGCAATTTTTTGCGAGGAATTCAAATATGAAAATTTTGCACGTCGGGAATCCGTTATGTTTTATAGTGCATTCAGATTCTCCGTCAAATTTTATGAAAAAATTACCCCCACTTGATTTCTTTGACTGTGCGCTACCCGTTCAACGCGTGAGTGATTTTGCCCGCAGTGGTGATTTTTGGCCAAATTGACTATAACCAAAAAGCCCAAGCGTTGCTCGCGATTTAACACTATTTTTTAATGCTGAATCGATAGGTGATATCCGTTTTCAGACTTGCTATAATTCAAGTACAATTATTACCAAAATTACCTACTCTCTAGGTGGAGTTCGATCATTTTCACTTTAAATCGCCACGAACCGCTCACTTGGGGTTTGTTAGCGTTGGATTTGTTGTTGCTTGCGTTGATTCCCATTATGGAAGCTTATCTTTGTTATACTGATGTAGTTAACAAATGAATCGTACGTATATATTTTGATTTCCACTTATATCTTAGCCTTTGAGCTCACAAAATCATTGTATTAGGATACTTGGAAACGTCCTGTCATTTGGCAGTAGTTTTTAAGCGGCCTTTGAATACAATAAACCCGTTGAAGAAATGCTTCGCAATTCATTCAACTTTCAAGAAAAAGTGGATGCGGTGGGAGTTTTTTTTTGTTTCAACACACAATAATAATCATCGCGCGGCTGCTGTAGCTCATACTGAATCCTTTCCAGATGTACAACAATCCAGGTTGAGGTAATTTTCATTATGTAGGTACCGTTAGTACCATTTTACATTTATTTTTTGGCATTTATTTCTAATGCAATGGTAGTTATTGTTGTCAGAAGTAGGAAGCCTCTCATTTGCCTTACCTGCAAGTCTGGTAAAATGGGGTTGTTGTGATGTCGACGCAATTTTAGAATGAAAATGGTCGAATTTCACTTGGAGAGTAGGTATGTTGGGTAATAATTGTACTTGAATGAGGGCTACTCGAAAACGGATATCACCGCTCGATTCATCGTTAAAAAATACTGTTAAATCATCATCATCATGTGTCACTCTTAGGCTTTACTTTCGCCAAAAATCTCCACTGCGCTCAAATTCACTCAGGCATTGAATGAGTTGCGCGTGGTAAAACAAAATCGAGTGGGGGTGATTTTTTGATAAAATTTTACGTGTAATCTTTGTCTGTAACAACAACAAAAATAATAGGATACGCATTTAAAAAGCGAAGTTGGCGTGCGTTTCGCGCATTTTCGCGCATGCGCGATACCCAAAAATGTAATATTTTTGCTGGGGGGTTACAATTCAACCTTTTTTTAAAGCCAATTTTAAAGTGAATTACAAGCTTGGTTGTTAATAGCTGGGACACCCTATATATATTTATATATCAGTGATAAAACTGAACATGTTTCGAAAATGTACAATAATTTTTTTTAATTCACAAAGAAATTACCTATCACGTGATCACATCATCTTCGTACGTTTCAGATCAATCAGAGCGATTTCCTATTACCCATCGCAGGAAACAATAACACGCGTTCAGACCGAGATGTTTAGGGACACAAAAAACTCGTTTGAGAAAAGTTAAACGATATAGGCAGTTTGAAAGCGTGAAAGCGAGGGTGGAGCCCTAAAACAATCAATTTACAGGCAGACGAGCCGTCTGGAGGTCGCCTAATTTCCAGTACTTGAGGTAGCGGACAGAATGGTCTGGGAGCATATCAATCCATCACGGGCTGAGGAAAGGTTGGTGCCTTCTTCATAAGCGAGGACCCACTTTTCCTAACCATACCTACCTACCCAGCCCTGGCAACGCCCCCCTCTAATTTCAAGTTGTAAAAAACTCGTCTTCCCTCATTCGTGGTGTTGGTTGATGCCTCGTGTCTGCGCCGTTAGGAATGCCTGATCTGGCAACTGTCGAGCTAGACCTGAGCAATACATAATTATATTGAACGCACGATCAGGTGATATCTGTAGCATAGACAAATAAATCATTTAATATTTTGTATTCAAAGTATCTTGACAGTTTAAAGCCATGTCTCTTTTTCCACAATGAGCAGTCTCCTTCTTACGGTTTGCTAAATTTTGAAAAATCTGTGAGAGTAAACTCGTAAACTTTTCTCAGAACTTTCGATCCAATTCTGTAATCACGAGCAAAATATTCATTGTTATCACTGTTCTCCATAATAGCCATGCAATGTAGTTAGGCAAGACATGCATGAAGCTACCTGTTGGTATATTGTTTTAAATCGGACGATTAAATTGAGACTAGGGACTTGTAAATGATCTCTAAAGATCTACAAAGGCAGAGAGACATTTTACCCCAGTTCTGAAATTTTTTAATAAGTACTTGGCAGTAACGACAAATCACTGGTTTAGAGATTGCAGTAATTGACTAAACCAGCAATTGATTACCATTCCTGCTATTTGGGCTATAAGACAGGGCCACACTGAACGATCAACATTGTGTTACCAAAGAGACAGAGTACTACAAGAATATAAAGACGGACCTATGCGAACTTCCAAAAGAATAAGGTATTATTGAATACGCTAAACAAGACACTTGGTGCAATGATGTACGTATTATTAAGTTGACGGTTAAATTATGTATTTGAGCAGGCTATTGTAACCAGTGTCCGAATTTCATGCTGATTACCAAGGGACTTCATTGTAAATGTATCAAAAAAATAATTTTACATGTGTTGGGGGATATTTTCGTTTATACTGCATCCACAGTGGATGCTTTTTTATCGCAAGAGAGGGTTTTTGTATAGCACCGCAGTATCACCCATTTCAGCCCCACGCCCTGGCAATCAGATTATAAAGCAGATAGCCCTACCTCGGAGGGTTACATCTCACAGGAAAAGAGGATAGAAACCCCGTGGGAGAGAAAATACCAAGAAGGAGGAGGGAGAGAGTATGGTTAGGGGAAAAGGATAAGGTGGTGGGGAAACCCAAGTCCGCCCTCAGCAGAATCCTCAAAATCGATTTAGGGAAGAGGAAGAGAAAAAGTTCCGGACGCCTTACATCCCTGCAGGATAACAGGACCTCCGGTGTATTATACAATGAGGCCCGGAATCACTAAGACTCATACGACTTCCGGGGGCTACATTGTAGGTACCGAATACTTTCCACAGGCCAGAGAGATTAGTAGAAGAAATCAATAAACGTCTGCCAAGTTGGGTGGGCAGTATAGCTTCTTCGCGTATTGTAACATGGACGTACAGAATTAGTTGCAGAAAAAAGTACAAGTCGACGTTATAAGAAATTATTGTTTGTGCATGCGCACAGACTACTATTAATCCAACGGCAATGAAATTAATTGGGGAACGTCTAGAAGCTAAACCGCACAATCCTTGAACATTTCATAAAAATCGCTCCATCAGTCTCGGAGTTACATCTGTGTCGATTAATTTTAATTTGACGCATGCGCTATAGCTATTAATCCACTAATAGCAATATAATTCATGGAGACTTTTTCTGGAACATATACCCATCTAGTCCCCGGGTTTGAAGGAAATCGGACCAACAAGTGATGAGAAATCGATGTAATGAGAAATCCACGTTTGCGCATGCGCACAGGCTGCTGTAGATTAGACGGTATTGAAAACTATAGGGGACCGTCTAGGAGCTAATCCGCACCATCCCTGGAAATTTCATCGGAATCGGACTGAAAGTTGGTATAGTTTTGGGTGTGAAAAGGATTTACCACAGACAGACACACAGACAGACAGACACAGAACCAAAATTGATCAGCAAGCTCTGAAACGCAAAAAGCAAGAAGAAATTTAGATTGTGGAGGAAAAACATTTTTCCAACATCAAACAGCCTGATTCACATTAAACGATTCACCAGTCTGAGAAAAATAATGCAAATACTCGTATATATTGCATTTTCAGACCAAATTAACCCTTTTCCTAACCAAATTGAACTTTTTCCAAACCAAATTAAACTTTTTCCAAACCTAATTTGGTTTGGTAGTTACAGATAATCTTTTAAAGACTCCTAGACTTTCCCTCTTCAAAAACACCTAGCGATGTCAATATTTGTCTGATCCCAGTCTGCCAAACCTCATTCGATTCCGTGTTAATTTCTTTCCAAAATTCGTTTCAAGCTAGTTTTTGCTCAGACCGTTTCCCATTAATGCACAATTTATCAGCCCGTTTTTGCAAACTTTATTAGTAAAATGAAATAAAATTGATAACTTCGGCTGTAAATCAATGGGGAAAGATCTCAACTAAAATATGCACGATACGAACTTAGAAAAGTATTTGATCTTGAGTAGAATTAGTTTTAGCAGACTGAAATCAGACCAATATTAACGCCACTAGGTGATTTTGAAGGGCAAAAGTCCGGACGGGGGGAGGAGTGGACTGGGCCAAAATTAGCCGGATTTTCAATTGTTTGTAATTCGCTTATTTCGAGAGATAATTCAGAGTTTCGGGATCAAATCGTTTTGTTAGCAAATTTTCGTGGAAAATAAACTATTGCAATGGCTCGGAAATTATCAACATTAAAATTTTGGAAAATTTCTTCATTGAAATCCGTTTTGAGGCATTCTGAAACGAATCCTAGAGTTTAACGTTTTGTCATACATATATGTATATTTCATTTTTTATTAATGAGTGCCTTTTATTAAGGTAAATATTGCTTTGGGTTTCTCCCCCAAGGGAATGAAAAAAATCGGTAGATGAAGTGATTGGTGGCCATAAATAATTAACAGCCTAACTAAATTTTAAATTGTCAAAAATGACCAAATTTCAGGTTCTTCATAAAAGTATTCTTTACATCAGATACTCAAAAAAACAAAATAAGAGTTAATGGATCGACTTGAATATCAACCAATTGACATTTAAACGGTATAAGATTGTAAAATAAGTTCGTTAATAATGTGAGATGTTATTAGCAGACTCTATATTATAAAGCAGTACAAATTATTTTATTAAAGAATTATTTTATTCAATGCATTTTGATTGATATAAAAAAGATTACAGGGATCACCTCCGTTATATTAGCATATTTGCAATTAAAGTGGTATGAAACGATACAAATCTACTACAATGTCAACGGAATGTTGACCATTTTACGATTGCACCTAGATACCACACATTAATGTTCAGCAAGTACCAGATAAAAACAAGTCGTCAATATCCCCATGAACGTGAATTTGACAAGTAATGAGACGGTCATAACTGTCTCATAGAACATTAAATCTTCCAGTATATTTATGGAAATATCGGCAGTTGTGGCGTTACTTGGGTTGAGCAGGGCACGCGAGCGCACTTGCATCTCAGCACGAAGGGTAGGTACCTAAGTAAGGATTCAGAGAAATCGTATAAAAGAAAAGCTCCTTAGCAATGGAATCATCAAAGTTATCGTGTTAAAAGACCCTGCATTTATTATCCACTATACTGAATGTCAGGAGTCCAGTTAAATCTACCTCTTACAATGGTGAATGAAGGTGATACGGTACTTAACATAAGAATGTTGATAGGACTTGTGGTGACCATTGTTTGATAGCGTACCTTGGTTATATAGCGGAATTTATTAATGTGACTGGAAAGCCAAGTGTGATTAAAAGTATAAAATGGAATGTTGATCCTGTTAAAAGGTAAATTGGATTAGATTGATAAAACATTATGTGATATGATATATCGTTGTTTGGCAAGTATGCTTTGGCTACTATTCATATTTATGTGCCTTTGAAGATTGAATGGCGAGACTGTGGTATTGTACAATTAGAATCAATCAATCAAATTTGTGCTTACCACATCACTCCACGAATGCAATTACCGTGAAGTAAGATACTTGAGGAATAGTAGGTTAGCATGATGTGAAGTGTGACATGAAGTGTGGTTGACAAGTTCGTGGTATTAAGTGTAATAGAAGGGACTGACTAGGTCAGTAAGGTGAGGTATCTTTCAGTGATTGAATCTCTGCTCGGCCTAATTAGAGAAACTCCAAGGATAAATAAGAGTAGTTAAGAAGATGATGTTGTGTCGACCAACTTGTGGATGGGGTAGTTGCTGGATAGGTGGTGCAAAATCTGCACTTCAGAGAATATTCTCACACAGACGTGTATGTGTCAATGAACGAAGCATGGTGATTTGACCTGTAAATAATGTGATAGTCACGTTTTATGAATGGAATAGTATATTTGCCAGACGGTTGGTGGTTTGGTGCACAATGAGGATATGCTGCAGTCTGATAAGTGTAACATTTATGGTGGGTTATGAAATTATCCTGTTGGAAAATGAGTGTAGTATGTCTGACAAGCGCATGATGTTCCGGTTGGGTAATGAGTGCGGTACGTTTGATAAATGATGGGACGACCCACCGGGGAGTCGCTGGTAAAGCGTCGCGTCGTGAGACGGCTAGGGCCGCCTTTGTGCAGGCAAGTCCGTCGCTCCGAGGCCGGCAAATTCTATCAGGAGATGAGGAAAAGTAAATGTGCGATAGGAGGTAGGACGCAGGGAGAAGAGCTGGAGCGGGACCGGGCCTGCGAGTTTGAGAGAGACGGCATGTAGTTGCATCACATGCGAGCGTGTGTGTGGGCCGCGACGGGGGCTGAGGTACGAGATAAAGGGTGGTCGGCGCCAAGGTTCTTTATTTGGGATAAATGTATTCACCCTTTTCGCTTACATTTGCCGATCCCCCCTCCCTTCCGCTCTTGCCAGTCCACCACGTCCTTCCTGCTGTCGCCAAACCGTCGCTTTGCTTCCCAACTATCTCGACTTTGAGACTTGAAAGACCACACAAAACAATGAAAGACCTTGATCTTGATGAATAAATTCAAGAATGAATAAAATGATGTGTGAAGAGACATTGGACGTAATAAATATGTATATATCCATTGAAAATAATCAAGGTGAAAACGAGCGCAGTTGCACCAAACATTTGAATACGACCATACCTAGTAGGTGAACCAGTTTATTCTATGAATCAGCTCATTGGTCTAGTTGCGGTGATATCCCACAAAGGATTGCGGGAATGATCTTTGGTTAGGATATAGTTTCAGTTTTCGTCATTCATGAACGGTTACATAATGGCTAAAAGGGGAGTTAATCCAGAATTGGGAGTAGGTCCAATAGCAGTGAGACAAGTATATTAATAATTCCCAATGGAATGGTGGGTGGTTCTGTGGAGTGTGAACTCTGGATTGATTCATCATTCGTCGTGGTGGTCAGAATACTGGCATAATTATCACATAAATGATACATAAGCAATTGTTTTATTCGGCATACATTTCTATCCACTCTTCATATAACCTATAATCACGCACTGGTCCAGACCTATGGGCTCGGTACTGTCTCTCTCCCAGCCAGCATCCCATCTTTACGCAGCCAGCGCATGGTCGCCCTTAGGGGCTCAAGCTGGGAGGTCACCCGCACTGCTGCTGACCTGGGCTTTGTCAGGCAGCAATTGTTGCGGTGCGACCGAGCAACACCAATAGATCCTAAACCCAAATCATCTGCTGAGTTCGCTGCTGTATTGCATGAGTCTGTGAACTGCTAATGAACTCCGACGTTGCTCTGAGTCCCCCATTTCATCCCAGTGGGTGATATGAACTTCAGAGGGCATCAGTGCCGGTGACTATTGCCACTTCCACGCCGTCTGGATGGGTACATTAGCCATATCCGTGAAGTTTTTATGGGGTAGTCACGGGACAGCGGACACCCTTCTCCGTATCTGTCGGGGTAAAAATGAGAACCTGTACCATGTGGTGCAGCAGCGTCCTAGAACACAGTGGCTGCATCTGCATCATGATGGGATTGCCAAACACATAGCAGGCGCCTTGTCATCCCAGCGGTTAGGATGTTGAAAGGGATAGACTATTTCACATACGAGTGATCGGAGTAAGAAGCTATATTTCGTTGCCCTCAAGCCCGATGGGTCTGCTATTATCCTGGATGCCCAGGTTGTGAATGGCAGGATGGACATGGAGCAGACCTGGCGGGCTAAGATTAATAAATATGACAGAATGATCTGAAGCAAGTGATTTCCGAGCTAAAAGGAGTGGCGACCTATAACATCAAGGTCATGGCTGCAACCGTGTCATGGTGCGGGAAAAGGGACACGGAGTTAATTGAGTTAGGCATCTCGGCAGGAGTGCTTTTGTGATACCACCACCCGCGTCCTGAAGGGTTCTTACTTGAACTGGTGGTCATTTTATGGGGGCACTTCCTTTCATTCCACTCTCTTTCCTCCTCCTTCAGCTCCCTTGATCCCAAGGGCTGGTGACGGGTAAACCTGAGCATCCTCCCCATTCTTTCAATCTAGTTCTTTTTGTTTTTCATTTGATGGTGTCCCCTCCACCTTTGAGGGGAGTTTCGTAAAAAATACATGTATAAAATGAAAAATAAAATAAAATAAAATAAGTAACAAAAAAAAAAAATAAATAAATAAAAAAAATAAATAAATAAATAATAATAATAAAAAAATAAAAAAAAGGTGTGTGTGAGAGTTAGAGTAGGAGAGGGGGGGGGGGGTTGTAGATAAATGTACGAGTTTGATGTTTGAAGTATTGAACTGTCAGAAGGTTTTGGGTGTGACGGCAGTCGGAGAATTATGCAACGCAGATTGGTGAGGAAGCTGGGAGGGCAGAGGGAGGAGATGCCATTTCAGATCGGCCGTTCAGACTAGGTCTTCTTCCCGTGTTCCCGGAACCCTCCTTTTCCCTTCGGCCTGTACTGTAATTGCCGGAGATGAAGAACGTCTGTGCCTGGGATGCTAGGTCGTGGAATCTGGACAGGTAAGTCCATTTATTGCGTATGGGCACAAAGCTGGGTCTCATTCAAAATAGCCATCCAAGGAGTCAAACCAGGTGAAACCGCCCATTGTGACCTCTTCAACGCGGGCTCGACAACTCGAAATGTCTATAAATTGTCTAGAATCTGAAGATACGATAAGTCCGCTAGGTTCCATTAACCTCGAACAAACATCACAATGTGATGCTTGGAAAGACGATTTTGAAATGATGTCACAGACGTGCGTATCCATATCATTTCATTTCACTTGCTCCACTGAATTCGTTTAATCACCATCATACTAAATTTCTATTATCCAATCAGGAAGAGATAGAACTGAATTTGAGCTCGAACTGTTACCTCTAAATGACACTAGCACATTGATTGGTGTTTCGAATAGTCTTTAATTTGTCAGTCAATCTCAAATGGTAACTCGCAAAAAAGAACGTAGACGCGTACAATCATATAATCAAGATTGCTATACATCCATACATCCAGGAAGAGTAACATAGGAAGGACCGAATTCAGTACTCATTGCAAGCTGTGACTACTTTTCGCTCACTAGTTTTTTCTTCTTCTTTCTTCTTTTTGCTTCTTTCTTCCGAAAAGGGGTTAATTCGGGATGAAATAGCGCTCAGATAATGGACCCGGTGTTTGCCACTCTAGATAAACTTGAGGAGGCGGTAAATTCACAAAGGATGCTTCAAAGCAAAAGGTCTGTTGGGCAAGCCCACCCCCGTCCCCTTCTTAACGCTATAAAGAGGCAAAAAGGAGGGAAAAAAACCTTTCAGACTAAACGATACGAAGCGCAGGTAGCCTGGGAAAAACTTGTACTCACCTTTTCGTAGCTTAATTACAATATAGACACCCTCGAAGGAGAAGGTTTTATCTCCCACCTTGCACTCCTCAGTTTTTGTACGAATTTGGTTCGGTTATTTGCACTTTGGGAGCGCCTACTTGGACGCTTTGTCGAGGGGGCTCTTGTTATATAGACTACCGGCATTGTCGGGAGAGGTTACTGTAGCGGAGCTAACTCTGTGGGGCTGACGCACGGAGTTTAGGTGAAGGAAAAGAAAACTATTGTGTATTATTAACTGACGGTCCAATGACTCCACAGGGTGAGAGAAGGCGTCTAGACAGATGAGTAGGTAGGTAGGCGAGTGCTTAAACTATGAGATCGCTAAGTAACCTAACAAAGTTGTTGAATATGGTCTAAGACATAAAATGCTAGTGAAATTCAGAATTTGGAGAAGAGAATAAATTTGTCCCTCAAAAGTGAAAACTACGCTTCCGCTACCCTAGGTAAACTAGAAAGGAAAAAAGCATCTCATGAAGGACGATAATTTTGAAATGACAGCATTTATTGTCCACAACTTATTGTAACAAAATAGCTACTGAATTAAACGTCTAGAAGAGTGAGTTGACTTATAAAAATGAACTAGACCAACGTGGTAAAGCTACAGTTAAGAGATTTGACGAGGCAACGGAGGCAATGATTGGTATTAACGTGAAAGAGGCGAGAGAGAGAACGGTGGCGGCCGGCGAGCGGTTTGAAAAATAATTGGATTACTCCTAGGAAGGGGACAAATTGGTTAGCGTAACGGGCACCATGTCGCCGTGACAAGGAATATCTGACCCAGGAAATAGGTAATAAATATAGAGAGTGTTTACACGGTTGGATTCCTGAGCCACTATCTCAAGACCAGGAAAGCAGTTATGTTGTCACCGAGGAAGGTTTTTCTGCATTGGAAATCGTGGGGGGTGCAGATGGCGACCATAAGGCGTGGGTATGGGTGATTCGAGTTCCGGATGAGGAACATCGATCACGTTCAACAAGGTGGGATTTCAGACTATCGAAAGTATCTCTGTGAGTGTCGTCGTCATGGTAGAACAGTCTTCAGTAAAATTGTGAGCACATCACGAATGCCGCGTCGCATAGTTATTGTAAAGAGTTAGTAAAACGAGCGGATATTCTACGTAAACATATGGTGAGAGGCTAAACCGTCCTCTTGAGCTCGAGCTTTGGGTTTTGTTCCGCAGAATGTAGAAATACAAACATATTGCAGTAGGATGCAAGTTTTGGTCCGTAGAATACAGAAATACAAACATATTACAGGGAGGTTCCTATGCATGGGTTGTATATGAATTTGGTGAGAATAATGAATAGGTTGTGATTTCACTGGAAGTACTCCATCCAAATCCGAATTGAGATTACTGAAAGCAGACTGCTTTTACAAATTGGTTGAAAGTATCACAGTTTACCGCAAATTCTCCACACCAACATAATGAAATCTAAAATGACTGAGAATGGTAAGTTAACCCCCCCCCCCCCCCCCCCCCCCCGATTCTAGTCCGGTATCTCAAAGAAATCTAATTCTTCAAGCAAAATAGTAAAATAATCCAGAAAAAAATCTGAAAAATCGGTCGAGAATCGCTCATATAGTACAGTTCATTTCCCCTTTCATCCCTTCTCATCAAACATCCAAACCAAAAGAATTGGGGAAAAAATAGAATCCAATATAGTCCAGGAGCCAAGGCCGAAAATAGGTGGTAATTTCAGGAAACGGATTGAGATTAAATTTTGAAAATTTATTCCGTTCTGAGTTAGAAAAGCTTTGTTTGCCATCTCAATGGGTGGAATACAAAATGGCGGCCTCATAATGATGGCTAATTTGACCATTTTAAAGTGTTTCTCTAATAATTCCTAAACCGTACACCCTACAGAAATTTATAAATGTAGAAAAGATGTAGAGCATGAAAAATCAAAGAGATTCGACCCAAAAACTATGAATTATCTCTTAAAATAAGGGAATGAAGGAAATCGAAAATCAGGCTAATTTTAGGAGGGTCCTCTCCTTTCTCTATCTTATCTTTTACCTTTCAAAATCACCTGGCGGCCTCAATATTGGTCTGATTCGGGTCTGCTAAACCTCATTCGATTCAGGGATACATACACCCCAAATTTCATATCGAGCAACTTTTTGTTCAGACCGTTTCCCATTAAAGTACAAAGTAAAAGGCCGTTTTGGCGAACTTTATGTGTAAAATGGCATAAAATTCATGAGTTCCGATGTACATCAATGCGGAAAAGTCTCAGCTAAAATATGCACGGAATGAACATTGGAAAGTATTGAGCCTCGAGTAGAATGAGCTTCAGCAGACTGAAATGAGGCCAATATTAACGCCACTAGGTGATTTTTAAGGGCAAAAGTCTAGACGGGGGGAGGAGTGAACTGGGCCAAAATTAGCTCGACTTTCAATTGTTCGTGATTCGCTTATTTCGAGAGATAATTTAGAGTTTCAGGATCGAATTGTTTTGTTTTTTTATGCCCTAAAACTTTGCCACGTATAAAAATGTCTGTAGGATGTACGGTTTAGGAATTATTAGAGAAAAACTTTAAAATGGGCAAATTTAAGCCATTTTTATGAGGATGGCCTGGACTATAACAAAAATAACATGATTTATCGGAATTAGCCCCACCATTTAACACCACCGATAGTAAATTTTAAACTTCCACTACAAGGTTTATTGTTACAAGGTTTGTTGCATAATCAGACTAAACTCGGGATCAAACAAAATAAGAACCACTAAACAGATTGAGAATTGTAGCCTGGGGTAAAGGCGACGAAATTTGTTGAAAAAAAAAGGTTTTTTTTCAGATTTACCCCCTCTATTTTCATCCTTCCGTTATGAAATTCAAAATTTCCGAGATCTGTCGCACAACCTAACTAAAATTTGATCGAACAAAAAAATAATCTCTGATCGGTTGGGAACCACACACGCGAATGGTTTCTTCACGGATTCAGTTTTACAATGGCATGAAACGGATTTTTGATCGGCGGTTTTTTTTCTCATGCTTGGGATGTTCCACATCCCCCTGGATCAATTCCCATAGATTATCCCTCCATCGATGAAGCCGAGCTTCAGAGGGACGTCCTAAAGCATTCCGTGGAGTGTGTGTGAATGTGGTGTGTCGGTGCTTTCTCAAATGAATGTATGTCATTCGTATGTACGTCTGTCCAGACGGACATTGCAATAATTCATCGACTTTTTAAGAAATGGAATCAGGTATCCCAGACATTCAGTTCAGTAAACTGTGAAACTTGGTGATTCAAAATAAAAATGAAAATCGTTATTTGCGACGATAAAAGTTTCGCAATAATACGAAACGATGCACAGTGAGAGATATTTTCGTTTTTTCTCTACACCACATTTGATACAACCAGTCAGAACTTAATGTATATGGGAACGAATTGAGATTAAGAAAATAGGGATGAGCGTGAGCTTAGTATGAAACCAATAGGTGACCCTCAGGATTCAATCACCTCTCATCCACCTACAAGCCATCGTGTTTGTCTCTACTGCTAAGCTCTTGTTTACATACATAAATTTCATGTTTGTTTTCGCATTATGGGATAAGCACGAGGATTGATCCATACGATTAATTTGTGAGCCTCCCACTGATTACAGATTGATTACCTGCATTGCCATTTCCACTAAATCAATTATCGAGAGCACATTTAGCCGAGAGTCAATAATAAACATCAAATGAGTCAAATGTATTGGTTGCGTAATAGTTATTACCTATTATTCATAAATTGAAGGTCACAATTATTTTCGCGGTATCCGCGCTTCATTTCGTATTCCTTTTGCAAGTCTTGTTGTAGTGACTGTTTTCATTCTTAGTGCAATATTGCATATGTTCATGACTTTAGTAAATGAAACATAAATTCTGAGGAAATACTTGCGCTTTCTTTTCTAATCCTAAAGTAGATGCTGTTCATAAACTAGTCAATTTGCTTGAGGCGATTTGAGAGATCACTTTCATGAAAATTTGTAGTTGTTTTGGAAAATTGAGATTAAGTAACTCATTTTAGTACGTAAAGGATTTTAGAATAGGAAAAAAGTATAAAACAAAAGATAAACTTCAATAAATTCAGGTGAATTATTCACTAAAATGATAATTTTACGATTTAAATAGGATTAAACAAAAAAAGTAACCCCCTTAAGCTCTTATAACTAACTCTTCTACCGCCTAGCCTGATATTCGAAATCAAAACATAACCAAGCTTTGTCAATTCAGCAATAAATCAGTTAAAAAATGGATCAAGAAAGTGTAAATAGGTGGATGGTATGACGAGCGCACCTGTGCCGAATTACAAAAGGTACTAAGCTCTTCCACTCCATCCTTCAGGAAGCTGCTGGTAAAGAAGGATGAAGTATTTCAACCGTTCGCGAAGGAAAAGAAAGTACGTGGGCGATCTGTCGGATTGTTTAAATAAATAAATAAAAATCAAATAAGTTTTAAACCGGAATAGGGAAATTACGAAATGGGAAAGAACAAGATGGAGTATTTAGAGGTGAAAAACTTGTTAGGTTCCATGTAAAATTCTAGATCAAGGTGTCTAGATCTATTTTGATAGCTGATCGTTGATTCTACTCATTTTACGTTTTAGACCACCCCAAGCCGAATTAGGTTCGTCTCTGTCAGTGTTTCTACTAATTCATGTGTTAAAACTATATACATAAACTTACAGCCCGATTCCATGGTTTAAGCTGGATGATTCTTGAGGATTCTTGAAATTTCATGGAGCGTGCAGGATTGATGGTAGCCACTCCGCAAGCGAAAGAGTAAGATTATTCAAACACCCAAAACTTTTACAGTTTTTGAATGCGTGAGTTCATTGTAGACACATTTCACAAAACAGTATTTATTCCTGCCGATAAGTAGACAAAATAATCCCATCCGAGATTGGTGTCTGCAATTTATATAATTGAGCATTTATGCGTAATTATCATGGTGGTATATAATTTATTGGCTGAGAAACCCAATCGAAACTAAAAAACGCATGCCCTGATATGGGAAACAAAGAAAGAAAAATGGAAATGCATTCACTTCTCAACGACATCGTTCCGGTGGATTTCAACGAGTGTACGCGTCTGCCACGGTTCATAAATCTGTTGCCATTTCCATAACAATAGGAGTTGCTAATTTATTCCGATGTTAACACCCTTTCTGACCTCCTACCAGCTACAATGGTGAGAACGTTTCGCTATCTTTATGTCGTCTTCTTATTGTAGTTCTACATTTGGTCAGTACACTACATATATGATCTACTCGTTAATCTTCTACTCGGTATAGCGCTTTTTACTTTCTCAACCCTCCAAAGGATTAAGGCGACCATACATGGCTGCAAATATAGTACTTTCGCGAACCAGAAAATCATGAAGGTTATAGCAAACTCCTGGAGAATGCAGGAAAATTCCTCATTCGGGATTTTTATACTAAAGAGCAATTTATTGCCAGAAAATCAGCTCATACAATTTCTAATGAAGAACCAATGAATTAAAGTAGGGTGAGCATTTTTTTTTTTCTCAATAGTTTCATCAAAATTATTTTACAAGCACCCAGAAAATTCCAGCCATTTTTATTAGACTCATTACTCTTTTGTTTTTATAAACCACTGAGGGAGCACTAAAATCTTTAAAATCATAAACTTCAACTAATGTTTTGAAGTTTTATTTTATCCGTACCTATAATCTTCTGCTCATTTTCTTTTTCCAGAAGGATATGAGAAAAATTATCATCAACATTTAGCAAAATCGCTCAGCATTTGGTAATATTATGAATTAGAATGATTCTACTTATGTTATACCTGTATCGAGTAGAGCTGAACGAATTACAAATAACAGCAAGGCCCCTCAATTATTTTCATATTTGACATCATAAGATTGAGAGTTCAAAAGTTTACCAGAAAATATTGTACACCCATGTGAGTATTATCATTGAAAATAGTGATTTTATTTTATTTATTTATTTATTTATTTTTTCTTTCAGAATTTAAGCCACGTCTCAACCGGAAGGGTCATTGGCGGCAATAAAAAAGGGTGTCAAGGGGCCACTGCAACGGGCACGATTCTAAGGGGAGCAATGCTGACCGTCCGTCACTAAACGGATTGCCATCATGGACTCCATTGGCAGATCGGAGGGGGAGAAATAATAATAATAACAGCAACCAGCAAAGCGAGGCATCGTAACACTTTGCCTCAAGGGATACAGTGATGACCACTTTGTAACCCCTACAGCGTATAAAAATACCCCGTAAAAAAAAAAAAAAAAAAAAAAAAAAAAAAAAAAAAAAAAAAAAACTACGAATAGATGGGCCTTACAAATACATAAATACTATTGATAAATATATATTAATAAATACAAACATCTTAGTTGAATAAAGGAATGACTAGATGTGCATAAATAAATAAATATATCACAGATCAGAATATCACAGTTCGTTGTAAAGCTCAGTGCCTTTCAGGTTCACCAACTGGAGACGTCAAAGCACTCCTCCCGCCTGGACGGGACCCCCCTGCCCAGTGTGACGTCACCAGTGCAGCGGAATTTGAAAAATCGAAGAAGGAAAAGAACTCATTGTAGGAGAGCGCGGGTGGTGTCACATTTCTTAGAATTGAATCCATTATCAATTAAAAATATAAAATGAATAAGAGGGTAACGCTCATTGAAGTTTTACCGTAGTTCCCTAAACTGAAAACGGCATCTCATCAACATGCTTAGTTAATAATTTCGATGAATAAGAAAAATGAACAACAATTTGTTGAGTCAGAAGTATTACGGGGTGAAATCCCATTTTTCATCGAAATCAGGACAATCAAAAGTAGGTAAATCCGTATTCTCTACACAGTCTTAGCAAACCTTGTAAGTAGACGTCATCCGACCTCCTTCGAAATCTCGATCAAAAGACGTGATTCACGCTGCACCGTGGGTCGAGTATTGGAAAACAGCCAAAACATCTATTACTAATTTTCTGAGGCAGGTTGAAAAAGTTTTCAGTCAGAACGAGCCGAATGCATTCAACTGCAAAGCAAAGGTTATAGCTATTGTAAACAAAATGTTCCAGACTCCAACATCGGCGAACTACCTATTTAGTTTGAGTGTCGACGCTTTCCGCGAAGGAATTAGAATAATCTTCTCCATCATGCTTCCAATCAGCAAAGATAAGTAAATTATTTTGGTTATCTACCCTCCCCCTAAAACCAGTGCGTTTCCAGGATTGTAATCCAACAAAAGTTACCATTTAATTTCATCGCTCAGCTTTGAAAGACAACTAATACTCAAAACTGGTGGTTTTCCGAATATCCATACTTAAACCTTAAAATGATCCTTGTCATAATAGAGTTGGGATTTTTTCCAATGCGAATCCCCAAGTGTTTAAAATATGGGCACTAGCTGGAAGCGCCGACTGTAAAAAGGGACATATTCGTAATCAGCAGCTCAAACATATTGTTGATGATTAGGCAAAGACAAAAATTTACAACGGATGCCTAACCCCCGATTTCGGATCGCTCTTATCGTTGACACATAGGTACACGGTAGGTGTAAGTTTCAGAATTCACTTGTATTTACGTAACTATTGGAAATTATATTCCGTTTCTCCAACACCATGCATTCACTGATTTCGATCCCAAATTTAGATTCTGCGTGAAAAAATACTAGGGATAGCCTCTTTCGGCGTCGTAATTCAATAATACGACGTTTTTCATGTTTCTCGATCAATCGAGGCGCTGTGCTCAGGGGCATCATTAACCAGAAACGTTGATGAGTTACTGATTGCAAAGACATTCGGTCGCTTTCGATAGTCCTCTGGGCTGTTGATAGTCGCGTGTAAAACTTGCTCTGATTGATGGCCAATCAACCAGCGAAATACTTGTAAAATCCGACACTTATAGAATATTCATAACTTCTATTCTTCGAGGTCGAAAACATGATACCATTTGGATATTTATAACTCATGTTTACTATTTTTGTCCTTCTCTTGCACAAAAAGACTCTCTGTGACCAACCTTTCACGCAGTTAGGAAAGAGGAATGGGAAGGTCGAGGGAAAAGGTTTTTTCCACTTTGATCTTATGGAATACTGTTCTCGAGGCCCCTAACATGTGACACCAACCAAAAAATTATTGTCCAAATATCCATGAGAGAAGATCAGTTGTGCCGGTAGCCCTTTCTCTCAAGAACATTTCGCCCTTCACGGAGGTAGTGATACCTTTTAAACATTAACTCCCTTTCAAAGAGCAGAGGGACACCATATGTAACGCCGTTCCTTTTGATTAAACATTCATCTTCAGAGGACGGACCGGCCCAACTTCACCTTTAGATCTATCTTTTACGAGCTGCCCCACGTCGCCCCTTCAGTCAACTCCTTTCTGCCTTATTGACCGTTTTCTCGTCGATTTTTACCCCTCACATTGATTGAACCCCTTGAGGATCCGGAGGGCTTCTTTGGGATACTGGCTGATAAGGTGTAAGGTAAAATAATGATTCACGGGTTGTACACATATTAAGGTCATCTACATAGTGAAGAATCCAGGAAAGTTCAACATCACGTGGGGTCAAATATTGGAGAGCAGAAATAATAAACAAAAAAATAACTAAAGTTTTAGTCATGCAGCATGATCGAATGGGCGAATTTTACCGTGCTATAGGTTTTGTATAAATTATTTTGAAATTTTAGCACATTGTGCGCAGAGAAACGGTTAACAATCAATTCTATGTCAGAATATCTTGTACTACATAATAACCTACTATTTAAACTAAACTTTTGGATTTTAAGCTTTTTTGTCGTTTTTATCGAAATTTTAGCTCATATTAATGAAATTTAAGTGCCTTTTTTCAGCATAATTATGTGCTTAAATTTTCTAATGATCTAGTACATGTTGATAAACGTCTTTTGAATATTATTCTGATGAAAAATGTACATTTATTCGTTTTTATAATTTTTTGCCAATCTTGGTGATTTTTCAGCCAACTTTCTGAAACCACCAATTAATTTTGCTCAGAAAGTGCTGCCCAAAAATTCATCCTTTCTGATGAAATGCTTGTATTTTGAGCGGAAGAACTTATTTTTCACCAAGTCATAAGGAGAGTTATCGTCTGAAATGGAACACACACACACGCGCGCGCGAGCAGACAACACATGAAATATATTTATATCAAAATTCGCTAACAGAAAAAATGAAGTACACAGAGCAAAGAAGACATGTTTCTTCTTTTTCGAGATAACAGTGTTAGAACGCTCAATACTCTGTTTTCATTACAGCCATAAGTCATCATTTTTTCTATCCACTTAATTCTTTGATGTTGATGCAGAGGTTATCTGCTTCACCTGTGTACCCACTAACTTGCAAATGACTAATGACAACAAACTAGTAAATGAGTGTAGGTATTATGAACTACTCAATCAGGATTGAAATGTCATGTCACCATTACTTATTTTATTTTTTAATGCACCGTACAAGAAAAAAAGGAGAGTTTTATGAATTCAAGGGTTTGTCCCAAGAGCACACACTGCTAAGTAGTTTGAAAATCGCATGACGTGCTATGTCGTGATGAGCGAGCAATTCGAGTCAAAACAGGAACCATCAAACCAGACAGCTTTGCCCATTTTAAGCGAAATCGTGAATTAAGTATTAGACTCAAACCAAACAACATCCACAACTTTTCGGCGAACCTGCTGACGGAAATAGAGCCTCCCGGAACGGGAAAATAGTAGGCAAGTTATTTGAAGGTGGATCGGCCCACCATCTTCCAATTTACACGCCAACTTGGTGGAAATACCAAAGTTGAAACCTTTTTCGCAGTCTTCCCTGCTTTTACGACTAAATGCCGACCAGCACCTTCCCATACCCTCGCCCACACCACTCGACACCCAAAGGTTTTTAATAGGCTTTTAATTTTATGTGGCAACGGTGATTATAAAAGCGGAACGGTAGTTTGCATCGCTGTTATGTTTTTAGAAACCATCGCTTGGGGCTTTGCAGATTTTGAAAGACTCGTTATACTCACGTGGAAGTTTATGTGGAGTTCTGAAAGTTCAGAACCCACTGTTGTGTTGACTGGATGATCCAGAACGAATAATGTAGCATAGAAATTCTATAAATATATAACGTAGCAAGGGAATGATACATTTTTAAAACATAATATTGGATACAGGAGTTACTTGATAAGATATTTTTGACATGTAAAATCGGCGGGGCCAAATGACGGCTGTGTACCATGATTATCCCTACAATAGATTCATTCCGTTACAACTGTTGTGCCAGAGTAGCGTACGTGAACGTCTGTTTCTATATGGTAATCATAAGCAAGTCAAATAATTCACATAATATTTATCATTACCTCACTAAGCTGGACTGGCACGTATAAGCGCAAGGATGCAAATACCCTAGCTCCATCACATAATCGCTACTCTATGGTAAGACGATAGAATAATATGGACCGTTACAGGCGATTGGATATACTCAGATAAGTCTCGGCTATTCTGCCATACCTATTACATCTCGCAGCTTAATATCCTTTAAATGGCTTCGAGCCGGTTAAGTCAGGTAAGTCTTGTGTCTTCAAGTTGAGGTCAGTCAAAGTGGTGTCTTGTTTTCATGAGTGTAGGCATATTCCTGTTGGAAAAACTAGGGTTATCTCTTCACTATTATTCTCTTGAGGTGAATTTAGGTTGTCATGACATGTTACTGCCATAAAACCTGCAATAATCCGTGCTCTCGGGATGTCACTTGAAACTCGTTGTCGAGGACCAGTTAGCAAAGCCCAGCTCTTACTTGATTCCTCCAGCAAAAGCCTTTCCTAGTCTCAGGACTACAGTGGGGTGCCCTGTGTTGTCCCTTTTGCGGGGCTTTACGAAACACATCTATACCTGTCTTTTCCATCTCGATGACTTCCTTTGCGAAGCATCCCTAGATTACACAACGAAAGGTAACCTTGAAGTTATGGCATTGACAGAAATTTTTTCTATATCACGTGTTGATTATTACCAACCATTGGATCTTCAATTAGCATAGTAAATTCCAAAAAGCCTCAGTCTCTCTAGAATCTCTTTCCCTTGCAGCACGTCCCATGAATATGTTTCACACGAGGATTCCAGATCAACAATCACAGGCTGGGATTCTATTAGAACCATAGTATGGGGAGACCATTTGCTTCAACAATTTCCTATTTAATAACAATATCATCATATCGAAGCAATTACTCAATACCCTGGTGAAGTTGGGTCTTAATAAAGATTGCCGATTATAGGAAGAAATCGATCACATTTTTGAGAGTCAGAATGAAAATCCACATCATTGGAAATTAGCTGAAAATCATATAGAGACAATGGAAATATCAATGAACCTACAATATTTTGGGGTCCCAGCAGCTGAAACTGAAGCTCAGCTGAATATATATCGAAGGTCATCCAGCTGCCCGAATGTGTTGTAAAGGGCAGAGGAGCGGGCACTTCATTCCCTGTAGTGGTCTTAAACTCGGTGAAGAAGCTCCTAATAGTAGAGGCATTAATCGATTGTGTTTAGAAGGAGCTGGCGGGCCAGACACGCAACTCCCACTGGAAATCAAAAAGAAGGTTCGGCGGGCCCTGCCACCAACCTACCCGCTTCAAACACGCAAACATTGCAATTGAAGGGAAATATGATTTAGTTTGTAAAAGAGCCTGGCTAAGTGGGAGGGGACCTCGACGTTATTTTCCGAGTTCCAGCTCGGTATTGGGCACTTTTTCTTTCTGAAAATCGTGCTGCGAATAAACTTTCCACTCAGGTACCTACAATGTTCCCGAAGAAATGCGAAATCAAATCAAAAAATTCAGACACATCTTGTCACATTTTCAAGTGATGCACATTTTCCGAACCGAAGTTAGTATGGTTCATTAACCTTCATCACTACTTTGTGGAGGAAGGAGTTTATTTAGGTACTCTGAAAAGTTACAGGACATTTAATTATTTAGCAGATGGTACCAAAAGTGTAGATTTTAAATAAGCTAATAAATGAAACCCTACTAGTACCTACATAAATATAGAATGTGGATTGAAAGTAGCTGCCAATAAAAATAAATATACATTCACTCACATATTCTGGAAATCTGATGATGATGAAAATGGTTTGATTGGTTCAGTCAAACTCAATCAAATATTGGCAAATGGACGATATTCTTTCAGATATATATTAAATCAAGGCTGAAATCGTCCACAAACTAATTTTCATGACCCAATATGCGAATATTGCATCAAATCCTACAGAAATAATCATCGTAAAAATATTGCCTGTTAGGTTTCGAGGGAAATAAATTTAAAAAAAAAATGAATAATATCCCATGTTATTATTGTAGTAGTGCAACGTTCGTATCACTATCAGGTCCACTATCAGAATCTCACTTCGGTCCACCTAGAAAAATCATCAATAAACGTGATGGAATATTGTGACTTACCAAAAGATTGAATCCTCATTGGCCCGCATAAGTCAGTATGAATGACCTCCAATAGTCCTTTAGATTTTTCCACGTCACTTTTTGGATACGATCTGCGCGTTAATTTTGCTTGAATGCAAGTCTCACATTGATGAACGACTTCATTAGGATTTGCACGTATACCTCTTGCTAAATTTTCTCTGATAAGACGTCTCAAGTCATTAAAATTTAAATGTCCGAATTTCCGATGCCATGCCAAAAGAGATGATTTATCCGATACCCTTCGTGCAAACTCTTCATTTTGTTTGCTGGCAAAGATAATACAACCCATTGACACGATCAGCAGTCAATCTCGTTCTCCCCTTCTCATGTTGTACGGACGCGGAGTTTTTGTCAAAAATTACTTTATAACCCTTTTCCCTATTGAAATAAGATTGGTTCTTAATTCGGGTACAAATATTGCGACCACCATTTATTGGTACAACGGCAGTTCCAATCCCTTTTGAAGAGGCATGCGAGTCATTTGCAAGGCTAATACTTCTCTCATCACCAGGCTTTCGGTCAACAAGGATTTTCAACTCATTAGTCATGTGAGATGTACACCCACTATCGAAACACCAACGAATATCTGGTGAGCGAAAATTGTTAGATTCAGAAATTAGTAATCCGACATCCCCATTATTCTCGTTAGCGACAACAGATTCCTCCTGGCGTCTTGAAAAATTCCTCCCTTCTTTACAAAATCGAGCAAAGTGCCCAGACTTCTTACAATTGAAACACACTCTATTGGAGG
This sequence comes from Adelphocoris suturalis, assembly GCA_030762985.1. NCBI lineage: Eukaryota > Metazoa > Arthropoda > Insecta > Hemiptera > Miridae > Adelphocoris > Adelphocoris suturalis. The sequence goes on from CM061045.1 coordinate 37,276,005, forward strand.
AAAACTGCAGTTTCCGAGTTTCTGCCACATCAGGAAAATTCTCACGAAATCGTCGTGACGGACTTTTCCCAAGGAATGCATTCTGTTCATCCATCTCAGTTCCATTCTGCTTTCGTGCCTCACTTTCCTCTATTATTTTTATTTTCAGTGCTTGGGGTGATGGTAGCGTATCTCTGGACTCGATAGCAATTCGAAAAATCTCAAAATCACGTGGTAGGGAATATAGGAGCATGATTGTGAGAAAATCATGATTTATAATGATCTCCATGTTTTCAAGTTTATCTGCTATGTCGAAAAAATCATTTAAATGATCTTTCACATCATCCCCTGTTTTCATCCTTTTCAAAACTAAGTTTTTCAACAGAGACGCTTTCCTAGCTGGCCCTTTCGACTCATAGATTGAACTCAATTTGTCCCAAACATCTTTGGAAGATTTGCAACCTTTAACCTGCTTCAACTCGCTAGAACTGATCGTGAGAATTATGTCGGCCTTCGCTTTCCCGTCCGCCAATTCCCATTCTTTAGCTTGTTTTTCATTTGTTGGTTTCAAGATGCTCCCGGTGACGTATACTAAATAATCATTTTTAGTCAATAGAGCTTCAACGTGCATCTTCCATGTATCGTAATTTTCCCGCCCCAGCGGATCAATTTTAAGCAAACTAGAACTCATTTTCACTTTTTCCTTTTAAATGTTAAGTCTGATAATCTTTGTTGAGAATCAAGAAAAAACATTCACATTGAAATCTCAAACTTTAATGAACCAATACAGTTTACCATAACAATTTACCAAGGTTGATGTTGTAATGATATTGTAGAGGACAATATCTCAACAATATATATATATACAAGCGCAGACTTCGGGAATCGTTTCAGAATACCTCAAAACGGATTTCAATGAAGAAATTGCTCAAAAATTTTGATTTTAAAATTTTCCGAGCCATTGCGATTGCTTAATTTTCTACAAAAATTCCCTACAATTGGCTCAAAAGCCAGAAAAAGTGGATGAAACATGATGAACAAAATTATTTGATTAAACAGTGTTTAGTATTCATACACTGAAGAGAAAGTCGTTCACTATAAGGACATTTTCCGTTCGCAAAATGGCAAACGGCTGTTTTGCAAACGTTTTCTTCTTCATTAATTCTCTACGCAATGAATCTGAATTTTCATACATTATTATCGATTCATGAATAGATTTTTAAACATTTGGGGTCAGAAGAACTGAAAAAGATCGAATAGAGGCTAGGGAATGTATTTATGAAGTTGACAAGTTGTGAGTTTACAAGCTGAAGAGGTCACCCTAATTTGCTTCAAGAGAGGTGATGCAATGTATTGACATGAACATTCAATTCATTCTTCGAATCAGGTCCTGGGGAAACCAAAATATAACGACCACCGATGTATGATGAACACAATAAACAAACCAGTAGTGAAGACCGAGTCAGATTGTACGATGAGGGAAGAGGCAAAGGAGTTCACGATACGAGATTGACGGTGGAAATAAGCCATTTCCGAGGTTTGGGGGCCCTCGACGGAGGTGGTGAGTGGTATTGACGTGCAATACTGAAGCAGACTAATCTGTTTGAGATTCCAACTTAAGCCGTTAAAAGGTACAGAAACGTCCCAGAAACTGACTAACTCGTTGATAGCTGAAGTGGCCGTCACGTTCTACCTCACTCCACTATAGGAAAATACGACGAAGATTAACGGTAAAAGGGCTGTGAGGATTAACTGATTAGAAGTACTTACAGAAGATTGTGGTAACTAATATTGATTGATTGTGAAACTCAGGAAACAATAATTCCATAATCTCTATTCATATCATATCATTGAGTTTTGGAAAGTGTTTCGTTACACCCTTGTAACAAACCCTCAAACAGCCCCTCAAAACAAACTAGACAGATAGAAGATGCTTTACATTACATTATTTCAGTACGAGGATGAATAGTGACAATTAACAACAGTTGATAAATATAAGCAGACATCAAATTAATTATTATTTACAAACAAATATACAACCACTGAAAACTTTGGTATTATTTCAACGAAAGCCGAAGTTAACCATACTTTAATGATGTGGGCTGGCATCACAGACTATGAATGATTATTATTCACTAAATTAACCTACCTAGTAAAATCCTGTACTTTCGATTCAGATGTTATTGGTATTCAATGCTATTTTGGTTATTATAGTATTATTTTCTCCTCCCTATTTCATTTTTTTTCTAATATTATACAACCATTTCAAAAAAAAAAAAAAAAAAATATATATATATATATATTTTTTTTAATTATTATTACATATTGTGTTTTATGGTAGTATCAAACATCAAACATCCTTTATTTATTTATATCATTTGTATCTGTTCATTTTGGATTTTTATTTTCAATAATGAACCTTTGTAATCGACCAAGGAAAAAAAAAAAAAAAAACTATAACAACTAAAAAAACTACTATTAACAGACCAACGATTTGCGTGGAAGGGCTATCTGATACAGAAATAATAAACCTTCGTGTAATAATTTCCAGCATTTTTATATTCCATTTTCCGCTGTGGGCTGGTTGAAATTGGATTTGTTTAATAACGACCCTTATATACGATCAAGCCACCTTTGAAAGCCTGTATAGATTGCCTCTACCCCCTCTGTCAACTGTGTTCATCTTCGCCTTAAGTGAGAGTAGAAGCACTGAACAATCTCACCCTGAAGTATTCCATTATCAGGCATTTGGACAGATAGGGTTCGGTGTTTTTGTGATATATACAAAGGTATATATAATGTTCCGTATACAGAGTAGATAGTTGAGATACGAGTGTATGAGTTCGCAACGACTTTTTTTTTTTTTTTTTTTTTTGAGATCCGAGCCATGAGATAATAATTGGTAGATATAGTGGCGTAGCTCTCTACAACGTATTGCCCCTCACTACAGTAAAATCTCAGAACTTGTTTTTCATGCCTTTGTTTTCCGGCAAGTATGTTAAGGAACAAACCTTTCAGCCCACCTACTAGGTAAAGTGGCAGTCCATCCCCACGCTCATTAGTGTATCCTTCTCAAGCTCTCACGCAACACATCTTTCTATTTAATGTGAATTCAGCCGGTATCCTAGACTATCTTCTTTTGAGTTTTCTCAGTACTTATATCGTACACTCCCCCGTTTAGTTTGAGTGAAACGGGGAACTTCCATACGTTGGAATATCAAACTTTTAGACTCAGATTCGGATTCAGCGCACATGAAAACCTACTACTAACAATTTTCACCTCAAAAGACCGTTTAGTTTGGCTAATTAACGGGTAGGAAGATCACGCGAGACGTAGTAGGGCAAGGGAATAGAGGGATCCCCCAGGCGGGCGGCAGCCTTGGCGTCATAGTGCAAATGAATTTCAAGAGTCTTACTGGTTAGATACCCATCATATAGCACCTATCGGAAAGCTCCCGATCAGATATATCTTTTGCGCCAATGAAAAATAAACACCCAAATACCACTTTGAAAACCCCTGCGTGTTTCAGATTTTCAGAAAAATGTATCTAGTATGAAAACTGATTATAAAGAGAAACATCAGAGGCAAGATAAGTAGAACGATTGTAGGCCTGATTAGTTGGTTAATTCAGCTGACACTCGAATTGTACTTCGAAAGAAATAAAATTTTAATTTTATTGATGCCATATGCTGAATAAATTATAAATGAGTACCTACATAATTATTGTACAACTTTGTATAGTAAGATGTTGATAAGTGTACTATGATGTGCATTTTGAGATCTGGTTTCAATGTAAAATCGAGATGGATTCAAACTACAGGCTGATTTCAAATAAGAAGTCGTTTAATTTTTGTTTATATTCTACATGATCAATCCCTGATGAGCCTTTTCATATTAAAATTTCTCAAAGCTAACCAGATACGCTCATAATATACATGGATCATTTCACGGAAGGTGGTAAATTTGGCCTCACAAGAAGACTTAAAATTCAGCTAAAAAAAATATATATAAAAAATTTTAAATTAAAAAAAAAAAAAAAAAGCAAGATAAACACGGAAAACCGTCAGGGTACGTTGGGGGTCATACATCACTCCTACAGCTCGTTATGGAACGTGACAACCCTGAAATATAGCGATCCTATTTAAGGAAGATAATTTCGATATAGGTAGATAGTTTAGGTAATGGAGGGTAAGGGAAGGTTGTAAAGGTAAAACGTACCTATATTACGTGAAACGTGGGTCGAGGCAGTGAGTGCTGTTCCAAGACCATCAAACTCTCCTCAGCTGTTCGTGGAGGGTGTGTCTTGCAAGTGCGTGGCTGGGCGGACGCTAAGTGTAATTCATTACCTCGTGCCCACCCCCGGGCTGGTTCTCCCTATTACTTAAATCTATTAGACCAACACCAAAAGCAGTCGTCATTCGACGTTTGTACGCTGCTGAGGTCGATATACGAAAATGGAAGGGCGTCAAGGACCATTACAATCGAGAGTAATATTACTTTAAGTGAAAATTCAGTGACGACGTAATGGTTTTTAAATGTGCGGATATTAGCTGTGGCCAGCTAGTTCATCAAACCACTCCAAATTTATAACGGCCGTTGAGGGGTAAGATTGCGAGGTTGATTTCTCGAAATAAAAACAACAACAGTTGTGCATATTTTCCCCACGATTCTGAAACAATTCCTGGAGTTTGAACTTTCTTTAAATGTGCTTAAAAATCGATAAGAACTGCCATAAATGACCTAAATCATGACACTGGTTGGTTTAGCAAAATATTACTCAGAAAAAAATTCTTTTGCGAAGAAATTTATAGTTTCAGTGCACACAAAATACACAAATTTCAAAACAACTGAACATAAACACAATACAATAATAAATAAATAATAAAATAAAAGAAATAAATAAAATACGAATTTTTGCTTATACACTCATGTTCCGTGACTAAAAATCATTTGTTTATATAATATGAATATGTTCGTTATTAACTCGTGCCTGAAGAAGATGTTGGGAATTTTCGTCCCATAGCTAAAAAACCAAGGGTAGAGAGTATGATGTTGCTACTTTAAGTTTTTACTGAACCTTGTGGTTTATCTCTAACGAAAACCTCCTTCTTGAAAACCAGTAAATAGTTAGTAACTAATGTTATTAAAAAAAATATACCACACCACATCATTTGCCATGAAACAGTTGGTAATGCAAAATATTTATCATCATTGTTATGTTGCACGTCGGTACCTCAAAATCCTCAAGGTTTCCTCAAGTTTAAAGTAGGTGAGTGAAGTACATACCCTGCGTTACTAATGTAATTATGAGCTGGATTAAATTCCTCGGTAATCAAACCCCATTCGCTTCTTCCCTACCGATGGTTGGGAACTCTTGTGTTCGAGCGAGAAGAAGAAGAAATTGTTGTCTTCCAAATACAAAGTTTCCACTTGCTCTTCGCTTTTCAGGGCTTTATGATCAATTTCGGTTCCGTGTCTGTCTTTGGTATATCCTTGTCGAGCCCAAGACTATACCAAGTTTTGGTCCGATTTCGATGAAATTTTAAGGGTTGTTGAGGTTTAGCTCCTAGAATGTCGCCTATCCATTGCCCCTTTTATTGCAGTCGAATCAACAGCAACCTCAGCGCATGGGCAAACGTGAATTTCTAATAACGTCGATTTCTGAAAATCTATTGGTCTGATTTCATTCGGAGGAGTGTTGGATAAATGTTTCAGGAAAGTTACGAATGAATCATACCGCGACTGATCCAGTAGTAACTATTGCACACGCGCAAAACTAAAATCCATTGACACAGGCAAAACTCCGAGACTAATTGACCAACTTTTATAAAATTGTCAAGGATCGTGCAGGATAGATCCTAAATTATGGCCTATAAATTTCATTTTCGTTGGATTATTAGTAGGCTATACGCATGCGCAAACGTTAATTTCCTATAACGCCGTGTTCTCATGATCAACCATTCCGATTTCGTTCAAACTCGGGGAGTTGGGTATATGTACAGGATGATACCCATGTATTTCATCGAGATTGGTTGAGTGATAACCGTTGCGTATGCGTTAACTAATATTGGTTGCCACGCCGAAACTAATGGACAGATTTTAATAAAAAATTTTTTTTTTTTTTTTTGTGTGTGGATTGTACGGGTGGTTAACCACTAGAAAATGTCCTAACGATTCCATCGCCCTATCTGTAACGGTGAATGCTATTGGATTGATGGTATGTCATGCGCATGATTAAAATGAATGATAGCCCTACTTTTCATATCAGCATCTCTAAACAAATATTGATTTTCTTTTATCAATTCAATAGTTTCCACTGTTAAGCTAATTCTATACGTCCGTGTTACAATAGGTGAGGAAGCAATACTGCCCATCCAAATTTTTTTTTATGGCGTGTAGTTCCCAAAGAACTCAAGGTAACAAGGTGAGACACGAGTTATCTCTTTGAAAAATCAGTTCCAGCACTTGCAGATCGAGACCTCGTATTAGCTTATAATTTTAAAGCATGCACCTTTTTCAACGGCCGGTAAAGAAAGATAAATAAAAATTATCACACCACAAAACTTATGGGTTCTTGTTTCAAGGTACGTAAATTCCTTAAGCACTAAATTGAAAAATATCGTCAACACGACTGCGAATCGTTGCGTTCGGTGTGTGAGATGTTAGCCTATCGTACGGTCTGGTATACGTTTGCATATAGTCCAGGGCAACATTCTGCAATTTCCCATTATATATTTATAAATTACTTTCCCATACAATTTCTTTATAAAATTAATCAATAGGTTTTGATTTTGATTTATAACCTACCACTGGGGCAGCTATTTAATAAGTGGCACACATTTCCTATAGGTAAAACTATTTCAGTAGTGATTTATGAATGAAACAATTGGTATTGGAATTTTCGACGTTGGCTTTTCCTGAATCGGCGCGCATACCACTTTCGTCAAACATTTCATAGCAGTTATTCTGAAAGGTGAAAACATCTTCTTTTGTAGTACGAAGTCCAATTCCGACTCCGTTTATAAATACAAAATCTTTTATTGCAAATGTTACATTAGGTAGTATAACAATATAGTACCAACTACTGCAATACGTCAGATAAGCATTTCCCTAGAATATTTGAAGTAGTGAGTCATTCATTACATTCGCCACCGTCAGGTCGAGTCGCACAATTCATCATTCAGCCGTATATCGTGGATTGTACACCTCAGAATGCTGAGCTGTACAATCATCAGCTCATTGAGAGATGTATATGCATTTCGCGGTAAACTCCGCAGTATACTATCCGATAACCAAATATCTACAGAGCATTTTAGCGCATGAAGTGAAACTGCTAAGCATTTCAATCGAAAGCTCAAATATTTCAAGCATAACGTTTCCTGTTTAATACTGTGACTAGAATGTAAAGCATTCCTGAAATGGATCATCATGAGCTAATGAAGCACAAGGCATATTGCTCGCATGGAACTGACGTTTCATCATTCAGATACCTGTGTGCCTTTTAACGATCAAACCCGGTCTGGAGGAGAATAAAGGTGGGTTCCTGGAACCGATCAGAAATGTTCATCTCTATATACGATGTGAAATTATTAGCACACGTACCTACATTTTGATTTCAATCGAACAGTGGAATCATCATTAATTATTCACCGTGTGTTACGTCGGTGAAGGATATCAACGAGGTAGGTTTGTAGAATGTATTCATGTCGAAAACCTCGTAAATTACCCTGTCAAATATAATTATCGCTGTGTTCACGTTAGTTAAATTATGCGTTTCATGTTCTATACAAACGGACGAACCGTGAAACAAAGAGAAATTGATTTCGAAGAAGAAGTTGTTAATTCGAATAGAAATTGTATCTTGATAATATATTGTAGAAAAATGAAAAATCTGACCATAGTTACGAGTATATTATTGAATAAGAGTATAGGTACGTATTTGAATTTAGTTTAATAATTTAATAATGTTCCGAAATTCAAGTTTATTGCGTGAAAAATGTTTCTGTTCGAAAGTTTTATGCCCGATTCCTTCACATTCATAAAACTTATTCAAATGATCACTCTCTTTCACACTTCCTTTTCAAATTAAATTTAAGGGGGGGGGGGGGGGAGGTATGATTATAAGCAGTTTGAGACATTTTTATAACTGATGTTGCCAATATGTCGTCATTATTACTATTCGTTTACACATTTGGGTCTTGCTAATTACAGTGCAAAAGCGTTCCGCTTGATCTAGAAAATGCATCAGTCAAGTAAATCAAAAGATAAATTCGTTATCTTCTAATTCTCCTACTTTATAGAATAATTTACTTGGATACTTATAGAAGAACTGCATTATTCCTTTGTACTTATTGTATTTTGTAAACAATTTAAAGCGAAATAAATACAAAATTTATAAAAATGTGTATGTCATGACAAATAAATGTAGATGAATCATTCTCAGAGCCAAGATCAAGGAAAAGGGATTTATAGAAATAAATGTACATCTATTTCCCTGAATTAAAAATTACAATGATCTTATTGGGAAAATCCAAACCTTGTGTTGGGACCTAAAGAAACCCAAAGTGGATTTTTTTTTTCCAGTTCGTGTAAAATTTGGAAATTGTCACTTGGAACTTTCTTACATTCCACCCTTCAAATGTGAGTTGGGCCAAAATGACAGGATGGTGAGAAACACGTCCCAGAACTACACAGTGTAGACCGAAGGTTAGGAAGCATCACCAGGTGATTCACACATCATAAATACGATATTGAGCTCTTTGGATCAAAATGGGCAACGAAAGAACGCTGTTATACATAATCAGCTGTTTATAACAGATTATAAAGGGATCCCAAGAAAATCAAATGTCTGCCCCTTCTGGTTTATGCATTTCATAATGGATAAAATCCGGGACTTATAGAAGCTGATTTATCGGTATGAATCCTAAGGTTTCAGTCAGTGAGGGGATAGCACGAAGAAAAATCGGAATCGTGACCAGAGCACGCAAACCGTGATACTCCTATTTGCATAATTAATTTCAGATCGACTGTGGCAAGCTCACCACGGAAGGTAAGAGAATTGGAAACCAATGCCGTGTAGTATCAATAGAGTACATCAAAAGATGCATTCATAATGTATCTCATGACAAATACATGTGGCTCAATCATTCACAGAGCCCAGATCAAGGAAACTAAGTTTCAACCTGTTGAAGTCCCCGACAGGAGGCGAGGAAAGCGAATTGATAAGGAGATCCGGAAATGAATATAAGTTTTGAAATCAAGTGCTGCGAACTAAACCTTCATTAGGAAAAACATACTTCTGCTAGACGCCATGCTTGCCACATGCATAAGCAGCTCATTCCCTAGCCATTTAGAAGAAATGGTTCCTTCTAATCAATGAATAGGTGTTCATGGATGAAAACACATTAAAACATTTCATCATCGGAAGTTACTTGAGTGAGGAAGTTCATTTTTGAGTATTAAAAAAGAATACAGGCATAATTAAATCGATAGAATGGGAAAGAGCAAGGCGATCTGTCATTGTAAACAACATTTACGACACATGTATCCGAATTGTTACAAATGAAATTCCAACCAATCAATATTGATCATATGAAATATACGAAAGGGATGCTGTAATTGTCATCCTGGATCACCAAAAATACAAAATAAAAATCAACGGAAAAATCCTATAATTCTAGAAATAACTTTTCGTGTACCGAAAACACTAGACAAGAAAACGCAACTTTAATTTCCATCACATAGGTAGGTGTTATATTATCTAGACGGAAGGAATAAATTAGGTATCATCCCGAATCCATATGAGGAACGTAGGAACTAAAGAATGAAGGGGAAAACCCGATTCATGAGACTAGCAGATATAATACTACAATTAGCCTAGTACAATACTATTACTCACACCCACTATCCAAGGCTGCTAACATTGGAATTGTTTTGTTTGTTATCACTGAGGACATTCTTTCTCAGGTTCGTTCTCAGGCGGACGTACCTACTAAGCCGATTACTATAATTCAGTTAGGTGAAAATTAGCACCATAAATAGAGTGAATTACCAAAGCTGAAAACTCGGTGCTTCGCAATTCAATTTAAGAATGAAGTGCCTACAAGCATTTAGCTCTACCTTTCTATATAGAGTTGTTCTCTGGTAGATAAGAGTTATTCCAGGGACATGATTTGTATGCACATCCAAGCTTGTTCCAACAGGGTATGCACATAAAACCTAAATTAAATAATTAGATGGTTTATTCACAATGTGCTTAAATGGATGGAATATCTGCATATAATTCAGGGACATCCTGGGGAAGCTCCAATTTGAGATTTAAATTAATCGTAATGGAAATAATTATAAAATATTAAATAATATCACTGACCAAAAAATCCTTTAGACCAGGGCTAGTTAATTGGCGGACCGCGGGGCTCAGCCAACTGGCTCTCGAGCCAAACTCGTCCTTGAAAAGAAATTAAATTTCAATTTTTCACATCAATCTTTTATAGAACACAGAGTGGTTTTCACCATTGTGATGAATATTTCATATAGTTTAAAGTTGGTATGATTTAAATGGATATACTAATAGTTTGAAATAGGGGGAACAGAGAAAGGTTCATTTTTCTAAGTCACTAGCCGATATCAATTCCGCAACTATGAATTTTTAGGTATGTTTCAATCGAAACTAAAATCTGAAATATTTTTCCTGTTACATTACCTACTAATTTAATAATCATTAGCATATATTTTACTGTAAGGGTAGGGGGGAGGGGTCACTATATCAAGAAATTTCCACGGAAGGAAGAAGTCGATTTAAAATCAAGTATACTTGATTTGTAGCTTATACTTGGATTGTAGCTTGGGCAGCCCATAAAAAGTTTGGCTACGGCTATGGCTATCGGTGGGGAAACCAATTGGCAATTGGTGTCACCCGCTTACACAATATTGTCACTTCTAGTTGTTTCTATGTTCAGTGTGTGGTGGGAACTGGAAATAGTAATTGATACATCATTAGGATGTTTATTATGATGAGACGGTTGATGGAGGGGATACTTTGAAATTTCAATTAACTCGAGATGGATCGGGTTAATGCGGGATATTCTTTTGACATTATAGAGTAGAGATTCATTTGGATGCCAAAACTTTGACATACAATTAAAATAATAAATATTGCTCCTATTTTGAATAATAATAATAATAATAATTTTAAAATTACTGCTGCCCCTATTGTAAGGTCCATTATTGAAAATAATAAAGAAAATCACAGACATAATGATTCAGTCAACTTCAAGGTCAAATCCTTTACTTATGCGTCACTAAACAAGATGTCCCTACATTTTTTTCTTCATTTATGGATCGTTTCGGCCCTGCATCAAGCACACAGCCAACAACAACTGTAGCTACTTAGAACGAAGTTGATTCTATGCACTTACCTACTCCCCAAATGCATGCAAATAGTGTATTCCTTATCAAATGTGCTTTAATATCATCCGGTGAATTCGTTCTAAGTTGCGTAATTTACTTTGTTTTTCAAATCTTGTACAAAAAATTATTCTAGTAAATTATATTGAGCAACTTAACCAAAACCATGGAATGTCTTTGAAATTACTGTTCCCATCGTAATTTACCAGTATCTGTAGGTTAGTATCCTCTGAGAGCCGTACTTTAATTGTGCATAATATCTACCAATATGTCTGTAGCATAATAAACGCATATTGTTATTACATCATTTTATCAAATAATCAATAGAAGTGTAAGGCGTCAAACGAACCTGCACCGGAGGTACCTACTACTACTACCTGCTACTCGTCCCTGACATCCTGACATCTTCTGACAGGAGGGGCACGAAAGTGTTATTAGGATCTGATATTATAGAAACGTCAAAATGAAACAATTACCGAGATATGAGTGAAAAAACTCGGTCGTAATTCACGAATGAAGAGATATAAAGAGACGCAAACATGTTTCTTTACAGCCGGCGATAGTTTATTGAAAGGAACATCGTTTGAGTCTACGATAACCTCTTGCAACAGGTCAATAGGTCAGGAAAGACAAAAAACTGTCTGTTTGCCATCCAATTGATAACGTCAGCTAACACCCCAAAAGAAGGTAAACGTATGAACATCTAAATCCCATAATTTGTCGATTATTTGCACAGTGAGAGAGAATGATTAGAATACAAAATGCCGCGAACTGTTCCAAAGAAATGTGGAGTCTATACTCTGTAGAGATTGGGTAATAACATGCTAATATAGAGATCTATATGTATATAGTTTCCAGACATATATTAATGGGAAGCACCTACTGAGAAGCCTTCAAATACTTTTAAACTAATCCAGGACATGAGACACTTGTGTCCCCACGCAAAAGAGTGTCCACAAATGTGGGCGTGCTTGAGATTCCACAATTCTTCAACTACTTCTGACCACATTTTAAAGCACAAGAAAGAGGGAATTCAAGGATTTTTCTAATTTTATGTATTAAGAACTACTAGTCTCCATATTTATAGCAAATATAAAGAAACTTTTTTAAATTGAATTCTGGCGTAGTATAGTAGAAGAGAAATCGTGTATTTAAACAATTGTCTTTATACAGGATTAGCAGCGTACATAAAATAAACAAACTCCTCTGCCAGAAAAAAAATTAAATCAAATTAACCACTTGAGCAGGTATTGCTGTTCCAGAGATTGTTATTGTACTAATGATCAATGAAAACATTCAATTTCAAGTTCCAGAGCCAAAGATGCACATCATCAATATCTACTTTATTATAAGACATGATAATACACCTAACTAATAATGATTAAGAAATGAACATTTTCAATTTCAAACACCACAGTGCAAAACAACTATAGACAGAAACAAGTGCTTCCATCAAGTGACCAGGGCCAGGGGCGAACCTGTTCACGAGTTTAAGCTAGTAAGGCGAAGAGCGTTGGAGAAAAAACTTGACATTCTCTTGAATGCAGTAGCATCTGGATACTTCAGGGTTATAATTCCGATCTCCGAGGTCGAAAATGTTTTTAGGAAGTTATTGGCTTATTACTACTTTTTTTTGTTCTAAGAAAGAGCTAAAAATTATGTTTTTTACATTTATTATTTAGCTTACTACTGTCCTTATGGCATCTTCCTGGCAATGACGGGTATTGAATATCATTTGTATGCATGATAAAAGTAACTCTGGTGAATTTCATCAATATTTTTCGAGCCATATTGAAGGAAAGACCAAAAAGGTGCTAAAAAAGTTCCAGACATGTAGCATGATCGTATGACCGAATTTTCGTAGATTATCGTACTATAGTATGTTACTTTGTTTAAAAATGTGGGCACTTGGAGTACAAAGAAATTTGCACCACAAACCGCGCCAATATAAGGTCGCGGCCATGACCCTGATGTTATTGGTCGCCACTCCGTTTAGCTCGGAAATCCCTTGCCGCAGGTCATTACTGTCATACTTTTTTATCTTAGCTCGCCAGGTCTGCCACTGATAACCTGTACATACATACATACATACATACATACATACAAACACACACACACACACACACACACACACACACACACACACACACACACACACACACACACACACACACACCCACACATACATTTTCATGAAACGAATAGATATGGGTTCAGATTGAACAAAAAGCATGAGTTTCAGAAATTGATTTTCAGGGTGATTGCAAGACTTGACCTTCACCCTTCGGGTTAAGTAAGGAAAGTAAAAATCTTGACAGGTACCGTTGGTGATAACATGGATGAAATGTAAATGGTCGTTGAAGGAGTAACAGGACACAAATCTGCAGAGAATAAGTAGGCTCGGGCTTTGTCAAGAAAGGAGGGGATGCAAGTTGCGAAGGATGCTAGCTAGATCCTTAGGTATCACAGCTTCCTTGCCACAACAAAACTGGCATATAGCTTGAAGTTGGCCAAGCCAGTTTTTTTTATATGAACGCACCTATCTGCTGTAATAATTAATTTAGAGATTTTTTGCCATTTTTTCACCCAATACATCGAATTTCAGTTTCATTTACGTACTTTTTCTTCCTCACTGAAAAGCAAATTTTCAGGGGAACACTTTCTAATTTATAGTTGTCATATTAAAAAAAACCTTTTCTTAGTGTTATTTTGGCTGTTATGACGAATAATACGATACCTGAGCCTTTTTTTACAGTTTTGTGACAACACTCCGAAAGTAGTCAGCAGAATCTTATGAGAATTTCAAGGAACTTTAGAGTGGAATATAGATTACTTTCAATGGTCTCGCCCTCACCCATACCTCAGGCTGTTAGATGAAGCTAATACCTATTCATGAAACGCAGCGATCTAATCGCGAGGAAACGGAGAATTTAACGAGTTATGGGGCTTTGATAAGGTGTAGGATGATGAGTGACGAGGGGGGGATGATGGGGTTGATGCATGGAGCCGGTATATTTCTCACCTCGCTCATAACCTGCCATCAAATATGAAGCTAATCCGCTGATGAACAATCTCGACGGATCAGGAGCAACGCACACACTAGGCGGCAGGTCTGTGGTGTGTACAGAGCCGCCCCCACCGCCTCATATTAGATGTTATCAACCCCCGCTCTCCCAGCCCTAATTCAGTTTCACCTCCTGGATTCCACAGTAGATCAGTCTTTTTCAGGAAGAACTTAGATCCAATATTAGCAGTATAAATTCACTGAGCTAAAATTAAATAATTAATAGTTTTCAAACAGTTTAAATATTGAAATTCACTGGTGAAATAATCTAGTTTAATCAAACGAACCATCCTCCCATTTTCAATAATCATAAATAGTTGAATTAAACTACAGCATTAAACAACATTCTAGTCTGTAATATTCAATATATATATATATATAAGGTATAATATAAGGTATATTAAATAATTATTCCATCGGCAGTGGTCTGAAGTATGCTTCGTGATATGCTGTAGCAGTAGTATGCCACAACTGTTTTTTAATACCTAATGATATATTAAAACCAACATTTTGTAAATAAATAGAGATTTACAAGACGTGAATTGAAATTTCAACAGATAGTATGAACTACAGAGGCATCTGAGAGCAATAAATTATTAATCTTTTCTTCGTAGCAATCGGCTAGTGAAGCTTAATATCCCTTACAGCGAAGCGAAAATTACCTAAGACCTCGTAGGTAAATCTGACTGACATCCTTATCACAGAATTTACTTAAGTGCTACCTGGTGAATAGATATTCGACGTTGTTCTTACACTTTTTGTTTGAATGACAGTTATTCGATGATTTTCGTCGCATTTTATTTAAAGGGGTGGTTTGGCATCAAGCAACAGGCAATGACAATTCATAGGATGTTCTAGTTCTTAATGGTGATCATTAACCATCAACCCTTACCAGATCAAGTACTACCTAAATGCACACAAGGTTCAAGTTTTGGTCATCTAAATGGTGCAATTAAGTTGTGATCGAAAATGTCAGTTTTGCCAATAAATTTCGGATGGATTTTGTTGATTTTTTGCTTGCGATTGGTTAGTTGAATTTTGGGACTTTGTGAGTCATTCTTTCAAATCGAAATTTCCTTTAGTCCGGGGAATTCCTAGTTGTATGCAGCACATGCTCATTATTGCGTTTCTATTTCCCATCTCTTACGTCCGCTAACGGTGTTCGATCCCATTGTGCGTTCGTCATCTGATTTGAGCGTCCGCCGCGTTCGTGATTCAATTTAAAGGGTTTTCTGAGAGGTGGCTGCTATGACAGCGGGAGCCTGAGGATGCCCACTGTTATGTCCGTATGACGTGTGGAATTATAGCGATAGCCACCGCAGCTCCGGCCACTCACAATGAGGCTACTATTACACGAGTGGGCTCTGCGTGTGCGGGTGACCATTAGGGCTGAGGTGGTTTTCTTTGTCCGGGCTCCATGGCCCGTACACAAGAGCTCTTCGCCACTTACCGCTGCTATCCCTTCCTTCCTTTTTCCACGATTTTTTTTCATTAAGTCCCTCCATCCCGTCATCGAACTATCCAGGGAGACACCAACACTTCGCGAATGGGTTCCGATTTCTATCGAGCAATCACCACTACCTTTTTCTTTGAAAGAAGGTAACCGGATTTTGAACCTACAACAAGAAAGGTCAACGATTCCTTGGTCCGCAGCACGCGAAAAAGGATTATCCACGTCAATTCAAATTTAGAACGCACAAAACATTATTTCTTCTTTTTAGAGTTGTTTTGATTAATTTTTTTTCTGTTAGTTTCCGCACATTCAAAAATTAGAATTCGTGGTATTCGTGGGAAACGCCTCGTGCATTTATTAGATACAAATTACGCAAGTGAAGTTTTATCTCCATTTTATGTTTTCTTGTGTTTTGTTCGGAATAAATTTTAATTTAATTTTCTTTTTTTTTCCTTTTTATTCATTATTATTTTTTTTTCTCAATTCAACAATTTCTTATCTATATAGATTCACGCCCTTTCAAGCGATTTCTTAGAAATGTGTTAGTACTTAGAATTTAACAATATTCAGCCACAGTTAGTAATTTTTTTTATTGACTGCTGTATGATCTATTCGATTGTTAACAGTTTTTCGTCGTCGATAACGATTTTTTTGTACACTCTATAAGTGCAATGGCATTTTATGCACAAAATGTATGTACGAGAATTTCTAAAGTAACAATACTAAGAAGTTGTGTCAAAAGGACTATATATATATATATATATATATATATATATATATATATATATATATATATATATATATATATTTTTTCTTTTTAAAATATTTTTTTTTTTAGCGCTTGAAGGGAAGGTCTCAAAGTTTTCTTTGAAGTTGAAGGGAAGGTATCAAAAGCCAGCACCCACACCACTTGGGCTAGCCAGGATAAGTAATTGAAACTTCCATGTCCGCTGGTAAAATGGGTCCTGTCCAAGTAGTTCCTGTGTTTGATGAACTTCAAGTGGGCCTAAAAATACGTTCCACCGCTTTCAATGATATTATTGCGTTAGAAGAGCAAACGAAGTTATTCACGTCAACATTGCAATTAGTGTTACATTCTAGGATGATATTTGTTTCAAACAAAGAGTACATATTTCGTAACCTGAAATCAGCGGTAATGATGGATGAACAATTAATGGGTTTAAATTTGGTTTTTGGTGTAAACAGTTTTTAATATCAGTTGAAGTTATTGCTGTTCAACAGTCGGTGTAATTTGTGGCACAGCGATGAGAAAAAGTAGGTATTGTGGCCTGTTCTTGTGTGTTGTGGAAGAGAAATGTGTTTTCCGGACTACACACAACAACGGAAACTCTCAGGAACAATCTTTATTGATTTCCCAAAGCGTTAGGTCCTCCAACTCCTCCCACCCGCAGCTGGTATCCTCCACCACAGGGAAGAACGAGTGGGCGGAAAAGCGTGAGTGGACGGCGGTGGTGAAGGGGAAAACTCCAAAGGGCGGGGGCGAGGTGAAGATGGTGGTGTGAGAGAGCGATAGCGAGAGAGAACGAACGGTGGAGGAAGGAAGAAGAGGGTTAAATGGCAAAAAAGTAGGAGCTACATGAAGCTGTCAAGAAATTAGTGGTGGAAAACCTCCTCAACCCACCACCGTCCCGACTCGTGGAGGTGGGAAATGGTGGTGGACGCGGTGGTGGACGAGTCCTGGGCGGGGGGCACGCCCCCGGCCGGAGGCGCCTCGTAGAAGGCGGTCACCGCTGATTAACAAGAACATTTTCATGGGCGGGGGGTGGCATTCGGGGCAAGCAGGGACGGAAAGAGTCGGCTAGGGGTGGTTTGGGGGGTAATTCGATGTGGGTGGAGCTGAGGGAACGGTATCGAGCAAAGAGGGCAGGCGTGCGAGCCTGCGCGTCGGCCCACACAAAGGTGACTACATCCCTTAGAACTTCACACTACCAAGTCACACCTTCTCTCCGTGTTTCCGCCACGCCGCGCCGTCTTGGGTGTGGCGGCGCGGCGGTGTGTGAGGTTCCGCTCGTCGTGTGCGAGCTCCACCCCACCGCTGGCGCCACTCAATCCTCCCACACCCTAGCGAAATCTATTCGAAACTTCAACTAACGGATTAGCTTACAACCCTGAAATTGAATACTTAATGGGCAAATAAACATACCAAAACCGCTCATCAGATTAATTAAATTAAACAGAAAACGTAGATGCTCCCGCACTCAAAATGCATTTTCGATTTTCGAGTTCCCCCATGTGACTTAGATTATCTCCTTAATATGGATGTTGATTACCAGCAATAAAAGAAAAGCTTCGATAAAATACCAATTCCTTCCGGTATGAGCAACGGCAGGGTGAGGACGGTGGTCAGTATGCCGTCCTTCTGGACCCGTACCCTGTTCGTCATTTCGTTACCCATCCTTAAAGGAGGACCGAATAACTGTCAATCAGATTGCCACTAGCCGTCTTACCCACTTATATCTTCTTAGTGCAGTAGCTCGAAATGATGTGTGGGAGATCTGCCCATTTTCCAATTTCTGAAGGCCTCTTCAGCTCTCAACGACCTCTGGGTCCAACATAGACCACCTCAGTGGTGACAAAATTTGGAGGAATATGAATTCATAGTCATAGTCAAGTATCGCTATGTATGCGTCTACTCGTCAACATCATTAGCTTGAGCGCACAGTTGGATTTTTTGAGAAATCAAAGAGGAGAGTATCAGTTCCCTGGTCAAACGTTGTCCAGGCCTGTAAACATTGCGTGGGACATGCAGAAGTAGAAGAAAAAAAAATTCTTTATGGTACTCTCGCAAGGGTTTAGAGGTGGCTGCTCCTATCACCTCCCTCATTTTGAATTGATGGAATCTTCCTAAAAGTTTGGTAAATAAGGAAGAGAATCAACATCGGCGATCAGACGTACTGTGAATACAAGAGAGGAGAAGTGAAGGCCTGGTGTTCTGAACCAGAAAAAAAAGTGAGCCCTTTAATGCAACTCAACCTCAATTGGTTTCCTCTGTACAATTTAGAATGAATCCGAATCAGTCAAATGAAATTCTGCTTGAGAACTTATTTATAATTGTGTATAATTGGGATCCAGCCCAAGGAAATTAAATAATTATGAAATCTTTGTAATCGTTGTAATTCTCATTACAAAAGAGATAATAATTACAAAGATTTTGTAATTATTTCTTTTCTTTGGCCGAATCCCGATTATAAACAATTATGAATAAAATCATGGCCAACAAAACCACTATAAGAGAATTTATTTATCTAATCATTTATGCAATGCGGGATATATTCCCAATTCTGTACGCCAGAGGTGAACCATCATAAGTGCTCCCCTCCCCTTGATAACTGATGAGAATTATGAAAACAATGTTCATAACATAGGAGGAACATTGCATGAAATAAAAATGGTGGCATGGTGGCTCATAACCATTATTTTGATATATTTCGGAAACTTCTTTTGGCTCTGCTGAGAATTTGGGGTTTCGCATACATGATGTTTTACCTTCAAGGTTATTAATAAGTATGTAGGTATTTTAGGCGAGCTATAAGAATCCGCCAAATCAAATAAAGAGACAAGTGAGTAAAAATAAGAAATGAGAAAGTGAGAACGAAACAAAAGACATTTAGAAGTTAACATTGACAATATTGCGGTTAGAGTTGGATTTAGAATATATAAATAGAACAAAAGAGACTCAAGGGCACTTAATTGACATGATCTAGTGAGAGTGGCAAATGATCTCTTCAACGTCGGGGGATTGTCGGCAAATAAGTCGATATTATCGATGCTGTTAAAAGACACTGCCATCCTTGTGAGTGAGCAGTTCTGAATGCAGAATGTTCATATAGAAGGTGCAAAAATTGCATAAAAAACTGATTCATACATCAAAAATCTCCGATACAATTCGAATTCTACCTAATATATAATTTTGCTGACAAATAACTGTCAATTTCATTTCGTATCATTTAGCCATTGAAATTTAAGGGTTTTAAAATAAAAACAACTCATTTTCATACTCATTCTAAGTTTTAATCTCGGTACCTCATCCTCCTCGGTACCATGCACCTTACAAGCCTATATTTTCAAACATGGAATTAAAAATTTGGAAAAAATTATTTTGCTTTATTCAGGCCTCAAACTAAAAGGAAATGGATGAACAAGTTCCAGTCATGCAACCATCATGTGAGCGATCTTCCGTAAATTATTTTTATCATGTTATGTTACATTGTTCTGTAATATCTATTTTAAAAATTGTTCGACAACCAATTAGCTAAATTATAGCTAAAACTCGTTCTAAATAATAACCAATTATTCTAAACAGATTTCGGATTTTTTGCTTTTTTTTACAGTTTTTTAAGATTTGTCCGCATATATTAATGAAATGTAAGTACATTCTGCATAATTTTTTGTATACATTTTCTATGTTCCAATTCGTCGTTGATAATTTTTTTCTTTACTAAAATTCTGATTTTAAAAAAACGTAAATTCAATAAGTTTTTGCCGTTTTTGGCCTTTTTAGAGATTTTTTTAGAACATTTTTTGAAACTAGACGAACATAGTGTGCTCAAAAACTGCTGGCAATCAAACACATCCTTTCTTTGGGAAAATGTGAATTTTTGGCGCAAGAACGGAATTTGTATCTCAATATTCTACTTAAATTCGCTAGGAATAGTCATCTGATAGAGTGTTATGCCAAAACCGTGAGTCGCGTTCACTTCTAAAATCTGCTACATCGCACTTTATGCTACACAGAGAAAGATTTCTTATGTAATAGGTACTACATGAAAATTATGATCAGGGTAGCGAAAAAATGATGTTTCATATGATTATACAATAATTATATATATATATATATATATATATATATATATATATATATATATATATATATATAAATATATATATATATATATATATATATATATAAAGAGGGGGGATGGATATGAAATTTTATCTCCGTTATTTGAAGGGTTAGAAAAAACTTCAAGCGGTAACCGCCTTACTTTTTTTACAATGAATTCAGATATCAAATTTGCGCGCATTGCATTACATGTGGCAATTTATATATATATATATATATATATATATATATATATATATATATATATATATATATATATATATATATATATCCAGCACATAACTATAGAGATCTGTCAGATTGTACCTATTTCCAGAACATTATGAAAATTTGAGTAGGTTCCTGGAGGAAACGGGAGCTGTCAATTGTATTGAATTGACGTTAGGTCATCTTGTACCTAATAAGTAATAGAAATAAAAATACTCAGTTGTATGTTTTTTAATTTCTTTATAAAACTCTTTAAATAAAAGGTAGAATAAATTTGAAATCAAAAACAAAATTCGAATGAGCAATGGATATATTATTTATTTGATGAGACGGAACCATTGCTGATTATGATACCCTCAGTATGTGAAGGATAAATATTATTAAAATAAAATTAAAAACACCGTTTTCAAAAGAGGTTATATTTTTCATTGGTGAGTTGCCGGAGGATCAATGGAAAATCGCTCAACCATCCATAACAAAGAGAATGAATGGATTCATCAATACATCCTACCTCGATTATTCCCCCCCGATTCCGCAAATAAAAACCGAAGTTGGTTTGCCACTCAGAGCCCTAAGCTGCTCCTTCGGATGACGGCTCTTTTGCCTCCCTCTTCATTTTCCATGCGAAATTTCCAAGCGACACGACGGAAGTGGTAGTTTGTCTAATGATGTCCCCACGTGAAAAACGGCCATCCAGCCATGAGAAAACCGGGACTCGAGTCAAGAGTCACTTAGTTTTCGCCTGTAGGTACCAACCTCACTCAGTAAACGCTGGGCACTTTGCTCCACTCCACCCCCTTATTATCATTCGTTCAGACAGTTTCAGGTACAGAAAGTCATCACCTCTTCGATTTCAGAAGTTTAAAGTATTCGTCACCGGATATAAACTATTCAGTCTGAAATAACATAAAGCAATCAAAGCTTTACAGTCATAAAGCATCTATATTTTATCTATATTTAGTAGCAGCTAATAGACAATTTTTATGTTACTATTTCTTAACAGTTAACTCCAGAGGTTGGAAAAGTGTTGAATATTTTTAATCTTTATATATATTATATATATATATATATATATATATATATATATATATATATATATATATATATATATATATATATATATATATATATATATATATATGTACCTACATTAGATTGATCCAATTTTGAAAATACAAGGTGACTGAAAAAAAAGAAAAAAATGAAAGGAAAAAGTCTTTGGGTCTTGGATCACGGAACATTTTTTGAAAACCGAAGGAAACAAGAGAAGGAAGGAAGGGGCTTTGAGTGTCTCTTGGGATCAGTAAGGCTGTGGCACCATCGAATAATTTATCGAATTAGTTACATTGTAGATTACCATTTAAATCGTAATACCAATTTTTTGTTTGTTATTAATTTATATTTAATTTGGGTTATAATTCAAGAATATTGAAACTCTAAAAACACAAATATAAAGTTCCAGTCATGCAGCATGATCGTTAGAGCGAATTTTCGTAAATTATCGCAGTATGCTATGTTACATTGTTTTGAAAATTGAAAACATTGATTGAAAAGAAATTGTTAATTACGAATTTTATGGGACAAAACGCTTTCTAAATAATATTCTGCTTTTCAAAAAAGGATTTTGGAGTTTTCACATTTTTTTGCAGTTTATACCGATTTTTATCAATTTTTGAATGTTCTATTTTATAGTTTATAATCTTTATTTGCGCAATATTCTGCTAAAAAATCTAAATGTAACGGTTTTTAGCACTTTTTTGCTATTTTTAGTGATTTTTTCAGCACTGCTTTTAAAATTTGACCAATTTGATGTGCTCAAAATATTCTGCCTAACGTAATTTTTATCTGAATCCTAAGGAGAGTTATCGTCTGGAAGGAGACGCACACACACACACACACACACACACACACACACACACACACACACACACACACACACACACACACACACACATATATATATATATATATATATATATATATATAGCGTTAAAATCTAGGATTTGTTTCAGAATGTCAGAATGTCTCAAAACGGACTTCAATGAAGAACATTCTTGAAAATTTTGATTTAAACTTTTTGGAGCCATTTTACGAAAATTCGCCGCTAATTAATTGAAAATCTCTATCATCATCCCATATGAATATCATTATCTCAACAGTCGAACATTTAAAGGAAAATAAATGAATGAAATAAATGTTAATTTTCAAAAAAATTAAAATCAAACCGGTAAGTATAATATACAAAACATTATATGCCATTAGCAATGAGCATTCATTGCCCATGGCTGTGAAAAATGTATTTTAACAGCAATTTTTAAATGGTAGAAGATTCCATTCTATGAGGTTTGGCATCAACCGCACTCTCCTACGTTGTGTAGTTTTCTTTCTATAAATTTTCAAAGTTTCGCACACTGGAGACGTTAAAGCGCCCTTTGCCAAACAGTTTGACGTCACCAGTGTAAACTTTAAAAAATCATAGAAAGAAAACTACTCAACGTGGAAGATTGCGAATAATATTAAATTTCTTAGAATGGAATCTACTTTCATTTAAAAATATAAAATGAATACGTGGGTAACGCTCATTCTATCTTATAATTTTTGATTACATTATACAATAATTAACACAATAAAAAAATATATATATACAATATATATATATATATATATATATATATATATATATATATATATATATATATATATATATATATATATATACTTCATTTTAAATTACCCCATTCGTTTCCTATCAATAATTAAACTCGTGAACTTGAGATTCTCTATATTTCAAATAATCTCTTAAAAAATATGCTAAGCTGTACCAATTTTTGCCTTGCAAAAATAATACCACTTCTTCTTCGTAAAAATGATAATTTCGCAAAAATGTTTTACGTACCCTCTTAAGAATTTGGCACCTAGCGATTTATAGGAAAATAAATCATGTTGAGATTGATGCATAAATAAATTATGTTGTGATTGATGTAGGCATGCAATTTTTTCCTACATTCCTCCAATGACAGTAGTACTGGAACCAAACTTGAAATGGATTTATATACAAATGAATCGGCCTTTAACTTTGCAACGATTGTGGTGGGGGTGTTTCTGGGACAAAGATGATTTTAAAAAATTCAAGTTTCAGGTTTCGCCATTATATTCAAAAATCGTACACAGAAAAGCTCCGAAAACAAAGATGATTAGCTCCAGCGTTTAAGAGTTGAATACGGGTTGTTTAGGTTCGTTCATAGTGCATTTAGGGGTTTTCACTTCTCAGACAACCCCAATTTTGAATAAAATCTCATGAGAAGACGGATAATAAGAATAGACGATTCTCATCAATCTCGTCATCATACCATGAGAAGATCTGGCATCACGTGAAGTTTGTAATCAAGGAAACCATAAATCTAAAAATAAACCTAAATCCTTGTTTCCTAATTCAAACAAACGATAAAATGGATAGAATCCTAGCATTTATATGGGAATGCTGATTTGACGTGCATTTAATACTCTAACCCTACTAATTTGGTGCTTGACGTTACTTGTAAGATTAACATAGAGGCTCTAATCGGTACGGATATTTATTTCAACAGTGTTTTGATTGCTATGATAGACATTACACACTGTTGCAAATCGTTCGTATCGTATTGAATTCATGATGGTTGCTTATTCGAGTGTGTCCAGACACCATCCGTTGGTGTTCAGGGTCCCTAATAAGCCTTCATGGGTGACAAGGAGAATATTCTACCAACGCGACAAGCCCGTTTTTGTTTATTCAGAGGGCGGAGGGCGAAGCATATAATTGTACTCCACCCAGTGTGTGAGTGTGCTAGTATGTGAGCGTCCAGTACATAGAGCAATGTCGTCGACGATACATGTTTGAAGAGGTTGTAGGTAGATAAATGCTGATATCGCCGGACCTTCCCTCATCAAAGTTTTAGAGATCTGCGACTCTGAGTCATGAAGGTGGAACCGTGTGAAACATCCGCCTCAGCTCGGTGCCCGTTTTCGCCATTTTGTTCCTTTTCGACCTCTGAATTATGCAATGTGCCCGAATCCGTAGTCGTATTACGGCGATGTCGTGAGTGAATACGCGATGTGGTCGAGGTGACCTGACAGAGAACACTTATAGACCTAATTTACCAAGCAACGCAACACGTTCATGTACGAGTACAAGTACGCACGATGTGTTTGATAGAGGCCTGTCAGAATAAAGCGCTAGATTTCAAACGATGAAAGAAAAAAACCACCTGAGTGCTCAGCTTTTGGCGAATCCTTGTTTGAGGTCATCACAAAAGGTGGGTCCGGGTTTGACGTATCAATCCATGGTATCTCTGTGCCTGAATTATCAAGAGGGTATATGCGTCGTACTGAGATTTCTCACTTCAAGAAATTTTGATCATTGTGGCACAATCACATATACCAACCTATATCAACAAGGTATACACATTATTTCCAGAATTTCAACCGTTTCTTATATTTCTGAAGATAAAAAAGCTTTACGAAATGCGGTATGTGAGTCATTTTCATCTAAGATACTGGACAAGTTGTAGGACGGTAGTGATGCTTTGAATTACGAACTGGAAACCAGTTCAGTGAAGGTGTGGCCATCAGTATCCAATGCAGATCACAAGTTCAAGTGATAAATAAACAATTGTGATTTCTATGTGTCATTCAGTTGTAAACTCTTTTGGGTTTTAGAATTGGTTATTGGTGAACAGACTCCACAAACTTCAAAGTTTAATAGATAGGTAATATCTAAATATCAACCACACGACTTCCCCAATGAATATTTTCAAAACTTTGGAGTGGTTTAAAATTACAGTGATGTAAGCTAATCTGTAATCTTATGTAAATGCTGGGAATCCTTGAACGTAATTTTGAAGAGGTCTTTACTTTCCATCAACCTGAACTTTCAGCTAGTGTTTTGTGGAGAATTTACTTTTCTGTGACTTGAGCTAGTGAGGGATTAAGAAATTCTGGGAATAGGAAAAATAACACGCAGTTTTAAGCTGAGTTTCTCGAAACAAATAGATAATGGTTAGATAGATAGAAATAGATTATTGTTTTGAAGTCGTGAAAAATTAGTTTTTATTGTTGTTGGAATTTATTCCCATTATGAATAAAAACTGACTATCTTTTTATCCACCAAGAAATCAGTTGGTGAAAAGGCCTTCTATGAAGACACGTCTTGGTATGATAAGGCTCTTTTCTACAAATCTGACACACATATAGATTACTTATAACTCATCAGTTTAAATCAAGAGACGAATCCCTTGGCATTGGAAGGCCAAAGAAAACTTTCGGCACACTAAGCAAGTAACCGTTAACTCTATATTTACTGCGAAACACGGATCCGGATCTGGGCTGTTCAGAATGGATTTGCATCGCCACACGGATTCCCGGGCAGTTCACTCGCGCATTTATACATCATTAAACAGATACCAGGAATTAATAGAGGGCAAGAAAAAAACTTGAGTAGAACACGAAGAAAAAACGAGTTGTTGGCGGCTGTTTACGGTATGATTGGAGATGCGGGTTGGTTCTAATCAGAGCAGTTTGACTCAGATACGCGCGCGGTGCCATTGTGAATGTTGATTAATTGGAAAGGACAGATAACCTGGTCTAATTGTGTCTGTCGGTCGGTCTTTTTTAAAAGAGTTCGCGTGGCAGCGGACAGATCTGGAGCTCTCGGCCAGCAGCTTTCCTCCGCTTTGAGTGACACTAGTTTGCACACCCTCACGAGATGCTTGTATAATTCGTCCGTATTCTCGTTTGTAGGGCTATGTCAAGGGTGAGCTAGGCACGGCTGCAAGCGGCCTCACAGCGAAATGATTGATACTAATGCTGATCATCTTGGAGGACCGCTGAACGTGTTCTCAACCATTCTGTATTCGTGGAGTCAATTCATTATCTTAACCGCGAGGAAATTTTCTCCCTAACACACAAATAAATATTAGTACTTAGTAAATCTCCTCTAATGAATGTATATATATATATATATATATATATATATATATATATATGTATAATGCGAATATAGTTTGTTCAAAACAATATGGTAATTCAAAAGTTGCCAGGTTCTCTACAACACTGAACACATCAACGAGCTTACGAGGGAAGCCTGACCGTAGGTAGTCACTTGAATGACCCTTCCATGAGCCGCCGGTTTATTTAGTGTAGTAGTGAATCAAACAACCTGCGCTGTCATCCCATTTTGAACAAAATTTACAGTTTGACATGAATTTCGGTACTCAAACAAGTCAAATACACAAATTACATTCCTGGCTTGATTCGCACAGATAACACATGTACTGAGTCGTCTGTTTCCCACAGAGGGAGAATTATTCGAGATGTCGAAGTAAAACGTACAGCCTGGGTCATCCTGTAACAAACACTGTTCATCCCCGAAAAACCAGAATTTTCTCATTGTTCAAAGGGCCAGAACCACAACAATTCACCTACGCTTTGATGTACCTGTTTCAGATAAATGAAATTCGATTGTATGTAAAAACCGAGTACCTATATTATTAGAACTAAGCAAATTATTTAATGAGTGAACACTTTTAGGAGAGTCAATCAGCGTGACGATCAAGCGCTGTCCAAGCTACAATATTCGCGACTGATTTTCTTTTCTTTTCTTGTTCAATCAAGAATTTATGTAAGGGGGTGAATGGAGAAGGTAATATTGGTAAATCGTGATCTTTGCACTATTCTTATATGAATTCCGTGATTAGGTTTTATTATTATTATAATTTATTTGATTTTTTTCAATTTAGAATTGGGTCCAGTTACGGAATATATTCTAATAAGTTGTAAATTTCATTACTGAAGGGGATGAGTGGAAGGGGTAATAGTAATAAATCGTAATTCCACTCAGACTCAATGAACGTGATTCTACACTATTCTCAATTAATTATAATCTCAAATAATAATCTCTGGAATTGTTCATTTGTTCGATCCAGAATTCAGTCAAGTTTTTCAAAATACCTGAAAGGTTGAAATTTACTTATGGTGCGATAAATCATTATATTTTCGTTCATCTCATCCGTCCTCATTATTTTATTGTTATTTATTTATTTTATTTTTTTCATTTAATTTTTTAATCTTTTGATTTAGATATGCTACAAATCGTGGTTTTCGTTTTGATGACGGATTTTTGTAAGGAGTGAAAGAGGGGGGAGTAGGGAACTTAATCTACTAGGTTTTGATGATTCTCATTTTGCTCTATAATTTTTCAATGTGGCACGACGTATTTACTCTCTTGGTAGAACCACTCTCGGAAAAATTAACATTCCATAACGATGGGGGGGGGGGGGGGGGGGGGTGCCGATATATCGTGATATTTTCAACCAATTTGTAAAAGCAGTTCCTATTTTATTATGCTTGTGTGTGTGTGTGTGTGTGTGTGTGTGTGTGTGTGTGTGTGTGTGTGTGTGTGTGTGTGTGTGTGTGTGTGTGTGTGTGTGTGTGTGTGTGTGTGTGTGTGTGTGTGTGTGTGTGTGTGTGTGTGTGTGTGTGTGGAGATAGAGAGAGAGAGGGCGGGTGGTTCCTCCTAGCACATTCATCTTTAGTTAATAATCTAGGGGGTAAATTCAGTTAAATCATGATCTATTAGCTATTGTCAGACAAATCATATACAAACCAACCATAGGGATGTCTCTGTAATGCATGCATTACTTACCAATATGTTCACTTCTTTTTTGCAATACGATTGTCGACTTGAAACCCAATACATTTTGAGCGATTAATCACGGTTTTTCCCGTGAAAAATACATATAAAGATTCATTAATAAACCGAAAAGATCCATGAACCGGTCGACAATCGTTGGATAGCTATAAGCAATCATGAGTGTTTCCATATAAGCTCAGGTGAGCAGCGGGAAACCGAAATGGAATCGGCTAGATCACGGTATGGTTACCCCATCAATGGATTGAGATATTAGAAACAGATTTAGACCCCCAAAACAAAACGATAACCTTCCTTGGGAGGGAGGACAGTTTTTGTTCACATAAACGGCGGAGTGATCCATCGTGTTCGGACACGATTATCTGAACAAACATATCAAGGGGAGGGAGGCTCCCAGGAAGATGATGTATCATAACTAATAGGGGTTGGCCCTACCTGAGCTAATCTACCTCTGAACTCCTGTCATTATGATTGCCAGGCCCGTTCCCGGCCAAATAGCTCTAAAAACAAACATCCACCTTCTTCCTATAGCCGAGCGCGTAATTTTTCCCCCCTTCTCTCCGAGATGCTCAAGAACCTCTAGTAGGGGCCATGTCAGATGGTTTATTACTAAGTAGGCTCCCACCTGCCCCGTCTCATCCTAAATTATATCCCATCAATAGCCCTAACTCGGCTTTTCTCTGTGTGGTCCGGAAACGCAGTTAGACAGCTGTTTTCTCATTAAATGCTCATGACTAGTTTTAACAATTAAAACATCATTCATGACAGCCAAATCATTCTCCGTCTTTACCTTCCCCGTTCGTTCTTCAGATGTGGATATTTTTTCTGAATTCTCTCTTTCGGCTATTCCACTTACACACACTACACATTGCCTGTATATCAAGATCACTTTTCTACGATCGATAGGGGTTAATGTTTTAATCGCTTTGGCCATAAATCTCACCATCCCCTTGAACTACAGCACAAGAAGATTCAAATCGCTCACTATTTTCCATTGTTAGTTTGTGAGCATTGTGCATTAATGCAATTATTTCTATAAACTTTTAAGTAAGCGTTAATCTATTTCTTCAAGGTAAGCGTCAACAAAATTTCGGAAAACAAAACAAGATTCCTATTGACATTTTGGTTTATTATTTTCAATAATGAACCTTTGTAATCGACCAAAGAAAAAAAAAAGTAACTCCCACTGAAAATTTTTTGGTCTGCACTTCAAGATGCTTAGAATCCAAAAATCGAATTAAAAAAAGTCCGTCCGTCCGCCGTCCGCTGCTTTTCTCCGAAATTTATAGACCAAACTTCATGAAACTTAAAAATCGCATTTTGGGTCTAAATGGCCCTAGAAGCTCGGTATCGATTTGTGTCAACCCTAAACGGTAGCATTAAAGGGCTAAACATTCAAAAATCGAGATCTCAACAACTTTTAAGGCATTAGTAATTATTTTTTCCTTGTCAATGATAAATACGAATCCAAAGAATCTATTAAAACCACCCGCAATGCTGTACGTTGAACGGTTCGTTTTCCCTAAGGGCTCAAACATCGAAAAACACCTTCGAATTTCTAAGCGCAATTTCTAATGTGCTGCTAGCGGATCTATTGATTATCGGCTCAAGTTCTAAATTCCATCAAATATCGCTAGATCGTGGTACCGGAATACATCAAAATTGCCTTGTAAATATCAGCTGATATGCCAATATTGGGATTATCAACTTCTAACGTTCCGAAATCGAGTTAATTAACTATTGTCCGTGCGAATGTACACACTAGTGAAGTATTGGTACCTAAATGCTAAATTTTATCTCTTAAATTGCTAACAAGTCTACCTATAGGTAGGTAGCGGAATGGTTGTTTTCACTTTGGATAGACTGAAAAGTTGTAGTCTCAACTTAAATCAAACGATTGTTGTTTTTTTACAGTGGTAAAATTTCGACTCGCAATTTCCATTTTAGACTATTCTGAACAACTTTTGTCCTAAAAACCTCACATTAAAAAAATCAACAACATATAGTAATTTATTTGTATGCAATAAAATCATGATATTAGGAAATGAAATTATAAAATTCGTGTGAATCCGTTTCATGGTATTTTATATCAGAGTTGGCGTTTTATTACTGACGTTATCTAATTTCAGATTATCCATGTAAGAAAAACATATCTTTCGTCAAAACCGGAGGTTTGAAGAGGAATGTTGAGTTCAAATAACAGCAGTTATTGTGCGCAAAATGTGCATAAAAAATGAACTTAAAATTCAAAAAATAGAAGGGCGAAAAATGAATTTAAATAAATATATAGGGTGTCTCAAACGTCGATTAAACAAAGCATACAATTAATTACCAATTTCATTGGGTCAGACGTGTGAAGAGTTTCTGATGAGTCGAGTTGATAAACCCTGTAAACAAGGTGTATCTATGGCCGCTGTTTGCTCAGGTGGACTTAACTGATCGGGACCGTGAGAGACATGCTCGTCTTCCTCGAAGGTGAAAAAAATGAGAGGAGAAACAGTGTTTTTTTTTCCCCCTCAAGGAATTTTTTTTCTTTTGTTTTTAATTTCCCGTTGTGAGTTATCACGTCGCGTAGTGATAATGCCCGCATTAGAGATAATTGAAGCTCATATAATGTGGTACGGAGAGGAGGAGATGCTGCACGCTTCGGGAGATTAGTGGGCGAGAGTTTAAAACCCCCCTTACCCCCCCCCCCCCCCTCCATATCCACTGCGTGGGTCATAAGGCCCCTGAGCCCCCCCCCCCCCCTCAACCACTACTCTCTCCTCCCAACAACTACGAACCTCTGACGGGGCCCTAAGGGCTCGCTCTGGCGCCACCTCCTGACCATACAGGACCCCTCAACACTATTTGCCGTCTTCTCTCCCTTTTTACCAACACCAAAAACAAATATCCTCTTTTGTGTTTCCCCATGGGGCAACCCCCGAAAAAAGGGGAAAAACCTTTCTGCCTCCAAACCCCGCGCTCGCACCCCCACCTCCAGCCATTCCGTCCCTCTTGCTCCTACGCAGTTGTGCAGTTCCGCTTGCTCTGTTTTTCCCTTATTTCCACGCCATTTCCTTTTTCTCTTTCTCTCCCATTCTTCTCTGAGCTCTCCTTTATAAGGGTTTTTCGCCTTTTATTTCTCACTTGCCGTTTGCCCGAGATCGCGTTACCGTCGTCCTTTTGCGCATCTCTCCCATTCTTTGGGTTGAGTTGCTCTGGCGACGCTTGTTGCGAATTCGATGATGCAAGAGACCGCTCTGATCTGTCCCATTTGTAATATTAACCAGCTCATATGAACATACCAACTCCTAGTTCACTAACAAGAGATCAACAACCTGGAATTCATACTCATCCACCCATCATTGCACACTAGTTATACTCACTACCTTTCAGAATTGAGGGGTTGATCCGCAAAAACTATGCACCATATCCACCTGTACAGATAATTTATTATAGATGATGGACCCATTTTTGTTTTTTTCTCTCACATTACCCGTATTACTTTCTTTACTTAATTCGATTAGTGAAGGGAAAGTCGTACAATCACCCTGAAAACCAATGTCTGAAACTCATGCTAGGATGGGCATTTTGTTCAACCTGAAACCATATCTATACGTTTCATGAAAATGTATGTGTGTGTGTGTGTGTGTGTGTGTGTGTGTGTAAATCGTACAAGCTTGCGACTTTATGGTACGACATAAAAAATTTCCAATTTCGGGGTTGGGTTTTTATACCCAAGAGTTAGCCACCGTAGGAAAATTAGCTCAAGATGATCATTTTTAGGGGGCTAAAAAAAATCAGAATAGGTGAAAAAACCGTCGTTTTTAGCACGTTTTTGCCTTTTTTCCAAAATGGCTCGAGGGATTTTGATAGAATTCAAAGGAGTTACTCCTCTTCTGGGTAGAAATACCCCTCACACCTGGTAAGATACTGTAAGGGAGGTAATTAGCAAAAAACCTTCAAAAATAGGCGAAAAACGCCATTTTTTAGCACCATTTTAGTACTTTTTGGGATTTTCTTCAATATGGGCTCTAAATGATGCAAAAGAACTATTCTTCTATCTTGTCAGTGTTTTGTTCCATTATCGAAGGGTGAAGTCGTAAAAAAAAATCTGAATTAACGTTTTTTTACTCTTCTTGTGGGTACAAATGATATTAGATACCCCTCATGCTTGGGAAAATCCTTAAAGGGACGTAATTAGCAAAATACTTCCAAAAATTGGTTAAAAAACATAGTTTTTTTAGCAGCTTTTCAGACATTAATATATCTCTTGGATTCGTATAGATTTGGGTTCAGATAAGGTCTATGTTAAATTTACTCTATTCATGTTTAATATTCTGCCGAAACCAGGAGTTTGTTGCAATTTTTAGGGATGGTTAGAAAACAATTTTCACTTTACTATTCACCCAGAATGTAAATACAGGAAATCATACAGTCGGTGTTTATCGGTCTCTTACAGATAACCACCTGAAGAAAGATATGGACTAGTGGAGTCCTATACTTGCAAATCAAACAATGGAATAACAACCCCACCCTTCCAAGATGTGATCCATCATGATAGCATCCATATAAAATGAATACAAGTAAGGAAAGTAGTGTGAAGCCACGCACCAGATGATTTTTCCTCTATTATCAGGCAAAAAAGTAGGATAGTGATTTGAAATTTGAAAGTGTGATCAAGTACGTAAAATTTTAGACTCTGAAGCCATGGATAGTGCCTACGTTTCGGAACTACCAAGTGAATTACTGTGGACGTAGATGGATGTCTTTTAAATGAACATAGATTGAAGAAATTCAGATGTGACTTGGTTTCAGTACTTTTAATTGACAGGTACTTCGACAGTTTATTTAGTACCTACTTTTTGACCTAAAAAAAAAAATTTTTTTTTACCTCATTTTTTTTAAGAAACAGCCCTCTAAACATTCAGAAAACTACCTTAGTCTTAAAATAAAAATTTCCGCAATTAGTACCATTTGCAAAATAACTTCCCCAATTGAGCTAAGAATGTATGGGTATGAACATCATACGTTAAACCTTTGGTTTATTAGTAGATACACTAGTTTATTTTTCAAAAATAATACAAAGGTATTTAAATATATCTAATACTTTTTTCACTTCGTTTCATGATTTTTTTTATCCGAATGCTTATAAAGCTCCTGATGGCAAGGCACATGAAGGTTATCACTTTCCATACTTTTATACCCACTTTAAAAAATCACATTTCTCCAGCGTTTGAAAAAAAAAAAACCAATATACTCGTTTAATTAAGTTTCGCTCAAAGATCATATCTTCTAAAACACTTTTGAATAAAACTAGATCATAGGATCGCTAATAGGTAAATCAGCAAACTGAATGAAATTCTAACGAATTTTCCGTAAGTGAAATTCGACCGAACGTCAACAAATATACTTAACACTACATTTCCAACCATTAAAATGGTATTTGGTAAATGATCTCATCTTCAAACTAGTATATAGTAACCGCAGCTTCTCATTTCCAAATACCAACTACAAATCTAGTAGTAGCGATCTCTAACTTGCCTTCTATGTTTATGAATATAGTTAACATAACGACATTTTGTCCATCTCAGGTTGACTGAAATAAAAATCAACACCGACATGAAAGATGGAGGGCTAAATTCAATATTTCGATTATGATCAATCTCTTTGTTTCCGAATCGAGTACCACATATTTCATTCATAGAACCATGAACGTGATCCAAACGAGCAACTCCAAATACTCTTAACACATAACATAGGAAGCTGTTAAAACAACCCCATACTTTTCTCTATCAACCTTGTTTCAATTGAAGTCTGTTTGTAAAACGGACAGAGTTGTAGAATTCCGTTTTTGATGAAATTCTGGGACAGTCGTCATCAGGGGCGTCTCTATACAAAAATAGTGAGTGGGAAGTATCATGAAATTCCCAACTGAATCAATTCCCAATCCCCCAATCAATCAATCAATTCCCAATCAGAAGTTTTCCCAACTAAAAAAAAAAAAAAAAAAAAAAAAAAAAAAAAAAAAATAAAAAAAAATAAAAAAATAAAAATAAAAAATGTATTTGTAAAATGACCATTTTCATGTAAGTTGTTATATAAAGTAAGGCCGCAATATTAGCTAAAGATTACAACAGTAATTATTTTCATTATTCGTAACATTAAGATTGTGTAAATGGCCTGATCAGTCTTCCGGAAGCGATTTGTTCATTAGTCGATAAATCAAATATACATTTATATTTTTTGAATTTAAACAATAATTACAATCAGGAAATAATGATATGGCAATGTACTATTATTAAAACTTTTATCTCTACACGATTAATGTTCAAAAGGTAGAGTTTTTATTGGAAGTGGATATGCCGATTTTTATTTAGCCGTAAGCCAGTACCATGCTTGTAACACACCTCATCTTCTATGTCACGATCCTCAACAAGATCTCTTTCGCATTGTAATAGGAGCAATGGACAGGCACTCATCAGTCCCTGTAGCCTTTAAACCATTTTTCATACGTTTCAAACTATTGAATGTTTCTGAGTGGATTCGGATGAGTGTAAAAATGTTTTTGGGTGAGTAGACCGAAAATAGAGTAAAACGCCGTCAAGCGCAATTTTCTATCTTAATCCTTTTTTCGAGATGCAATATAATTGAGAAATGCTGAGGAAACTTGGAAAAAATGTCAGTTTTATGCACGGCATGATAATAACCCAAGTCGTTTATAAATACCTGGTACCTACAGTTGGGAAAATCAGGATTTGATAAGGATTAGACTTCCAAATAGGTGTTTTCGAATTAAGGGTTTTATTGCCACCTAAACTCCCCCCTCCCCCCTATTCCGCCCTACAGCGACGCTACTGGTCGTTATGCAGTCAGCTAACTATTCACACCAAGTGAATCAATGGATATACAAAAGATATACAAAAGTCTGCATTTTCCATTTGATGTTTAATTTGGTATCCAACGCTAAAAAAAAAAAAAAAAAAAAAAAAAAAAAAAAATAGATAGATGTAACGCAAAATTCTTATGATATACATAAATATTGTGGCGAACGTCCCCTGTAGTTGTGAGAACGGATTTTTCTTTTTTCATTCATTGTAGTTAATTTTCTACCGTGATCCTTCTCTTATCACCCATTAAGCAACTAATATTCGAGCTGTTGTAATACTATCGGTTTGATTTTTCAGGTATTGCGACGACACACAGGGGAGAGAAAACGATGAACCATGGGGTTATCCAAACATGAAAATTACTGGTAGGTAACTGGTCTTGTAGAAGGTTAGATGTTAGCATTTGAGTGATCAGGATAAGATTCTAATTTCATTATGAAAGTAAAAGAAAATAAAACTTGCTGGGCAATTTTAATGGGTTGGCTTTATGGAAACACATGTTGGGTGTGCAGTATTATGAGTGAAAGCGAGATGTTAGAGACTTTCCAAGGTTCCAAGTGGGGGACCGACTGGAAGGATTGGAGGACGAGGAGTCGGTGGGATTGGCGAAGGAGCAATTAAAACCGCACGAGATTGGGGCTTAACCGAAGGAAAACGAGTAGGCGGGGTGCACAGTTCAGGTGAATTGTAGCTGTAGCACCACCAACCCGCTAATGCACCCCACC
Source organism: Adelphocoris suturalis (assembly GCA_030762985.1). Taxonomy (NCBI): domain Eukaryota; kingdom Metazoa; phylum Arthropoda; class Insecta; order Hemiptera; family Miridae; genus Adelphocoris; species Adelphocoris suturalis. The sequence continues at coordinate 37,312,260 of CM061045.1, forward strand.
CCCCCACAGAGCCCTCCGCGACCGTGTGAGCCGCCATTTTAGAGTGGGACCTCCTCGCGCCGTTGATAAGGCTCCTTATCCGTCGGGGACGCACAATACCTGACATACGCCATACGACCCGGCCTCCCCTCGCACATACGGCCATACGACCCCGGCCTCCCCTTCGCACATACGGCCATACTGCATATTTCCATCCCCCTTTCCGTCATCCCCCCCTGGGTGTCAGCCTCACAATGGGGCTCACAATATTCCTTGCCCGTCCGCGAACCGCATAATCTGATCTCCTCCTATCGCCGCACCACCGCACCACGCCGCCTACTTCGGCGTCCACCTAAAACTCCCATCTCACTTTTGGGACAATAATGAGATTTGGATCACTGGCCGTCCCCTGGGGGTCGCTTATCCTCGATATCTCCCTTTCATATTTCATACCCTCAACAGCTTCATGAAATCACCAATCTCAACGGATCCCTCATTCATTTCATCACTGTACACAGAAGCTTTACCTTCTATTCACGAGGTCTGATATATTTCACCATCCTCAAAGTGGGTACGTTCCATCCAAGGATTGAAATTTACCCGCGATTTCGGGAATAATAATTGACTATCAATCAATATTTGACTTATAATGGAAAATCTGATGTCGAAATTCACCAGCATGAACGAGTTGTTCAATGAAGTTATCATCACTCTAAATAAAGAAGAAAACATTGAAATATGGTAAAGAACTAGCACCCGAATTACATACCCAAACATCAGTGAAAAAACGGAAGATGTTTCCACAAAAAGAGTTAGAATGTTAGAGGGCTTTCAACAGTTAGGTCACCATCAGTAACAAACAATAACTGAACTCCGAATCGAACTAAGATCGCAACTCTTTATTTTCATGGAAATAGACAACGTTCTTAATTATCTCCTATTTTTTTCCTTTATATAAATGAGTTTCTAAAACTTCCAAGCGAGTGATTTTGTTCGTCCCAACCAACAGATTGAACGAATCATGTCCTGGTCGGTAATCTTGCACTTTAAATTAGGAATCACATTACCGTCTAAATTCTCTGAATACCGTCAGCCAAGAGCAAGGACATACAGAACAAACAGCACATGATTGTTAACAAGGAGGGATAGTGAGTCTTACTAGAAAGCAAAAGCTGTATCCAGTCGGGCTTTCATCAAAATTTAGGTCTAACGGATTTTGAGTAAATTCACACGAGTAACTCCGGTAAGTGGGGCACACCCAGCACCAGTTTAGTATGACTGTAATTAGAATACCCATTGGTCAAATGTATAATCTCTAGAAAAAAGAAGAAAAATATGAAACCTCATTAAGAGGTTTGCTCTAGAAGAGGTTTATTTAGCCAGGTTTATTCAGGTTAGAGGTTAGAGGTTTATTCAGATTTATTTAGCCCAAAAAAGGTTTAAAGCCTTTAAAATGTCACCAGTGTTGCAGGTTACAAACAGAAAAATACCAAAAGCTGGTACGAAACGAATACTAGTGGAAAACATAGTGAGGTGCTTTTCATCATATTTGTGATTTCATTACTAATTATAATTCACTCAATTTAACTCGAACTAAAGGGTGGTAGGTTGGGGCACACACAGAAACAGCTACGGAATCTCCCGATTAAACTGTTTGGTTCTCTGAGCTGCTACTAGAGTGAGTTGGTACGCGGCATACGTATACAACTGGGAACTTCTGCAAACTATCATAACAATAATTATTAATTAGAAATACGGAATATGGAATCCTACAAGATGTCTATAATACTGACCAATTTCCTACAACTCTGGTTGAAAGTGACATTCTATTACTTACGGTTTATATGAACCGTTGGATTCAACGAAAGATCGTAATAGAGCATCAGAAGAAACATCACACATGTGTATTTGTGTGTATTGAATTGCAGTATTGTTTGTATGAATTGAATACACGACTGAAAACTTGTTTTATGCCACGTACCAGATTAACGCTTTTATATTAGTCTAGTATATAGATACTAACTTCACAAGCCTGTTCCTTTGTTTATAAGAAAATTTTAATCGCTCAAAACTAAAGGACGGATTCGCTGGCCAATCATGCAGCCACAACTGCAGTATAGACATAGGGTGATACTAGTAGACTGTACTGGGAAAGCGAAAGATATTATTTTCCTAACCTTCTTTTGTTCAAGTCACAAAACAATAACATAGAAGATATAAAATTATGACTAGCAGTAAATAACGTAGGCCTTTTGTTTGACGTAAATCAATTATAATACACATTAAACAAAATAAGGGACTGAATTGGGCTAATAACAACTATTATAGACCCTTATTATACCTTAAAGCCCTGGTAACAGTTTCTAAGGTGAGCTGAAAAGAACGAATTCAATGGGATCTAAGACGAACAAAGATGGGAATAAGGGAACTTGTAGAAGAACAATTACCTAACCGGTAGCTGTTCTTAGCCCGTGAAGGAGCTGTCACTCGTGCAGGAAGTTAACTACAGATTCTACCTCTGAAAGCTGTGTTTACCTCTAGTAGAATCGATTGGGAATCACTTGAGGATTCCACCAATTACAACTTTAGTTCTTTAGTTTCACGTGTAATGTTGCTTTACACTAGGGCTGAAATAAAAACCGAAGTACCGCTGGATTCGACCCCGTTAGGTAGGATTTTTGCTGAGTTCTTCTGATTTTTGCTGAATTCTTCTATCTTCTCCTTGATTGATTCATTTCAAGTTATTTGTACTTTGTACTGTAATTTGAAGTAGAGGGATGTCAACCGACTGAGATTTTGCGATGTAAATCCGGTATTTGCGGCTGGAAGTATTATGGTTTCACCAACCAAATCGACAAGGGCGCTGTTTCGCTGTTTCAAACCACGAAAGCTGTTGAGAATATAATAGTTTCTTGCGCCTCCCAGAGTGGGGTTAGAAGCGACTGTGGATACGTCTTTCCCCTCTACTTTATTCCTAGGTATGAGTGAAGCCATTGGTCTTTATTCCAGGATTTCAGAGATACATTGTACCCACCTAAGGAAATCAAACAATATTTAATCAAAACATTTAATCGTTTATGAGAAAAGTAAAGAGGAAATGCAATTCGAAAAATCCTTTGTTTATTATCAATTTATTTGGAAGTTAAATTTTCATATTCACTGCTAATTTTTACACAGTCCATGAGTCTGTGAATTTACACAGGCTCATGACGTCTAGTAATCCTGATCTAGAACCCGGTTTTTCACGATGTTTCAGGAGGTTTTCTCTTTTGTAGCAAATTTTTGAAGGACAAAATATATAAATAAATAAACTACCTATTGCTTCAAAAATATTTGAAATTATTTTTAGGTTTTCTTTCTTGAAATCCATTGTTAAGCATTATGAAATGATACCCACATAACCTGGAATACCTGGATAAAATTGACGACCTTTGATCAGGGCAGTTTGTTTCCTGGATCATATTAACGGGAGTAGTAGAGGAGCCGTTCCATATTGGATAAAAATGGTGATTAACGTTGATTGAAGGGGAAGGAAGATTCTAGAAGGGCAGTTAGTTAGGTACAACTATTAGACATGGAAGGGGTTCGCAAGGGGCTTTTGACCATCGAGATGCGTCACGCTGGTGGTCGTCCGCATTACGCCAAACGAGATCCGAATAAATCGAAGCTGGTGCTTCAAGGGAAATAGAGATGATACGCAGCTAATGAAGTAACTTTTCCCCTTTTGTGAGTTCTGGGGTTGGTTGGAAAGGGTTTTTAGGTGTGGTGAAAGAGGGGCCGTGTATCCAATTAATAGGTCTGACCACTTGTCAGAGAGTATGGTGGTGGGGGATTATCTACGGGATTGACGGTATTAAAATAATACGGAGCACAAGGACGAAACAGGATTTCCCCCTATCAGCGGACGATACAACCTACCAGAGGGTGGCGGAGCAGGAGGCCTTTGAAGTGCCGATCCGTGTTTTTGGGCGGAGGAGGCGGGGGTCTGGTAAACAGGGGTCACCTGGCCGTAACCCCTGGTGAACAGATGCTCGGATTAAACTCATCTCCACTACCTGAATGAGGCGAGCGAGGCCTCTTCTCACAGATATAACTTACGGATGAGCAGAGAAACACATTCGGTGTCGGGGGAGGCCGCGGGGGGGAGCCTTACAAACAAAGCCGGGCTACTGTCCTCTTTAAGGAGACTCCTGTAGACGTAATTCTTGAAAAGAAGCCTTTTTCAGGATATCTTACTCCACTTTCAATGCCTGGATCATCCTTGGAGTCTCGACAACATCACCCCTATTCACCGCTAAAAAGGCGAATCGAATCGATTCGTCATCACAATTCTTCTCTTTTGGGTTCCGTCACCATATTAAAATTCCTACTAATTATGTTAGCCAAAGTAAACACAAAGCGCAATGTGACCCACCAATAACCATAACATCACGTCTTCCTTCCCTTTCCCATCATCGAATTATGGGCGAAATTTTCAGCGTTTGGGTGGAACCACTTCTGTTCAGTAACGAATCAGTACAAATTGTGAACAAAGCAGAACTCATTGTATAAACGCGATTGTTATACTTATTCTACACCAATAATACCAAGGTATTCGTGGTTGGCATTGCTTTTAATCTGTTGTGAACTAAATGTTGCTCGTAAGATGACAAAACATGGCGATTGGGATCGAATGTCGACCTCAAGCTACACTCTCCAGTCAATCAAATAGTCCAAACCAAGGCAGTGGTCCAAACTTTCAGCTTGCGTGAAGGATCAGATCAATCAAGCACTCTGAATGATCAAGAGAGAATTAAGGAGTGATTTAGAGAGACAGGGAATTCAAAAGATGCTATGAAAAATTATACCCGTTCGTGAGCCTTCTTACGGAGCGTTCACAATTCATTTCCACAACTACAAAGTTCATTGGACTTTAAAGAAAAGTAGTGTATTTTTATAGTACCTAATCTAGTATTAGAAATTCCATATCTTAATCATGATAAATATAATCGTTCAGATAGGGCATATAAACATACATTGAGCGATCGGCAAGATTGCAATAATAAATTTGAAGCTGGAAATTTCGAGAACCACAAGGGTCGTTGGATTGGACATGTGCAGTCTTTTTTTTTCGAATTTTATTGACTCGTCAACAAATACAATTCAACGGTGCTGAAGAGAACGACAATGTAACAAAATCGTTGGGATGAGATCCCCCCGGATGCGACTACTAGTTTGCTAATGAGTTCCCATAAAATCCTCTCAACACGGGTGACGACAATATGAGTTTTGCTCGACCAATCGATGTTTACATTCAGATTGCTGCCCACGCCCAGCCAGAGGGACTTAATCCGCCACCGAGTCCCCTTCACCCGACAGGGAATCCAAACCGGCGCAAACTTAATGCGGGAATCTCCCCAGAAATCCAGCGGTCTGCGGGAGCCTTCTGTTTTTAAAACTCAATTTTACGATCACCCTTCAGCTCGGCCGTTTTCTTCCTCCTTATAAAACCCCAGGGACTGGTTCTGCCTTGTGACGACGTTCCCGATCGCTCATCACGGGCCCTTCATGGCTGTAAATTATGACCACAAACTGTTTTCAAAAGGGAACCGACACCGGTAGAGTTTTATTGATGGCACCTCGCTTAATGATAAATCCACTAAAATCTCGAGATACGGAAAAAAATGAATCAAATAAAAACTGTTCACCCTCCCTAACGTTCCGCCACGCCTTGACGGGTCTGTCTAAGTACAAATGGAACTGAATCTCTCAACAATCTGCCGTCAAATTTTTGATATTGGCTCGCATAATTTAAGGAGCCATCAGACAAGGGCACTTGCTGCTGCAGTTTCTGGATCATACCTAATGTTGCGGCTCCAGGCAGGAATCTTGAATTTGCCTACCCGCGTTATACACGATTTACTGTGGTTATGGTGCATGTTTTAAGATTCTACTATAGTATTAAAGTGTTAAAGTATTATTAGGGCACCGGGACTATTGTAAAATTAGTAGAAATCAATAGAGTCCACTTCATCGTAAGTTGTAATCAATTGGCCATATTCCCTTTATTTCCTCTCATGGGTGTTTTTCTATTTACGATTACATCAAGTTTCACGGAAAGTGATGGCAAGGTTGATACCTCAACCAACGTCACATTGTACGTTATAAATAATTGATTGGGCACCTCCGAACTCTGTTCAAGGTTTCTGTTAGCTACACTACATTTTAGCAGGAATGCCTTTGTTCACAGAAATGTGAAGAATGCATTGAGATACGACCAACTTTACACCTCCATTTACGGAGACTATCATCAGACTATAATTCAGCTCGAAGCTGTGCCCACTACTTAAGCCTTCTTCGAGAAAATGAGTGCTTGACAGCAACACTTGAGAAGCATCGCAACCCTGCTCTCAATTACTCCGTATGCTAAAAAGGCGGTTGTCATGCGACGGCCTCTTTTCGCACTTATATCAATTTCGCTAGGAAAACGAGCATAGGATCTTGCGCTACACCCTTCTCTCTACATTCGGGTTATGTAATCTTGTGAGTGGGTTAGTTCACGCCTCCCGATCGTTTCCCTCAGGCTTTATGCTAAAATATCAGCAACCAAATTAGTGCTGCCGCATCAACCTTTCTAATTGCAGTCGAACGCTTGTAATTGGCCGGATAGAGGTGTATCATCAGAGCGTTGACACGGAGTGATTTTCAAACTTTTATTGAGACGTGCACCAAAGAAATAATGGCATTATACGCTCTTGATCAGAGGTTAGTAGTTTGTGGAGGAAGGCGTTATAACTACGGGTTGAAGCATTTTCTCTTTAGGAATGAGGCTCTTGTTACACCTGGATAACGACTCATACACATCAATCACAGACAACCAAATTTAAAAGACAGTGATTATCAGTTAGTGCATTTTCCAAGTCCAGGTAATGAAAAACTAATGAATGATAAGCAAGAAATAACATTACGCCATAGAATATACCACCTTAATCACATTATGGGGGATATTTGTGATTATTTTGATAACTTTTGTTTATGCTGTAACTTTGCATACTAGTCCCAAACGTAAAACTAGTTAAGCTAAGTTGGCCAGGATGATTCAATATTTCGATTTAATAAATCAGTGATCCATTTACTTTTCGCTTCAACATTGCAACTTTTCACAGTTGCAGGGTATCAAAACATCTAACATGAAAATGCAACCAAGATAAATAAAACACCTCAAAATCAAGAAATACTCATACACGACTCTAACGGTTTTAAATAATGTAATATATTGCGTGAGGTAAAACAAATGCCTTAACGTTAAATATATTTTCAACGAAATAGTTTGCCCAGTCGGTTTAAGGATAACATGCAAAATTTCCAAGGAAACGGTTTGGAAAATTTATGATCTGTGTTCACTGGGAAGAATTTACCATTGTTTTTCCGTTAGGATGCATTGATGAATTTCTAATGTGACATTTGCCTGAACTCATCTCTGTAAAATACTAAAGCAGCGGGAAGTACTATTAGCTTCGCCTTAGGGATTATGGGTCCCAAACACGGAAGCCTATTGGCTCTATCTACTAGCTGAACACCAAAATGAGCAACCAATAGGCGACCCATTCAGAGGTTCCAGTTTAAGTGATGAGGAATTTTTCAATACCAGTTTTGAATTGAGGAAAAATGTTGAGTGAGACCAAATAAATAAGCTTTTGAAATCTTTTCAGCGACAAGACATGGAACTGGTCAAAGATCAACGTTATTTTTGTTCAGTATTACAGTTGTTGGTAAACGTAAATTCTTTACATCACGAGGAGGTGGTGAAGTCGAAAATGATGTGTAATTATATTTTGAAGGATAAAGTTATTTACTAACGAATTTCCACCAGCAAAACGCAGATTTACAGTAGATGTACAATAGCGGGTGCAATCTGTAGAAAAAAATACCTCCACTTGATTTTGGTTTCCACAATGTATAAGTGCAAACTTCTAAATGTTGTTTAAGCGGTCGAAATTTCCTTAGATACGTTACTATAGCTCTTACTCATGTCCACGGGTCAGACATTAGCCGTCAGTTGCCCGTTGTTTCGACGAATATAAAACTCGAGGAATCAGGAAATCCGAAAATTTTTAACAAGACAGTTCGTCCCCAAAACAATACAATTTCCATATGACTCCATTGTCAAACGAACAATGCATTCCAATGCAATCAGATTCGATGTCAGAGTGAACAAGCAGAAATTGATGGTGATCGAGGGAAGTGGAACACTATTTATTTTCGGTGTCTTCGTAAAAATTCGGGTATCACCGTGAACAACATTTTGAAAATAATAGTATTCTTCGGATGATGCGGAATGGCACCCGAAAAAAAAAAAAAAAATGAAAAAAGAAGCTATAACATAGGAATTATGCCAGGCCTTATTACCAACGACACTAACAATAATGATTCACACGGGCGAAGAAAACTTACCCAACTGTGTAGTGGGTGACTACACAACGGGGAAACGAGGTTCTGGAAATATCCCAAATTATACATTCCTAGAATAGAATTGTTTGGAGTAAAAAAATACATTAATTTGAGTGAAATGATTATTAACATGAAACAAATGAACCGTTTTGTGATAGGTCGATATAACCCCCTCCTTCGGTCTCTCTCTCTCTCACTCCCCCTCCCTTCACTTTCTCCCACCCACTTTTTCTCTCCCTCTCTCTCTTTTTTCATTGATGATTTTCCAGGAACAAAAGGCAAGGCGTTGGAGAACACATGAGACAAATGGTCTAAAGATATTCATTCATAAATAGCTATAGCTTATTGATAGTATCCCAAAAATTATACTTCCGAGAAAGGACGTCAATTTAATAAAAACCTTGCGATTATGAACAAAAGAGAAAGACATGAAAAAAGTATGGTATGAACGATTGGTAGTGAAACGGGCCCAAGTGCTCCATTATCGCAACCCCTCAAACGCGCTAGCGATTTTTTTGTGAGACATGTTGAAAACAATGGGCTACGAAAGCTCTTTTTCGAAAGCTCTCCTGAAGTTGCTTTCGAAAAATTCTTTTCGGGATCGATTGCTCAGTGAGATGCAAGCTTCAAATAGTTTCCAGAATAATTACTTTCCAATCCGTCAGGAATGTGATGCATTAGGCTCGACCAAAAACTTATCATAGCATAGCTTGAATCTAATAATAGCATCCTGATTTTTAGATGAGTTTTCGGTAGTTTGATGATGATATAGTGTAATTAGTGTAAGATAATAAACCGTTTCCTATATGTAAACCTGATCTCTACATACAATATTATGGCTTTATCATCTTACATACTGCAGGTTCAGATACAAAGTTTCACTAATCGCCCTTCCACCATCCAGGTTTTGAAACTGATCAGATTCCATGTTCATCTTTATTAGTAGGTATCAGGAGAACTTAGGGAATGATTCCATGGTTTTCAAAATTTAAAACGTTGTCTCGATGACCAAGGGGAGGGGGGGAAGGTGCAAAACTGATGAATATATGGCAGAGTATACTGTGCTACCCCTCAAGCATAGCTTCACACATACCCTTCACACATACCCATGCGACGATTCTAACGAACTTTTAAAACATGTTTCTTCCTAAACATCAATCGTCATCCCAGCAACGCGTCGCTGTTGGTGACTCTTGGATAAAAATGAGTATTTGTACTTCTGGCATAGACTTCGTCATTTAGTATGGCGCGACCACGCAATTTCATAAGTTCTTTAACCCTGAACTGTGGCTGAATTCAGGATTGCTTTGAAAACCTGATAGGCCAGACCAATGGTCATAATCACTCCACTCCCCTGTTGTCCGGATCGTCCTCATCTTCTGAATAGTAAAGCCTGTTTGAATAAATATATGAAATAATGTAACTTCTGAGAGTACAGTTTAGTGACCTTGGTATAGCTGCAGAAGTATGCTGTGGAGTCACCACCCATATGCTACTCGGAGCTTTGATCCCGGGGTCATGTCAAGAGGGTAGTTCACCTAATTCTCCTTCCCCAACCCCTCAATATTACATCAAGGAACAGTCGGCGTCTTATAGCATAGTACTGTATTCACCATTTTCGAATTACCTTCACTCACTATCGATCAAAAAATGAAGATATTATTACCTGTGTCCTATTAAGTCACAAGCTTCCCACAATATACTTCTTATTTTTTCATAATGTATGGTAGTTGCAATATGTATCAATACCCTTTCTACTTCTATCCCGAAATGCATTCTTTCTGAATGACTCTAACAACATTTGTGTTAATGTCCGGAAAAAGGGGCTTCAAAGAGCTAGACCGAACCAGATGAAGAGAGCCCGAACTCGAGAATAGAGTAGGTAGCATCATTTACAGTTGTTTGAGAATGAGCCGCAAAATTAGTTCAACGAGCACAAACGAGTTATTGAAAGCAGAAGACGTTGTGATGGGAGGGGGGGAGGGTCGGTACCTTGTGGTTATTGTTCTTGGGCAGTTGTCCCCAAGGACAAGGAAATTTCAAAAGGAGCCGCTATCAAAGTATTGTTCTAACCCCCCCCCCCCCCCCCCCGCCCGACTCATTCGGCCCATGGCACCACCGCTAGCTCACTCGCTTCGGAGCCTTTTAGCACAGGTGCTGCCTCACTCTTTATAAGGGCACCCCCTTCCCACTCATCACCCGTCAGTACCAACTCGGTCCCTTATCTTGCCCCCCCCCCCCCCCCCGCACTTTTTCTCTGTAAAAGGCCTCTTTTGAGTCCCTTTACAAGAGATTGCAACCCCACCAATTCTCAAGCTCTATCTATGATAAATTTTATTTAGAAGATTATCAGTGATTAAGCCACATGATCCGGGCCAGATGATTCGGGGGTGATGATGGCCTTTGATTCGGGCCATATATGTTTGGTTTCCCCTGGTGAAAGCATCCAATTGTTAGTTAACGACATTTCCAAAACAATTTCTCGCACAACAAAATCAACCTCCCAGAAATCACAGGAAATCTCAAATTAGTATGGTCATTGTGAATAATTTATACCACCAGTGATGCGGGGATGGATGAAAATAACGGAATTGCATGTATGATATCAATATAGTAAGAACTTCGTATTGTTGAGGTGAATATTAGTCCGTTAATTGAAATGAGTTCTTCACCCATGCTGATTATTAACTCAAGGTTTTAGAAGAAGAATAATTCAAGAAGAATGAAAAATTGTAGGTGGAGCAACTAACTATTGTACTGGTTATAGCTAAGGCCTAGAGGCCTAGCTATAAGGGATATAAGGGCTTTAGACTAGAGAGGACTGAACTTCACTCTTGAACTACATTCTACTGTATTAGAAATCCTTTAGTGAACGAACAATAAGGGATGACCAATAGTTATTGTTGTTAAAAAAAAAAAAAAAAAAAAAAAAAAAAAAAAAAAAAAAAAACCAGGTAAGTACAAAATTGATAAATTGCCTGAGGAGGGTGCAGCTGTTTTACAGAGAATGTATATTTTCCTCATCACATATCTCAATCAATATAAGCGAGATTTATTAGAGATGCGAATGGAATATGAAACAAATTCGAAGGCTATATATCCACTGTTATCATTTTCCCTGTAGGTAGTGTTAGCTCAACTTACATTCGGTTGCGTATGAAAGGCTCATTCCGCAACAAGAGAGGTACTTGAAGAAATATACTGTTGGCTTCGAGATGGAAGTACTGCAAGCGGAGATACCGAAGATTTACTGTCATGGTGTCTGAGAGACCATCTCCGCTATCTTCTCGATCGGCAGAAATGGTTTTTCGAGCAAGCGTTGGGATAAGGAGTCCAAACGAACGACCAAAGCCTATCGAGGAGGCTAACTGTGGAACATAACAGAGAAATCCGCGAGTGTTGACGTGAAGCGCGGATGGCGGATTTCAGTAGGTGACAAGCGATGATTTCCCCTTCGAGGTGAGTGCGATAACATCAGTGGGTCTCGTCAGGGCCAGCGTCACCCAACGGCGAATATCCGACCCGAAACCCGTTTTCCGCGTGCACGGCGCCTTCCCGCCGCTCGAATCCTCTACAGACCGTTCCTCGTTCCCCCTTTTTTTCTCAGTCAGTCTCAACTTCGTATTTTTCTCCGTCTCCTTTGTTTTGGGGCTAATGAACAACTAGGAGGAAGAGTGATGGGTCGTGATACACACGAAATCCTGACACATATCATGTCAGAGTTCCCGTTCACCTTCGGGGTCACAGGGGTCTATTCCAGTGGGGCAGAAACTTTAATTTCGTCAAAGTCCAGATGAAACTATTAATACACGTTTTAGTATTGGCTGCTTGGTGTATCCGGTGAGCACTGAACTGACCTGAGCCAGTTCATAGTCTGCTGTCATCGGAATTGACTGTTGACAACATCACCGAAAACGGCATGTTGGTAAACAACAAAAACATGATGGGGCGTAGTAGGAATTTGGTGTGGATGGTTATCATTTCAGTATTTACTTACATCCGTAATTTTTGGAAACTCCGTTCAAAAGGTGTATTACCTCATATTGTTTTATACTTATTACCGTTCATCACGGGAGAACATTGAAGTAAAGATTTGCGAATTCAATGTTCAAAAACTAATACATTTTATGTTTTTCCCTTAGAGGTTTTAACTGCGCCCCAGAAATACACGTGTACTTGGAAACGAAGCGGTAGGTGAGATCGAGCAGCTCAGAGCATCTCCGTCACCGACAGCCGACTTTTCGAACCATCTTCGTCTATCTAACCCTTTCCTACACATCGGACATAGAACACATAGGACATCCTTCCGACTATGTTAACCTTGAGTGTAAAAAACCGAAAAATTTTTTTTTTTTTACCAATAACTATTCATGCTGTAATTTACTGTAATAAATTTCACAAAATAATTCTGATCAGACTCGATCAATTCCTCAAACCGTTTCTTGAACCTAGCCAGCATAAAATGATTAATTTAAGGAGGATATCAAATACCCCGTGGTTTGTCAGGACCACTGTAATTCACAGTGATCTAGACGTTTGAACACTAGAATGCGTCATAACCTCTACAACGACAAACATGCACAATACTATTGACACCCATCAGTCATCTGCATTCGTAGCCCACCTAACTTCGTGGGAATGAAACACCATATTCGGCGCCTCAAAGAAAACATGCAGTGGACATAATGGATTAAATCGTGCTATCCTAGTCAATTTGCTATCATTCCCTTGTTATTCATGTTATAACTACATATACACTTTATTTGGATTAATAATTTATAAGTATTTATGAAAGGAACTGTCACTGAACAACTACCCTTATACTTGTTTCATTGTTCTTTGCATGAAAAAATCTGTCTTTTGCAGAACTATGAAGTAAATGTATTACTGAAAGTTAATAAATCTGAAAAAAGAGGGGGGGGGGGGGATACCCTCCCAAACACTCCGAAATTAGTTTTCTAATAGATTCCAGATTCAACTATGTATCTTCGGCCATCATATAATTTCTCCAGCTTGAAAATCAGGAAATTTACTCGTTGACTCTTCAACGTGTGGCTTAGAATTATCATAAATAAATGATCTCGTACCACGGAAGCATAATGACCAAATTAACCTTTTCTCCTCCAGTTCCAAATGAACATCTCACTTTTTGTTATGTAAATAATGATTATTGTTGGAGAACGAGTTCAAAAAGCTTGTCTCTACGTGCCACGGACATAACGATCGACACCCTCAGTTTCACCAAAAAAAGTTAACCATATTCTAGTTATACTTATTTCAAGACCAAAAAAGCTGGTGGTGTAACAGATCCCCTATATGATACGTTGTCTCTTTTGAGTTCATGAGGGTAATCGGGAAGCGAATAACAAATATAAGGGTAAGAAAGTTGCTCAATTTTTTGTAGAAGCTCGCTAATGAGAGCTCCGCTTGCAGACGGTAATTACCCATTGGACCGATAATCAATAGCTACATCACCAGAGTAGGTGGGTGAAATTTGTGAAATAGTAATAGGTAACAACACATGCACGGTCGGATATGAATGAACGTTCATGCAAATCAAGTCTTCCTAACAAAGGAACCAAACATTTACGAACCCAATCTAATTGAATTTATTAAATTACTTATAAAATTGAGAGCTCATTGACCGAAAGAGAATTGAATCGCTACCCAATCTAATTGAATTCACTAAATTAGTCATAAAATTGAGAGCTCATTGATCGAAATAGAATTGAATCGCTACCCAATCTACAGCAGTATTAAAAAAAAAAAAAAAAAATGAAAGCCATCTCAAAACTTTTCAATACTTATTAAAGGCCTTCCCCAAAGATATTAAAGGCCTTCAATCAAATGCTATACAAATATTAAGAAAAATGCATATTTGTGAATGATTTTTGTGCAGTATATGATTAGTACTCCTCTCGAATAGTGAATAATTATGAAATTTTAAACACAGATAATCAAATTGATTTTTGGTTGTGATTTGTCAAGTGTTAATTTATTGAGGAACGAGAACATTAACACTAGTACCTGATTAGTGAGTAGGCGATAAGGAAATAGTTCAAGGAAGCACATCGTCCATTAAAATATATTATGACTAAACTGTGTCAGCTGGCAAAATGGCATAAATCACTTTTTTCGACGACTACATTTATACTGTTTTGATATTAACCACCAAAGTTAGTTCTTGTTTTAGGACGATGAAATGTCAAAATCCGTGTGGAAGTTGTAATGAGAAGCTGCATTTTTGATTAACTGCTTTTGACTGGGCACTTGTTAAATGAGATTCGATTACGGAACATGCATTGGAAAACTGGTGGTCGAATAAGAGTAAATTCATTAAGGAAGATGAACAGCAGATTTGCTCTGCGTAACGTAAAATTCCGAAAAGTCATTCAGGAGCTTTTGGCACCCGCCTACAGAAGTAATGTGAGGTACTTACGAATCCGTGCTTATCCGAGATATTATTGGTGAGTTTTAGCTTGTGGAAGGAGACGACTTTTTGCATCCACTGCTCCCCCGTGGAGGGGCTGTCCGGATGGATGTACATTCGCTTCGGCATCTCGGGGTCCGCTTTTCCTGCCACCATCCATCTACTGTGAAAACCAAGAACGTCAGATCAAGTGTCACGTACATAATGCAATATCTGCTCAACCACTATCAACATTAAAATCCGACATTATTGAGGATATAATCATGAAAGTTTTAGGACAATAGGCGGCATAGGATCAGAATGCATCCATGAATGGGAAAAACTCGCAGATCATACGGCATACCCTCCTTCTGTCAAAAATCGCGTTCTTTGGGGGAGGGGGTTGGGAATGACAAGGGAAGGAGAGACAAAAATTGAATTGTAGAATTTGAGACTCTAACAATCCCTCAAATCGCTAATGTTTTGTGGATGTAGAAATAGGAATAAGATGATTCTCATATTATAGGTTTGATAAAAGTAGAAGATAGCAGAAAGAGGTGGTAAGCCCTTGATTCATAACCTGAATTCTGCTGATTAATTTTTCCCTTTCGTTTGAATCGTAGTAAACATGATTGGTAAGACCCGACATCTTTGATTAACAAACGAGATCTCCGGTAAGAATTCTACACGATGATGAAATTGGTGAAACCTGACCTTAATTTATTCTTCGGTAAACCAAAGATCAAAATAAAATAAACTTTTTTCTAAATCTGAGCTTTGATATACGATTTGAAAACCTGGAAAGGAAGCCTATGGGTATGAATGAAATACTGGCAAGGATATCTCAGTTCTGCTCAAAGAACCCTGAGGTGAAATTTATCCCTATTCAACCAACGATACTGACATTTGAAATTAATCCTGTGCCAGACAGCTGAGTAAGGATGACGAGGTTTTAATGAAGCGGGAGGGAGAAGTTTAGTATTTCAAGAATAAAGAACAACGAGAAGCATTTTCAGTATCAAAGCCTCTTGATGGTATTGATTATATTTTTAGTATTAAACCCCTTCATGTTAGTTGAAGTAACAATACAGACAAAGAATATCGTTGGTATCCATCTAATTTCACGATCTCCTGAGTCTGCATCAGAATAATTTGTATTATGCCACTACCAAACCAGTTGTCTTATGCCATTTATATTATAATATTGATAACTGCCAATGACACATGAGAATCGGGAAGTCCACATCAATTTCAAATATCTTGGAATATGATTTCCACGAAAGTAATTCGATACAATGAAGTTATTGGAATTATGATCAGAGAACAACCGAGGAACTACGTTCGACAGAATATATCCGCCTTGATAAATCCATTTTGGCAGCAACACTCAATAACAGACCAATAGCAAAGTGACCTGTTTGGTTTGGAAAAGAAACTCAACTGTTAAATAAAATTTGAATATACATTATCCCTAGCTTTAACTATCTCTCCTATGTATTATATCATCGTATTTATTGCATGTAGTATGTAACCCATCCGAGACAGCCTGCGGGGATCCATCGAGTTTTGAGTGCACTTGAAGTTTCAGAACTTCCTGAAAATTTTCAATCACGTCGATGTCTATTTGTCGGTCTATCTGTCTAAGCGTTCTTAAATCTTGGACACGCATAACTCACGGGGACATTTTCAGGGATTACGCGGGTTAAGCTCCAGATGGCATTCTCTAAAGTCAGTAAATTCGTGAATACCTTGTTATTGTAGGTAAACAAATATTGAACAAAGTAATTATCGCATATTGAAAGAAGTCATCCACAACCCACGTTCGACGCTGGTTGGTAAGATTATCAAAGAAAAACTATTTGGAGTTTCCCCAATCACAACCCAAGGGAACTTATGTGAGGGGTGAAATGAGATGGTCTCGTCGAAATCGAGCTTTCTAAATGAAAGGATGAGTTCGTTGGCCAGCACTTTTTGAGCAAATTAAATTGGTCATATTTCAAAAAATGTACTAAAAAAATCATTACAAATGGCTAAAAACGGCTGAAAATTGTTAATTCTATATTTTTCAAATACAGTTGATTAACTATAAAATAGAACATTTAAAAATTTAGGTAAAAAATTATGCTGAAAAATGTACTTAAAATTCATTAAAATTTGTTAAAAAATCGATAAAAACTGCAAAATAAGCTGAAACTTCAAAACCCCTATTTGAATAGGAGATTATTATTTAGAATACGTTTTTGAAATTAAACTAATAGTTAAAAATTTTCTTGCACCCAAATGGCCCAAATTTCAAAACAATTCAATATTATACAATACTGTAATTTACGAAAATTTGCTCATACGATCATGCTGCATGGTAGTTTATTTTTTACTACAAATTACTGAAAAACATACTGGAAATTTAAGAAAAAGAAAAAAAAGTACACCTCTAAAGTTTTCCTTTGCGAATTTTGAAAAAAAAACGGTCAGTGGGTGTAGGTGTGAATATATGCGGAACAAAACAAGAAAAGAAATATGTAAATCGATTAATTGGGAGCTAAGAAAAATGACCTCTATATAGAGCGGGAGGGGAGTGGTTGGCAGGTGTGCATGATGTAGATAAATTTCACTAAATATGCTGAAAAGTTGACTGATTGGATCGGATCATAGCTATTGCATGCATAGGAAGGGGGGTTAATCATAATTTTTTTAAAAATAAATATCCCCACCATTCACATCTGATTTGATGATTATTTTTTTCTTTTCAATTCAGTTTCAGGTTTAGTTCAACAAACGTCGGGATTGTGAAATTTCGTGAAAGGATGAAAGGAATGTACAGGGTTAATATCGTAAACTTGAGACATTCCCCCAATCCTCTTTCGATTTTGATTGTTTTTTTTAATTCAGTTTTTTAATGAACAAGGAGTTTAGGATTGTCATATTTTAAGACGTTATAAACGAACGATGTATGGGGTGGAGAGGAGGGGAGATGGTTGGAAATACTGTAAAATCAAGATTCTCCACTATTCTCAACCGATTTACATGATTACTTTTCAACTGAGCACGTTATTAGGAGGTTCCTGAAATGCATGTGATTCTTGGTTTTGACAATAAGTTCACAATTAGAGTTGATGAAACTCTAGATCCTTTTTAACGTTCTAAGTGTTTCAACTTGGTGATGGATATTATATTATCCAGGAAAGTAAAGAAAATAGTGAATTATAGACATGTTATTTACTATATTGCCTTGAACTCCCATTTCAGTTCCGTTCGATCCCAAGACTGCCCAATATATTCCTATACTCATATAGGTACTATAAGAGATAAAATTTCTCACCACTAAAAAATTTACTCGATGGTCCAGGAATTTTCATGATGCCAAAAATGTGTGATGTTTTTTACCTATTATATGACAAATAAAGTTTGAGTTTCTAAGGACCAAAACTGTGATAATTTCTGAACTTTTTTCTTTGGATAAACAAAAAAACTATTATAGATGTGGCATTCAATCATTTCATTCTCCAAACCAATAATTCCTACTAGTTTGGTCCATCTATCACGATTTTTTAGTGGTGTTCGTAGCATCGACGAATGAGTTTATAAGCGAGAAAAAAATAGGGTTGCATTTCAGGGTTTATCAAGTTAATACTATAATATGGCAATGGCCTGAACTTTGTACAAGGGAAGTAATTATTACATGTCGAATCGCATTTTATCCAGTGTAAGTTTGACTAAAGCCTCCTCAGCCCCCTTCTGGATCCACCCCTGAATAATAGTCATTGTGGATGTAGAAACCTGAAATTCACTACGCATGAATTCATTTCACTTATGGCAGACTTTTATTTTATTTTAATCATTACTATTATTATTCATTTTTATTATTTTATTCTTTTTTTTTTTTTTTACTTTATTTATTTATTTCTTTATTTTTTTCTCGGTACCTATCTGCAGTCATTAGGGTAATTATACATTTAGAAAAACTGTACCCCAAAAAAGAGGTTTTACCAGCCTCCATTTTTCTCTTCTCGGCCATGCGAGTTGTTGAAGCAGAAATCATGAGCAGAAGTCTAGTCCTCAGATTTCATGACCTAATCTCCCGGCCTCATTTGGAAACTTCGGGCGGGTCAATTCAATCGTAAACACGTCTATCCTTCAACGATTTGTATGAACTACCTATCTCTCCCCAGTGGCCGACGGTCACTCATCATGATCGACAGGAACACGTAGTAGGTAAGCTGGTGGCAGCTAGTTTTTGTGGTCAATACACCTCCCAACATCTCACCACCGATGTCGCTCTCAGACCTCAGCCCTCGGGCGGCCTTCTCGACGGTTGAAGTACGAGTAGACTCATTTCATACGACCAACCTACGATATCAGCAATAAACGGAGGAGGAGCGACTTGAAGCTGAAGAAAATCCAGAATTCCGAGCGACCTCACTTTACTGTTAATAGTCGCTCTTGTAATCTATGACTCTCAGCTTCTCCGAGTCACTTCCAGTTTTTATTCGCGGCCCCCGGAATGCAGGGGGAAAACTGCTCGAGATCTTAAATTTCCATCGACCCCATTACGGACTCTGCTGGTCGTTCGTGCCGATAACTCGGGTCTAATATTAAGTATTCTTGGGATGTGGTCGTCGCGCAAGGCATAAAAACCCAGTCGTGCGGCATACCCGTATGAACAAATTTTTGAAAACAGCTGTTTGTCACTTTTTTAACTCACTTTTTACACATTGAGAAGAAAATCCTCACAGATTATCTTGTCAACACTAATAATAATCGTGTTCAAATTGACCTTGAAACTCGTTACTCAGTGCTAATCACGGAAAAGTCCATTAAACAGAATAATGCAATTCAATATAACGAAAAAATATATTTTAAATCCCATTATATAATCCCTGAGGCAATATTTTGCCATCGCGGGATTTCAAACTCACATCAGTTTCCCACTACATCAGACGTTCTGAAGTTCTAAATGGTCCAAACAGGTAGCGCGCTGGGTTCAAACTCTAAAAGCGAAACGATACGACAAATATTATCAGTTGTTATCTCATTAATTTTCTCTTTTGGAAGCAATATAGTTATTTGAACAGTCAGCTGACCGAAGTTTTAATTGTGCAGGCGGGTTTTTAAACATCGAAATCGAAAAAGGCACAACAACAACATCGACATCGAAACAAGGAACATCGACATCTATCTTATTCTTATATATCTATCTTATCCTATTCTAGATTGGATTCAGATTTCAACTGTGTCAGTATATTTTGAATTAAAATTTTGGTTGTTTTCAAGCAAACTAAAACTAATAATTGGCACCATATGTGGAAACTTTAGGCCACCCGGTATTTGGGTGTTTGGTGCTGTGTTCTTGTGCCTTTGCTGGTTTTGACTAGATGTACATACGTTTTGATGTTTTCCTATACTATAGGCATGCCAGAAGACGAACCACATTTCGGCGATGTTGTTCCGATAAAATTTCACAATAAAATATACCACAGAAAAATTATGAATAATTTCGACTAAATTGGGGAAGCCAGTTTTTCAGCGTTAAAATACAGAAAGAAGATTCAGGGGCAAGGTCCCAGAGTTCAGAAGAAAATTTATCAGATTATAGATTAAATTTATAAGATTTATCACTGTTACCCCCTCAGTCCCCCCCTCCTCCCATAATAAATTCTGAAACACCTGACATATGTTCCAGAACTATACCGAACTCTTAATCGAACAAAAAATAATCAAAGAAATTGGTTGAGAATTGTAGCTTGGGCTGCGTTAGAAAGTATCGCTAATTACCCCCTCCACCCCGCATTCCAACAGCGAATCCGTAATTCCCAAAACTATACTGAAACTGCACAACTGTACAGAAATTATTGTGATCGGACAAAATAACAATCACAAAAATCGGTTGAGAAATGTAGCCTAGTCAGGGTTTGAGCTTGAGTCGGTTCGAATCAAGAAATATATAAATCGTGATAGTTTAATTTTATATTTAAGCTTGATTAAACCGTCGGACCGTTACCTATACATAATATATGTTATTACATATATGAGTATATATTCTATATAAAAACGACGAAATTTGACATACAAACCACATTTTTTCTTCATTACTTCCACCATTTTCTCCCTTCCGCCATGAAATTTAAAATTTCCGAGTTTGTTGCACAACCAGACTGAAATCGGATATTAACAAAGAAAGATCTCGAAAATTGCCATATTACGGTCTTTGGGATCAAGGAAGTTGAACGAGGAAGTGGAGGTGAGAGAGGGCTATGGAAGGAAGCACCCCACTAAAATTACCACCAGTTGAGAGGACCCCTCAGGATTCGGGTGTTGATACCACGGAGCACTCCAGTCTAGATGCTCTACTCGAGTTACCACGTGGCAGTTTTTCAGCACCACATCCCGCACTATGACACTGTCATGGCTTTGATCTTGATATCTCCGCCCCCCTCCCACGCCCCTTATCACAGATACCGCTTGTAGGAGGACATTTCTGTTAACTTATCCGTAACACACATACACACACACACACAAACATACACCTAAGGTTTTTATAGATTCGGTCTTAAAATGTTCTGAAACTAATTTTTAGGTATTCGGGTTTTTTTTTCCTCATGAGTTGTCCCACACCTCCATCGAGCAATCCTCTTACATACGAAGCATTGCTTACACGATCCAGCTTCAGACGTACGTCCTGAATACTATTGAGGGGGTTCGAATCAAGAAATATATAAATCGTGATAGTTTAATTTTATATTAAAGCTTGATTAAACCGTCGGACCGTTACCTATACATAATATATGTTATTACATATATGAGTATATATTCTATTATATATAACAAACAATATCCTTATTCCGCGAAATCGATACCTACCGTTTACTTAACGTACGAAAAGACAGACCAAGAACATAGAAAAGTTTATTCCCTCATATCTTGTGTAACAGTAGTTATGTATAGCCTACTTGGGTTGAAGTACGTAGTGGTTGCGCGGGAACAAGAATTAAACCTGCTGCGTAAGTGTAGTAAAATTCGTGATGGAACTCTTATTAAGAGAGTCTAGTGACTACAAGCCCCTCACGTAAAGATTGTTTCAAATGAATTGGTGAATCATAGATCAATCAAAGTTTTCCATTCAGAAATGGTCATGTTATTACCTCACCGAGAATCATCCGCAAGTTTTGTGTAATATTTTCAATAGCTAAATTTCGGGTTTGAAGCAGATAATTAAGTTTGTAGACTCATCGAAAAAGACTACATGGAATTGGCTATCAATCAAAACACGACTTTCCAAGGAGCTGAAAGTATGATAGATGAATCATTTCATTCGAATGTAAAACGCAGAGCGTACCCCAGAAATGTGGTACATACTGTAAAGCGCATGACGTCTTCAACGACTTACGTATCACCGTCACTTGAGTAACGCTTTTGTGATTACCTATCACATCACATACTCGTATCATTTCGCGTTGTAAGATGTGGGAACCTCAACCAATCTAGTTGCTTGGTACTCACAGTTCGCCTCACAAGTTTTATTTTTGCAAACAATACCAACAACGCCTATTCGGAGCGCTTTTCAGTATCCTAGTGTGGTATCAATGTGAACAGGCAGGCTATGACGCATCAAACATTTAACACTAAAGATATCAAATATGAGAACTTTTTCTTACAATTTCTCTCCCAAGCTCCCAAGACCCGTACAAAAAGTTGTGAGTAGTTCGAGCTCCTGCAAAAGTCTTGCAATCTATATTTTGTGGCCCTTTCTCACTGTGCCAATACAAAAGTAATAGTTAGGAGAATTGTCTCGGAACGCCTAAGGGAGGAAATTAGTGATTACTACTGCGTCAAAAGACACAAAAGAAGAGTGGCGACATGATTCCCACCGTTCGGAAAAGTGCCGTGCGACTTTTCATTTGGGTTCGTCAACTGTAAAACTACCAACCGTAGATTTTTAAACTCAAAGGCAGAGACTGCTCAAGAAAATCTCGATAGGAATTAAGGAGCAGGCCAGGGATAAATGGTTTTTGTTGAGGTCCATGTCAATCCACGTCTTACATCATTTTTCTAATCGCATAAGCGTATCGTCTTATTTATGAAGAAGTTTCATCTTAAGTTTTAAGAACTATGTTTATCCATATTGACACTCTCTCCTGACATTAAAAAAAAAAGTTCAAGTCACATGAGTCATGATCGTATGAGTGTATTTTTTAAAATTACCTACCTTATTATAATATGTTAAATTGTATCGAAACTTGAGCAATTTGAGTACAAAGGAATAGTTAAAAACCCATTTATTGGCAAGCAAACTCATACTAAATAAGATTTGACGATTCGAAAAAGTTTTAGGGTTTTTAGATTTTTCTTGTAGCTTTTATAGATTTTTCAGTAAATATCTTTCAGCATAATTTTGTACAAAAATGGTTAAGTTCTACTTACCAATTGTTGATAATTTCGTTTCGACTGAAATTTTGCTAAAAACAAATTCAACGTTTTTTCGGCGGTTTGAAAACAATCTTAATGATTTTTTTTTAGCACAGTTTTTGAAATTTGAAAAATTTAATGTGCTCAAAAAGTACTGGCCAACGATCTCATTCTTTAATGAGGAAATCTTGATTTTCTGGGGAGAGAACGGGATTTTTGGCTCAATCTTAAGAAGAGATATCGTCTGGAATGACAAATACATTATACATATGAAAAAGCACGAAATTAATGAATCGTTTCAAAATTTCTCATTTTTGCATTTCATGCAAAACTATTCAAAAATTTTTATTTAAAAACTTTCCGAGCCATTTCTTCAAAACTTCGCTAAAAAGGAAAAAGTGAGTGTTTACACCCTGAAAGAAATTAATGTCTATGTACAATTTTAAGTTTTTAGGATAGTGGCTAATGCTGTTCTGCTGGATTGGAGCGTGGTAGGATGTGCTTTTCACCTGAATTTGGCGCGTTTTGAAAAATAGCTAGAAAACTATGATAGTTGAGCGGAAAATGTAAAAATCTAAATTCCACACATTCCAATCAGAATAAAAATCTATCACGCGTGACGCAAGAGGCAACGTTGTCCACAATTTCAATCACCCCAAAACCCCCCTCAAATTTTGAATGGTGAAAAACTGTTTTTGTCGGATACAAAGCCTAAAACCAACGCCTATGCAAAGCCGTTCGGGCTGTGCAATAATACCTTCTCATTGTGTCGTATGTGAACAATAAAGTAGATTAGAGCTATACTTATACCATAAAATATTTTAAAGAGTAGTTAGTAAAACAAGCCTGCCGAGAATGCGACCTCAGATCTATTCAAAACATGCTGACATTCGAGAAGCATAAACTATGTGAACCGAAACATTTTCATGGATTATGCAGGGAATAAGGATCCAACATTTTGGAACAAAGTTCAAAATATCACATATCTTAACACCACTACTGATTACCACTGATCCGTGGGAAGTTAAATTCATAAACACTGTCCAGAGAGAGGGCTGTCTTGAACCACCAACTAAATTTCAATCAAATGCAATGTGCAGAATTTTCAAGAATTTCATGTCATCGTCTGTACAACAGCTAATATTGATTCAAAGACTATTATGGGGAACACTTTTGACCTATCGAATGTCAAAAACTGTAAATGAAATGTTTTCAATAATGTTTCTGTCGGAAAGTTAAATGTTCCGATTTGTATCTTATAATCACTTCACTAATATAACTATACTATTGTACGAGCAGAGATATATTTTTGTTGTTCCCATTGGTGGTTTTCTGTATGGAACTGTGATTATTTGTTAATGATATTTTAATCCTCCCAGAGTTACTGAGAATTTTATGACGGATCTTCATATAGGTATACTGGCTGTTTTAAAGAAAAGCCACGAACAATCAAGATTTTCCCCTGTTTAATTTTTCACTCAGTTGTGCATTTAAAACTGATCAAAATATTATATCGTGCAGTACTAGCTCTTGAGTACATAATATTAATCCGAAAATTACTTTGTAACGTGCTAGATAGAAGGAACATTTTCAACAGCTAATAACAGACAGAGTGATTATGAGATAATCACTGTTCTCTGAACCGTGAAAATATGTTCTCAGTTAGTTAAATCCCAAAAAAAGGTTCAGATAGATTAAATCAGTTCGCATTACGCCTTGGGGAAATCGGAAAAAGAATAGGTAGGTAGCAAAGCTGTTCTTAACGCAGTGACCGTTTATGCGACAAAGAATGCCACCCTCCTAACAGCTAGAGCTTCATAACCTCCATAACATAATCAGTTTTAAACAATACACATTTTATTAAATTCATGTTTTTAGTTTTACTGGTAGTTCAGTGGTATTTAGAAGTATATAGAATACACTAACTAGAACCATTACTCGTACGTGAACGATCTAAGTGGGGATGAATTTGCAAGTTATATAACCTACAGTTGTTTGGCAATATTTCAACTATGGCACCTGTTATCAATTCAATTCAATTCACCTCCCTACCTGTTATGGAATTTATATCGGCAGTCATCAGCGGCGACGATGTCCATGAGGAGGATGTATTTGGCCTTTTTATCAAGTCCCATAACTCGTACTTTGTAGGCGGGAAACATTCTCCTGAAATGAAATATCGAAAACTAGTTGAATCAACATGTTGAGTTCAAATCATAACAAAAATTCACAGTAACAACAAGAATCCCAATAAATGATGTGCGGGGTTTTGTGAGAGCGTATGGGGGGGCTCGGCATCCTTTTTGGAACCGCGGACTCGGAGGCACGTAAAGGTGATTTTGTGTTTTACAATAAATTTAGAGTTGAGTTTCTGAAACTCTAGTTCGAATTGGACATGATGGGGGCAACTTTTATCCGAGTCCCACAGCGCGTCGTTATCCACGCCGAGAAGAATGTACTTGGCTTTCAAGTCGAGACCAGCGATCCGTAACTTCATTTGCGGAAACATTCGCCTGTGGGACACAACAGAGAAACATAACAACGAATAAAGGGAGAACCCCATCACGCTCCACTTGGATGGAAAATATTCAATTCGTTCCGAATTTCCTCCCCAATGAGCAGATCTCGATGCCTTTGAAATCAATTTACCCCCGGTGTCCGATTCCAACTAATCACGCCATGGAGTTGTGAAATGAATTTGATGTTAATTGTGGATGGATCCAACGTTATTCCTTGAATTCACTAACTTGATTACCAACCCCGTAAATGAAACGCATTTCAGAATTGAGTTACGGAGAAATAATAATATACCGGTCATTTATTTGATGCTTGAAGAATATGGACCTCAACATGTATCATTTACACAAGAGTTGGTTATGATTGGATATAATTCGATTTCATCCGCCGAGTATTGGAAGAGAAATCCACTTCAATTGAACTAATTGGATTCGCAACTGAATGAAAATCGAGTGGAGCTCGTCTTCCCTAAATAAATAAAACTAAATAAATAATAGATATAAGGGTCTTCCGCAATTTACTGTTGCAAATAATGGTTGTACATTCCTCATCCTGTTTCAAACGATGAATGGACTACATGTACCATATTTATAAAGTCATATTCACACTGACTGCCGAAGACCAGGATTGAAATTTGAAGTACATTCTTGCATTGGATACATTATTTGGTTTATTATTTTCTATAATTAACCTTTTTAATCGACCAAGAAAAACAATGTTGGACCCCCCCCCCCCCCCCCTCAAAATTCGTTGGTTCAAGTTTCAAGATTATAACCTTCGTCACCTGTAGGTGGACTTCTGAAGCTTAGGTAGGTGATATATTTTACTCAATTAACTCTCAGTAGGTGGGTCAACTGGCGTTAAAAATAGGAAAGTGTATGTGCGTTACTTAATTTAATTCATTTATCTTCGGTAGGAGTTCACACCTATGCAGATACCTAATGCATAACAGACTTCGTTCAATAGTTTATTATAGTCAGATCTTCTGTGTGGAAAGTCAGGCAATAATGTGCTGAGTGTATTGAGTGAATTGATGCCATAGCACCACGGCGTGTCAGTAAAAAATACCATTAGTTTTTTTGGCTTCAATTTCAGATTTTTCCAGGTATATAAAACACATTCGTACCAGCATTTCCCAGAATGAATGTTTGGTACTTTTGTTTGTCTTGGATTTGAAAATGATGGTTTGGTTTCCGAATCTTGAAACAAACGAATTAGGGATCCATATAGCCCTCTAACGTATGAAAACATTAGGAAATCAGAATTTAAGTAGAATTGGTTATCACGAGATTTCACTTCACCGAACTTATGAATATAAAGCATACCTAGATTAGATGTTATGACAGGAGGTCGGTAAATTATTCCAGTGACTCTCTCGTTCGGAATGTTAGAACTTTATAGGTATATTCTATAAGTAGCTACTTTACAATGGGATTGAATACAAAAGCTCTATACATAGGAAGCTGAGTGAGGAGAAGGTATCAAGGCCGATATTACAGTAATACGATTCGCATGGCGGAATGGAAACCAGGCGGAGACGGGGAGTGCTCCTCAACGCTCCACTAACACTGCCGCCGCATATAACACGGTCTGAAGGGAGATAGAGAAAGAGAGAGAGAGAGAGAAAGGAGGGAGGTAGATGAGTACATGTAAGTATACTCCTTCAACTGATTAGCTACATGGTGGCAATAAATTGTTGATGATTCTGAAATGTGATACGTTCTTTTGGTTATAAAATAGCAGCATATACTTTTGCCGTCAAAATCAACTATGGCACCCCTAGGGAAACACTCCTTAATTTTGTCGGAACCAAAAAAATTAACGTACGTATTGCGCCGCTCCAACCTCCAGAAACGAACAAAAAAATAAAAAATTCCTATTCTGGAGTTGGGTTTTATCATACATCCGTAATACATTGTAAAATAAATCAGCACTAAATTTGTCACTGAGAAGTCGAAATTTAAAAAAATATTTGAAGGTTTGTAGTTGTTAGTGATGTTTGTTGAATTTATCCCGAAACCTTTCCACCAGATTTTTTTATTTTTTTTAATAATAAATTAACCCATGACATACATACCCTTAAAAACAGTACAACTTGATATACAATTTTTCCCCATCGGTATTCCATATCATACTTTGATAATGAGTAAGTTTTTATGTATTTCGCTTTCTCAAATCCCCAAAGATTTTTCAAATCCCATTGCATCAGACAAATGCATTAAATACTTATTTGTCTAACGCCTGTCCGTCCTTCAGTCTGTAGAGCAATCAGAAATCGGTAGAGCAACCAGTCTAAGGGCACCAGCTGTCTCCAGAAAAGACAAACTATTTCACTTTTTCTTGTAGCTGGAGGGAAATGGCTATGTAATCTCATGTGTGACTAACTGGGAATGTAGACAGAAACTTCCCCAATTTCTTACTCATAATTTATACGACATTCAGTCAGGTCAACTTTATCAAGAAGACAAGTATTGAAACGTCCCAGTTCACCACCACATGAAGGAACGAAGAGATACGATGAGGAGAGATACGTATTCGATAGTGTATGTAGTATTTTTGTTGGTTTTCCAATGACTTTTAATGATACAACAACGACATGGAGCCACCCTGAACAATGCACTGCAGCCCCTTGAGAAAAAAAAAAAATAAAATCTATACTATTAATAAGAATGAAACTCCGTCTGTCTGTCGCTCTGTCGTGTCTATGCACGGCCAAACGGCTGAGTGGGCCGGATCTACGAGTGGGGGGATCTTCTTGGGATTTTCCGATAGGGTGTATAAGCGAATTTAAAATTTTCTAATCCCACCCGAACCATGGGCCGTAGGGCGGGAGGGGGGTCGAAGTAAGCATTAATGTGCGCTTTTTGGACTTCCCCACTTCCCCTACCCCTCTAAACGGCCGTTGACAATTCCGGAAAAATACGGGTTTCGTAGGTTTTCCTACGAGGAAGACGACGGCGCGATCGGATCGCGAAAAAAGTATCGGGAAATGCGTCAAAAAAATGCGAGAGTACGGACCCGTTTTCTCGAAAAGTCCGCCGAAAAACTTGGTTTTTTCCGATTAAAATATACCCCATAAAGGTACGTTTTTCGGAACGGTTTTTGCGGGCGAAATACAGCTTTGGGTCCGCCGAATCTGAATCCGAAATCGGATATCGAAAAAAGTGACGTTAAGTTGGTCAAATCGCTAGCGGAAGCGAGGCGAATCGTTAAAATTACATTTTTAATCGACCCCGCCGCCCATTTCACAACGGAAAGGACTCGACTTCTACGCAATACCTTGCGAGCAGGCCAACGCACGCGCGCGTATAAGGATGGAACTTTCCCTTTCGAGCACCATTTCAACAGAATAAATAGGTACGGGTTTGTCCTACACATATACAGCAATGCCTTGCGAGCGAAGCGAGCAACTTCCCCAAATAAACTTTTTTGTGGTTCCACGTAGTTTTATAAGATTTAATTTGTTTGTAAGAATTTCCAACAGAAAAAAACGTCTGCCAAGTTGGGTGGGCAGTATAACTTCCTCCAATATAACTTCCTCCTACAAATCGAGACCGCCGCCATAAAGGTACGTTTTTCGGAACGGTTTTCGCGGGCGAAATACAGCTTTGGGTCCGCCGAATTTGAATCCGAAATCGGATATCGAAAAAAGTGACGGGCAGTCGGTCAAATTGCGAGCGGAAGCGAGCAAAGCGATTAAAATTATTGTGCCGTGGACGAGAGAAGGCTCAAGAATTGACGTGAAGGGTTCGATTTCATAATGTTGCGAGGCGAGCAGGTATACATAGGTATACCTTGCGAGCGAAGCGAGAGCCATTTCAAATAATAAATACGGACTTTGTCCTACACATATACAGGTATACCTTGCGAGCGAAGCGATCAACATCCCCGAATAAACTTTTCGTGGTTCCACGTAGTTTTATAAGATTTAATTTGTTTGTAAGAATTCCCAACTGAAAAAAACGTCTGCCAAGTTGGGTGGGCAGTACAACATTCCCTAATAAACTTTTCGTGGTTCCACGTAGTTTTATAGGAATTAATTTGTTTGTAAGAATTTCCAACAGAATAAAACGTCTGCCAAGTTGGGTGGACAGCATAACTTCTTCAAGCGAGCGAAGCGAGCAGCATCCCCTACAGAAGTAAAACCTACCCTTAGGGATCTACCATTTGCGAGCGAAGCGAGCAACGTCCCCAACATGTTTCAATTGTAATACTTCGCATGTATACAGCCACACTTTGCGAGCGAAGCGAGCAACATTCCCTACATACCACACTAAACTTTTCGTGGTTCCACGTAGTTTTATAAGATTTAATTTGTTTGTAAGAATTCCCAACTGAAAAAAAAAAAAACGTCTGCCAAGTTGGGTGAACAGTATAACTTCCTCAAGCGAGCGAAGCGAGCAGCATCCCCATACAGAAGTTAAACCTACCCTTAGAGACCTACCGTTTGCGAGCGAAGCGAGCAACATCCCCTACACACGTTAAACCTACCCTTAGGGATCTACCATTTGCGAGTAAAGCGAGCAACATCCCCTACATGCCACACTTTGCGAGCGAAGCGAGCAAAATTCCCTACATGCCACATTTTGCGGGCGAAGCGAGCAATTAAACGGGGGGTCCGGGGGGCTTGCCCCCCGGCTGGACGTGGAGGCGAGCGTAGCGAGCCGGAGCGGCTAGTAAATAAATAAATGCGAGTTCGTAACTGGTAAACCATCGTTTACAGTTGTGTTCCCTCCACTAACAAAAGTGTTATAACTACGTTTGAGACCGATGGTGTAACAAATTTTCGAAGGGTCTTTCAGAGAAATGAGGATACAAAACAGCGACATTCAAATGGCTGCTAGAAGGCCCTGGGAGGATGTTTCCCTGTTTGAAGACGTTAATGACGGAGAAGCCTGAAAACGTGTTATTACGTCGAGCCGTAAATCTGCAAAAGGGTGTATTTAAAAAAGTATTCACCTTGCACTTTTAAAACCTTCGTTTATTTTTTACTCCCTTCTGTCGAGAAGGTCTACTAGTAAATCACGGGTCCGTGGAATACAGTTTTTTCCCTTTACTGCTTTTGCACGGACGAGCGGATTTCAGATTTGGTCAAGAGAAGGTAGTCGGAAGAGTCAAGAAACCAGTGAAAAACAATGGATACATCCATCTTGTAGCTTACCATCTCCACTGAAAATATGTTGGATAGAAACCTATCAACAGCAACAGAATCGGATTTGCATTTGTGTAATCCATTATTACCCTATACCTAGCTCCTGCAAACATTCCTACTAAACTTTTGGGCAATGTAAGGAAAGCCATAGGGTGAATATAGATTGAGTTTGCAGCAAAACCCACCCTTTGTAAGTATTGAGAAACAAAAAACCAACTAAATCATTCAGTTCTCGGCTGATGAGTATATGAGTGGGCTTCTGATTGATAAGTGATGGAATGAGTTAGCTCGAAAAAACTAGATTCAAGTCCCAGAACCGAAAATGGGATGTTTGAAGAATTAATTCGATTTGCTATGATTTGAAAATGTTAACTGGGTACCCCAGGGATGAGCTTGTTGGATGCCGAAGAAGTACATGGAAGAAAGACAACTAATAGGTTTATAGTATATCAGTAGAGCCAAGCGATAGGAGGTGTGCTGTTGAGCCTATACATATTTGAATACACGAAAAATATGTCAACATGTTCAAAGCAAAAGCACTCCGTAAATTAAATAACTTATGTATCCCAATAATGCTATTTGAAGCTAAAAATACACTCAGCTTTTCTCACGTAGTTCAATAGACTATCATCAAGCCATGGGCTGGCATCATTCAACACTTACTTATAAATATGAAACCCTCGATGCTGAGAGTTTGTAATACTGAAAACGATCATCATTTTCTCACTAAGGAAACGTACTTAAACCATTCAAGCGTTCAAGTATTTAGAAAGACCAGCATTTTTATTTGACCCTTAAGGGATAGTAAGTTTTTTTTTTTTTTTTTTTTTTTTTTTAATTTCCACGCCCCATCAATTATTTACCTTCTATTTTCTTTAGGTTGGGTACTTTTCTAATTGTTAATAAACTATTCCCAAGGTTTTGAACCGTTGTTTCACTTCATTTTTTTTTCAGTTTATTTGACTTGAACCGTCGGTTTCGTTTAAATGAACGAACTATTCTAAACTATGTACTATATAGTAATTTGATCTCATGTAACAGGTTTGTATACACTCAAGTTTCACTGGGAAATATTTTCAAGGTAACCTGGGTAACAATTGACCCAGCTTTGATTAAGTTCTTTTGTGTGAATAAATAGTTGTTGTCAGCGGTGAGATGCATCCTACAATTTATTATGTGTAGATTAACGTGGCGAAATGACACGGTACAGCCCTAGTCACTTCAAACAAAAATTTTGTTTTACAGACCGGTTATTGATTAACTTCAACACCCAATTTTTTAGATTTAAAGCGTCAGTTTCATATCACATTTCATTGATTTTTAAATGGTTATCGGGTGCAACTACAAACAACCTTCGATTCCGCTAGGTAAGCAAAGTTTGACCTAATTGTTTTGACATATTTCTTCGGAAAATTGTCGAAAACTGGAAAAAGTCTTTGTTAGTTTTCTTAATTTTCCACTACAGATTGCGTACCGTGTATTGTGAATGATACTTCAAGCATTTGAATTATAGGTAGAAGCAATGACGAACAAATGAGCTCCTCCAGTCTGTCAGGAAGAAAACCGCTCTGGAAGTTGTCGAAACATAATCCTTACCACCGTTAAATGTAAAACATTGATTCATTACAGGTTGAATGCGCAGTCTTGAACTTCATTGGAAGTATAATACTTGCATTT
The DNA here is from genome assembly GCA_030762985.1 of Adelphocoris suturalis. Classification (NCBI taxonomy): domain Eukaryota; kingdom Metazoa; phylum Arthropoda; class Insecta; order Hemiptera; family Miridae; genus Adelphocoris; species Adelphocoris suturalis. The sequence goes on from CM061045.1 coordinate 37,344,827, forward strand.
TCATAAATTTTACCTAAAAAAACTGGGCTGGGGCGTGGGGCGTGTAACTCTCAAATGTTACTTCCAAAGCTATCTGTTTCAGGCACGAACTTCATCTCCGATGCTGAAAAACTGCGGTTTGTTTCGAACATTCCTATTTTCCCCCATGATTTTGTTGTTATTTGAGGAAATTTCTGAACTTTTACTCGAGGAAAGGAGCACGGGTATTCTACCCCAGATGTATGTACATGTAAGGGGAGTTCAAGCTCCGTTGGCAAATATGGGAATGATACAAAAAGCGTTGGAGGAAAAAACAGCCCCTTTGGGTAGGTTTAGAGTGAAGAGCGAAGGTGTTTTGGAAATTCACGGTAAAGATGGCGGTTCCCGGGCACAATAGAGGGCAGGACCTGGTTGGACAGCTGTAGAAGTGCTATCACAATAGGACTGAGCGGCACCAGATGGCAACATACCTATCAACCACCATTTTACAATCCGAAGGCAGAAGTGGGGTGAGGGATCTCTCTTCTTTCATAGTGATAGGACAGACCGCGTGAGTCCAAAACAATTAGAGTGATGACACTGCCCTACTCCTGGCTGTGGCCACCACTAACGAAAACAAACACCACCCCCTTTAATCCGTTCTCAATAGCCTCATCGCAGATCATTCCGGTTTTAATAAAATAACCATTTCTGAAGCACAAACGAAGATCATTGTCAATGATAACTTGTATATTTCAATGAATCCATTCATTTTGTTTTCGATAAACGGAAATCATAACTAATCAAGTGTTCATTGATTTTCACAAACTTTTGTACAGTAATGAGTTCGGACATAATTCATCATGACTAGTATTGGCTGCTGAAATAATCCATACAACCTAAAAATTCAAATCTGATGGTGGTGTTAAACAAGGGTTCATAGTCGTAATACTTTACATTGACAGTAAATGTCAGTTTAATATAAGGACTCAGCAGTCATCTTACATTGTACTTTGTGTTTTGTACAACTGAATTTTCAGGCCCGGACGATTCGAAGTCAACGATAGTGCTATGAACTTTATTGTATTCCTTTGTTTGCATGCTTAGCAGGAATCTATCTGTTCTAAAGATGTTTGATATTTTATACAAGGGAAATGGATTTATTGTGCTTATTAGAACCCTAAATCCAATCTTGAATACTCACAACAGGGGGTCTAAAAATTTTGAAAGTAAAACAAAAATTATGGCTGAACCTATTTTTCCTTCATTGTCTCTGACTGTTTTGATAAGAGGTTTTTACATATATGTCACCTATTTAGATAGTTTTCATTCATGGTTTAGGCACTTATAATATAATTTGATGTTTGCTCATCTATTCTTGAACTTCTTTACTGTTGAGTAAAATGCATTGAGGTGGGCAACGAGGAACAGAGTTTGGATTACGTGCTTTGACTATCCCCTCACTAACAACACAAACTAACACTAATCAAACTGGAAATGTAAACGATTGAAACACTCGAAATAAACTTCACGTCAGCAACGATTGGTTCACTACGAAAATGCCTTCAATTCTAAAAACAATGTACACGTAATCACTACTCGGTATAATCGGCTATTTATTGAATCGATGACTAAAATAAAGATTTCAGATTAGCATGATCCCACGGCTCTAGACGGAATGCCACATTCTCGGCAAAGCTATCCAGTATATGACAAGAAAACACTCGTGCTGATTTAGAACTTACGAACTGTTGAGCAAATCATCCGAGACCACGGTTGTCCCGATGAATAGTGACCATTTCAGTTAGTTAAATCCGACTCGGTTCATACAATGTCAGCGGGAAAAAATATACAATCAATAGGTAATATCCGTGAAAACCGTAAAAGTACCTCGGGTTGAAGTTGTTTAACCGGGCATTACATTAATGGGAGTCAAAGGCCAATAAAGTAGGTAGCCAAGAGTTAATGCTCAAGGAGAGAGAGCGACTAAGTGGTTGGGGTCGGGAGGCTGGTTCTCGGAAGGAATTATCAGTCGACACTGTGGAAGGGTAGCTGAAAGAAAAGGACTACAGTGGCCACCGGACGTGTTCAAAATAAACAAATATTTGGCCCCGTCCTCCACCGCACCTTTCAGTTTGGTTCAGCTGTACAGGAGAGGCCAAAGCTGCTTCAGTTAGGCCGTTTGGAGAACCAGTTTATGAGCAACCCCCCTCCCTTCACCGTTGGGCTCGCTCATCCCATTTTTTTATGAAGCATGAAGGCAACAGGGCCGACGAGACCGGTAATTAAAATATCGCAGACCTTTCATGAATGGGTTTCCAGGTACAGTTAGAGGCGAATAGAACCCCCTGCTTCATCTTCGCTCCCTTGTTCGAATCTCTCTCGATAGGCGCCCGACCAAATACGAACAGACACGTCTCGGCTCAGCAACATCAGGTGACAGAATTCAACAGAGTAGGGCGAGACTAGGAGAATTGCTGAATTTACTATTCCTCTATTATTGAGATCGAATATAGAACTCTATCCATGGAAAACCTTTGGAAAATCTAATCCGCTTTTCTGCATTCTAGATTGGTAAAAATGTAAAAGAATAACATTATGTATAGTTACATTCGGAAATTGATATCGTAGTCATTAAAATCATTAGTCTCTCGTAGATCATAGCTATCGACCGATTAAACACTAGGAACTGCTTGCAAAGGATAATGAGCTCATCAAAATTTCCACAAAAATCAGTTGAACCTAAGGAACCAATCTGATGATAATTTAAGCATCAATATATAATTATAATAATGATACAAAATTTACTTTTCAATTATGTAAAAAACAGTTATACTTTACAGGTTTTTAAAATAAATAACTTTGAATCTGGACAGTCACTTCACTGTCATTTCAAAAAATCACACAATCTGCACCTTCTTGGCTTGCATTGCTATTTTCATGATTAGTTCTTACAATATATGTACTCGTTGGGTAGGTATGAAGAAGTCGAACCGAAGGATAAGTCTCTTTCTGAACACCCTTACAATCTAAAATCCTATGAATGAGTGAGAACCGACTAAGAACTCTCATTATTTAAATAATTGCTTAATGACATCATAGGATCCAGTATTGATCATCATTAAGCAGATTTCGACACCCATTTTATAATTAATGCAAGGAAACGGCAACAGCAATTGAAGACAGGATCGTTCAAACCGTGGATGTCCTGATGATGTCCCCTATTTCCTCATCATGGAGCACTAGAACCCTCTGGTATCATCTATATGGATCCCAGCGCACATGGTACCGGAGATGGGTTTACGTGATGCAGAGCTCGTTCGAGGAAACGAGTCCATTGTTGTCTGCATCTTCCCTAAGCCAACGGCCGATCTACCACAACCCCTGGGAACCCAGAGAGCTTGCTCTCCATAAAAAATCGATTCAATTATCGAATAACGGGCATTAAAATCGCAAAGTGGCAGGAGGGCATGGTCGCCCGGGGGTCGAGGGCGCCAGCGAACCTGCGGCCAGAGGGCTCGGGAGACGCCGCGCCGGCCTGAGGAGCCGGCCTGGGCTGGAATGGTCCATCCGACGAGGAGATCGGAACGGAGGGGGGCGTTGTTTGTCCAAGAGCAGATAATGTGAGGGGGCCCCCGCGCGAGAAGGCTCCAACGAGGTTTAAATAAGTATAGCCTCGCGGGTTTTTAAGGACTTAATCCCAATGAGATTCAGTGGTGGGAGCCGTGGCGCCAGAGGTTTTGACCGGCTCATCTCCCTGGGCCCTATCTCATCATTCTACTGCCCTCATCTCATCGCCACCCATTGGTCATACTTCTCCCAGCCTATCATCAGGTGCAATCACATGGTTATCCCTCCTTTCCCGTCCACTGCTATTAAACCAAAACCACTCATCCAATATCCGACATCTTTCTGTGTGATTTTCACTTAACTACGTTTTTTATGTGGTCTCTTCGTCTCGGAAATTCGTAACCGCATACGCTTTTTTGTCTAGGCTCGTCATGATCTAGCGGTTTTCTTCATACCTTTCACCAACAAGCACCTTAACTCTAGGTGAGTATGTGCTAAGTCCGACACCCATCCATTTCAACACCCACGCCGTATGCAATTTCGCCGACCGCATTCGTGTTTTTAAACCACCAGTGCCCTAACTTCCATGTATTTTAGGAACCTGTTCATAACTCTAGCGAGCTTCAAAGATACTTGTGTGTGAACGATAAGCAATCTTCTTCGAAGCTAACCACAAACAATCTGCTAGATAGGAGAAAACCAACTTCACATTCCTGTGAAGGTAAATTAATTCCAAGAATGAGAGCGCAAATCATGATTAAACTCAATGGATAAAAATAAACGCAGTAATTATAAGGGTGTTGTAAAATTTCAGCGAATCGAATAGCAAGTGAAAACTGCCACTGTCACCATTCGCATAATGAATAATGTCAACTAATGATGAGTGGAAAATGACTGTAATTGTAGAATATCTTCCCAAGAACATTACATAGCATTCCGTGAAAAATCGATCTAAACCACGGTAATGTTAGCGAATTTTTGAAGAAAATTAAGCTATTGCTCTCGCCTCTAAATTTTTAGAATGTGAATTTTTAAAAAAATTTTATGCAGAAATCCGTTTCAAGGTATTCTGAATCATATTCGGAAGTTTAACGCATTTTTTGTATGTATGTATGTATGTATGTATGTATGTATGTATGTATATATGTATGTATGTGTCATTCCAGACGATAACTGTCCGTAGAATTGCGCTAGAAACTTCAAACAAATTTTAAAATGTTGAGGACACAAAACGAAAGTTCAAATTCGTTGGCCAGCATGATCGGATTACATCTTCGGGTTGCAATTTTCAAAAATGTAGTCAAAAATTTCAAAATACCCTGTTTTTTGCGATTTGTTGTGCGAAATAGTTTTTTCAGCATACTAACATGTGGTATATTCGGAATCAGCGTAAAATGTCCCATAAGAATATGTATCAAGTTTTCAAAAATTTCAAAGTTTAAAAATCAGTCAAAAATCGAAATAATGCCGTTCGCTAGTTGTAAAAATCGGTAATATTAGCATGAAACATTGTCCAAATTCAGATTGAACTACTCTTATGGAATTATCCCTGTATAACCAATCCTAGAACCATGCTGTATAAAACGTAGGTAGTAGGTGCTTGTTAAAAAAAAAAAAAAAAAAAAAATGTAATCCCAACTGATGAGTTTACTCTGTGAAATATTCCGTCCTCCGATTCTCTCGGCCGCTCTCTTTAATGTTTTACGCTCAACTGTTTTAGGACTTGATGTAACTTTAATAATGACTGTGGCTTAGAAAATATCAGCTATGAAATTATGAAGAAGTTCTATTTATGTACGTACTAGCACGCAGACCCAAAATCATAATCAAAAATTTCTCTACACGATCAATAGCGACTGAAATGTCGAAGATTTCTTCAAAAATTCGCTCATGGGGTCATGCTGCATGACTGGACTTTTTGTGCTATTATATCGTGCAGAAGCAATGTGAATAATTCTTGTTCTAGGTGAACTGAGTGAAGACAACTATGGAGCAGAAGGTGACAGCGTTAATTGATCATGAATGAATCAAATTGGAAAAACCAGCATTTACAACGATAAAAGTAAGTTCGATAAATAATAAAGTGTTCGAGTTTTATTGAACTCACCCAGTTGTTTCCATGCCTTGGAAACAGCAGGAATGTCATCATTTTTTACCTAGCTGCCTTATTTTATGGCGGTTGGTGGCGTAGCTCCACTGGTACAGGGCTATACAATTATGAAAATTAGCAATTAGCTGGGAGGTGGTAAGGATAATGAAATGAACTCGAGGTGAGTAGAACACCTTGGTTATCTGCCGACAATCGTAAGTCGTACTGCATACTTAACAACATCTGCTACATCGCAGAATAAGGGTTTACTTGGGAAGTTGAATATTATGAAGAAGTATATGATGCAATTTCACCTCCAGGAAAGGAAACTGTGAAATTATGGCGTTACTTGTGGTTTACTATTTTCAAAGTCGTTCGTAAGTGAGCGTGATGTGGGAAGTAGTGAGATCTGCTCAGGAAGGTTCTTTCTCTGAAGGTATACCAGAAAGAGAACATAGTCACAAATGTTAATGAACGATTTGGCTCAAAGGGCTTGATAAAAGCTATCTCCCTCACTACCAGTATTCCAGGTGTAAAGTACCTAAGATGAGCGAGGGATCTTAATTCCTTAACCAGCGGCTCAAAAGCGCTTTCCAACTACTACTGCTGTCTACCGTCGTGGTGTACAAGCTAGGGGATGACAAGAGCAAGAAGGAATAAAGATGTTTTTATCGCCGGATCAAAAAAAAAAAAAAAAAAAAAAAAAAAAACTTGAATCTCTAATTGCCTTCAATTAGACGACTTTCTTTTGATACACATTTTCAACAACCCATGAAGCGTCCCACGTCTCCCCCTCAGCCTTATCCATTTACCGTATTACTCCTAAATGTATAAAATCTTATTATGGGGCTTTTGACGAAATTTTCTCCTTTTCAAACGCCTCGAATTCTTCTGGTTAACTTTTTCGTTCCGAAACGATAAACGGTTTAAAACTGAAAGGAGCCAATGAATGAAATTACAAGAGGCGCGATATAGCATTATCAGATCATCGCATTCCAAAATTAGCTTTACTCTTTCAGGCATTTTTCCATTCATGGGATTTGGAGAGGAGAAAGTGAAAGTGGTTTAGTCTCTCCAAAGGTCGGCGGGAAACATTCGAGCTTTTGATGATTAGACAAAGATAATTCCAACCATTCGTAAAAACGAAGCCAAAACCTGACGTTCTTTCGCTAAATGAATGCTCATTTCATGGTCCACTCATGAGTAGAATGATTGTATCATTGTTATGAACGTGCATTAATATTACTACGAGTATCTGCCAATTACAAACAATCTTATGCATTCTTTAAGCGTTTTCAGATTAAATTATTAAATTTTCATCAAATCAATAAATCATTAAATTTTCTTCAATCACCTTTTTAATGCGGCTACGATAATGCCCAAACGTATCTGGAATATATTCAGGTTCTATGGGCAGTTTCATATTGACGCCGAAAATTAAAATAGTGTATAATATCAAAACTACCTATCAACGATTTCATCACCAAACCAACGTAGGTGTTCAAATCTGGTGAACGAAATTATCCACTAGACCACAGTTTGAGAGCACATTTACATTATTTAGGTTTATTGCAGGTATCGAACTTTAAGTGATATGTATATATATATATATATATATATATATATATATATATATATATATATATATATATATATATATATATATATATATATATATATATATTTCATATAAATATTTATGTATTTATATATACATCTATGAAAAACGGAACTTGAATACGCAATATGAACTAGGAAATGACACTTGCTATTCACCAATAAACCTTAATAGTTATCCCGAAAATCAAATTGGCCGGACTTCCTTCCTGATGAGATATTTCAGGAAACGCGAAAAAAGAGAAGGGGGAAAAGGGACTGATCCCCCAAAAGAGATATGACACTCTCAAATCTTATTGATGAATTAGGATCCTCGGTCGGGCGTAGCAAGCTCCCCCGGTTCCACCCCTCAGCGGGTCTTAACGCTCAATTTACCTTCGATTGAGGTGAATTTCGCCCGCCAGCAACTTCTTCCTCAGTGAGAGCGACATTCAACCACATTCTGAGTCAACTTTATTAGGGCAATATAAAAGGGAAAAAAAGTCCTTCTCAATTTCTCGTCTCTCCGGGAAAGAGTTAGTGAATGAGAGGGAAATCAAAAACTTCGACAGGGAGAGGAAGAGCAATCGTGGCTCAAGTGAGTTAGCGATTCGCGAGTCAGTTCTCGAACCAAGGGCTTTTTTTCCCCTGTCGATCTGATGATACGACAAAATTGTCTTTTTGATATAAAAACCTCAGCGATTTTTTTTTCTTTTTAAGGGCCGTTTTTGCACGAGGGAAAACTTGCGTGCCTCCCGAATGACGAAGAAGGCGGGAGGGTGGGAGGAAGAAAGTTGAATTTATTAGTAAGAAAAGGGACGAGCGAACAGAGGACAGACAGGGGGAAGCATGGTGATCAATAGAGAGGTGCTGGGTTTCATGGTATCTATCAAGCTAAAAGCCCTTCCGCTCAATAAACCCGAGTTGGTCGGATGAGATTAAAACGGGGAAAGAGGAAAATACTCGATGAGAGTAAATCACTTCGCGCGGGTGGCGCCATGAAAACCGCTTTGGAGCTGAGTTTGCGAAACAACTCGACGATCGTAATAGACGGTGATTGGCTACGATTGACCCATTTGACGATAATTGGTGCGATGTTGGACATTGAACAACCACGAAATTGGTGTTGAGGTTGCATATGGACTTCCCAATTTTGCGATCGGAGACATGAATAAATTGCATGACCACATGCTACAGTGGATGACTGGAAACGGTAAGCGATCAAAGCAACAGTTGGCTGTTACCTGAATAGTAAATTGTTTGAATACTTCATGTCAATTCTCGTGAAAGAATGGATTCTGTTGTGTAATTGCGTTGATCAAGCGAATATCGTGTGTTCATATCAACACAAATATTGGTTCAACACAAAAGTATGAACTATGTTATTGAACACCTCAAATCGAAATTATTGTAGAGATAATATAACGATAATTTGATTCCAACATGATGAAGATAATTGAGTGTGAAAAAATTTATTGGTTATTGTTATTTTCATTCAGACTATATAGAAATCATACTATGCTATTAAACCAAAATATTGCGCAAATTACAGAAGTTAAGAAGACATATCTCACAAACACCTCATAGGAAAATGACTCAAAAAGGCAGTACTTCCAGTATATCATGGCTTGGAACGGGCCAGGGTGTCCAGCTGGTATGTGAGGAAAGAAAAACCCGGACACTATGAGTCGCAATTTATATGCATATGATCGATAATTGAAAGCCAGGCTGTGTTCAAATGGCAGCAACGTACGGTAGGACCTTTACAAACTGGATATTTGCCGCTCCTCCTGTGAAAATCAGACATTCGGCCTTCAGAGCGATTTTCAACCTGGCAGCTTGGTAAAAACCCGGATTTTTCGGGCCAAAACTGGACACCTGGCAACCCTGGTTCGGGCTAGACCCTCCATGGCACCAAGTATGCCTCTGAATTTCATGTAGAGCAACAGCACACAACACCAAGCACACAGTAATATGTGTATGTATCTGCTAGCGTTTACTATAGACATTGCAACAATATGAAGATAGAATTGGTCATGCCGATTGGTATGATTGAGTTTCCGCTATTCATTGGTAACGAGGGGAGAGGAGAGTAATGGGGACTTCCCGGTCAGACAGCTCCCACGGGGAAGTTAGGGCTAGGGCTGACCTGAGGCCTGAACACAGGGAAGTTATATTGCTCCCTGATTGCGGGGTAGTTGTGAGTTAAGTGAGGGGCTTTAGGCTTTGAGTGAAGGAAGGAGAGGTGATGGCTGGATGGGAGGAGGGGTTAACTACCAAATTAGGAAGGCATTGGCTCCATCCAGCTCTGTGTGGAGATTATGAATGGAACTTCTTGAACCGAGCTCGTCAGAAAACGAAAGCCTCGGCGACCTACCTGGAAGAGGAGCTATTAGGAAAGGACCATCTTCCTGCGTCGGTAATTATAAAAACATTAGCCAACAGTAACACCACATGACTGGGATTTATCAATGGGCTTCTTCATCTCCCTCCTTAGCACGCCAACTCCATTCATTCATTTGAGATTCTACGAGTCATTTCGTGTCGATCTCTTTGGATTCGTGCCAACAGACCTCCCCATTCAGAAAAAAAATCTGAACTCGAGGATAACTAAATTAGATTTTAGTTGACGTCTAGCCATTTCGCTCAAAGTCAAGCGCGCACCAAGCTATTGAACAAGCCGCGACAAGAAGAAAATATATTTGGTTTCTGTCTTAACCGTCCGCTATTCACTAAATCAGCCTCAATTGTTGACATAGATTGTTTTAGTCGTTAAACAAGTAGGTATTTATCTTTAAAAAAATAATTGGTCGATTTACAATTACGTAACAAAAAAAATTCAACTTTTCTATCATTAAGCATCTTAAACTTCCATTTTTTCACTAGATTGGTTCCCCTAGTGGTATGCGCGATTTCATTCAATATTGCGGAGCATACTGTCATTTTATATTGATATTTTATGGATTTTATGGATTCTTCTTTGCCAATGTAGGTGTAATTGATCATGAGGTCCGAAATCTAAAATTGACTGTGGTACCTATTGGTTTACAAAAGAATTGTGCCTACATGGCTATGGCGATGCATTTCATAGATATAATACGTGATATGTATGAGCTCGGAAAAAGCATTGATCTGGAGGAGGAATAAGGTGTCTAATCACTTCCGGTCAATGAGAATTCAATAAAATCTAGAGAGTGAAATTGAATGTGAACCTTACCATACCTTTTTTTTTTTTGTAAATATCGACTTTTAAATCTCTGTTTACTACAATTTTGTGATATATTTTCAGATATTACTGTTATGCTAATTATCATTGTTTACTTCTCTATTACTATGAATTTGGTTTGTCTAGAATTAAAAATGTCTTATTTCTGAGCTACGGGAAGATAGTAGTAGTAAAAATTTGCTTCTGACAAATGAGCTAATTATACGAATTTCTACTAACGATTAAAACCTTAGATGAGTGAGATGGAGACCTTAGGTAGTAAAGGAAAATTTCGATAACCAGCATTCCACAAAGAATCAAGTGAATACGAGAATGATACTGGGAGGATATGTCAATATAATGTTTCTGGGTGAGGCTACGGGCTAGGCTTTCCGGGTGAACGAAACGTGTCTAGCTGTACCGTGAGTGCTTGAGTACTGTTTTGACTGCCTGATGATGATGTCTTTACATCAAAAGCCCGCGTCCCCGCCATTCGACTTGCTAGGACTCCTATTAAAACGTATGTAAATGGTAATGTTAATACTATCGTAAATAAATAATACGTAACAAAGTGTACGGATAGCTTCCTAGTACATTTATCCTACGTTGAAAGATGAAAGCGTTCTTTGTAGAAATATAAGAGGTGACAATAAAGTCACACGAATAAACGGAGAAAGATCTTTGAAGATCCGTGATAACAAAGAGAGACATCACGGTAGGGCCATCTCACGGAAGAAATAGGTGGGCTGCGGACGGAGAGTATTGATCAACAGAATGACGTATAAATGCGGCAACTTCGTAGGTGTCGACAGAAGGGTGTCGAAAAATGCTCGAGTTGTTACGAACGGTTTGCCCATTGTCTCAGGAGATGAAGAGGAGCCCACTCAGAGAGACTTCCTCCAAGGTGTCGAAAAATGTGCAGAGAAGTGGGTTCCCCAGGTGAGGCGGGCGGACGTATCAGGACCCAACTGCCGGCGCGGGTCGATGGATCAAGGGCACTTATTTAGTGAAAACTCTACGGCTCATAGCCCATCTTCTTGTTTCGTTGGAGACTCATTTTTTCTTCTTTTCTTTTTTTCTCCCTCTCTCTCTTCATCTTGACATGAAAAGGAGATCTCTTGACCCCCTCTCCCCTCCCCCACACCGGTGCGTTCCTTTACTTAGTCCAACGTCCTAAGCCGCACCTCCTTGTTCAAAACATCATCCTACTTTTCCGCTTCAAAAGTGGGGGTTTTTTACGGCGCAAGTGAACCCGTTTTGATACAGCAATTAGCACTGCTTCCTTGTGAAGGTCTCAAGTGGTGAAAAGTTACTTGCCTGCCGACGTGTAATTATCTACAGCTATTCTGTTATTACGTTCTCCACTCACCTCACTCGAGGTGTGAAATGATTCAGCAAATATTTTGTTGTGTCCCAACTCGAGAGTCATGATTAGTGGGTAATTAGATATATTGTTAACAACGCTCAAAAACAATGTAACTTACACAATTATGATAACTACTTATCAGACGTCTTCGAGGAACATAGTCGATGGAAACGGAATCTGATTGGCAGCTACATTTTAAAGACATGGAAGATTGGGAAAACTATCCCGATATTTGAAAAACAGTAATCGTGCAACATGACTTTAGAAGCCGATTTTCATCATTTCCCCCGCACATTTCAAGAAATTGATGTACAATGTAGCATGCAAATCTCCAAATATCAGTTATTATTATTGATAAACTTTTTCTATGTAATATTTCACCAATAAATATACAAATCAATCCATTTTTAGCTAATTTTGCCCATTTTTGGAAATTTAATACGCACGTTTCTTGAATTTCGGGAACGTTTTTATCCTTTAAAAAATGCTGTCCAGCGAACTCATTATTTCTCCTGAAATGCCTAATTTTCGGTAAAAGAACAATTTTTCAAATCGATTTTCAAAAGCTATGTACTAAAAAATGTATACAGATTGAAAAATATGTATAAAGCCAGCAGATATTCAGTTTTCTATGTAAAATCGCTCAGAGAAATTCTTATTATTGCTCAAAATATGTTGGTCTCCGTTTCATGGAACATTATCTCAAGTATATATATATATATATATATATATATATATATATATATATATATATATATATATATATATATATATATATATATAGGCCGCAAAGATCCGTTCAGGAGAGCTACCTCCCACTGAACTAATAAATCTTTATCCAATAATTAGCACCATTTTTAAAAATCTTTTTTGAATTAAGGTATTCAAGTAAGTTTAACTAATTATGTGCAAGTGAAACCATCGACAATCCATAAGTTATAGCGGTAAAATGCTTAATATACAATCAATTATAGCTTATTAAAACGGAATACCGCGTCGGAAAAATAGGTACCTACCCATTTATTTATTAATCGAATAGATAATAACATCAGTTAATTGATGAGTGATTAGGAGCTAGTCTTCGGTGAGTAGTCTTTGTTGAAATATGCAAGAGAAAAATCAATGCTCGGTGGCGTGTTTGGGATCTCACTAGGCTTCGCCGCCTCGTTTCATTTTAATGGCACGAATCAGGTGGAGTCTTATCACTGTTGTTCTCTCAATGTACAACGGTGACAACCGGGGGAAAAATGGGTTTCCATTTTTTGAAAACTTGTTTTTCAATTTAACGTCACCGAATACCTGAGCGGATGTAAGACCGTACATTCCTGGATTTTTTAATTTACCATAAGTAGAGGTGAAATATGTAAATATATACGTGGGTGGGTCTGAGTATTATTCCAGATGATTCTCTTCTTGGAATCGAGATTTAAAATTTCACTAGAAATTCGATAAAAGTTGTCAAGTGTTTGGTTCTACGCTCTTCGACTACCCTGGAACCGCCCGTTCCGTCAGTTATGTCCACGAATGTCTTCCGACAAAACTGATCCATACTAATACAGGCAAAGTGGATTACTGGTCGTTCTCCTCAGCACATCGGGAGCAAAAATGACTTTTAAACGAGGTGATTTGACCATTTCGATACAGCAATTAGCGACGAACACTGATAGAAGGTGAGCGGACGCGGTGGGCTGCAGGGCGCGATCATTACCTCTGCCTTAAGCAAATATTATTAGGAGCCCCTCTCCTCAGCTACACCTCCTATCACCATCCTCTTGTTAGTCGCAATTATCTCACACCTAATCGCGATGTGTTGCATACGTTAACCACCGTCATCGCCCCGTTGATTTACAAACTAAATCACCCAGTTGAGGAGCGGGTTTTGCGGACCCGGAATAATTTTGGTTATATAATCGGCCTCCGATGTTGAGAGAAAAAAACACAATGTTAGTCACTGAAATCGAATCTGCGAGTATAAGGAGGGATATTATACGTTGGACCCCTAGTTCGTATCATACATTTGATTTCTTATTTCGCCCTTCAAAGTGCGAAAGCCATCAAATCAACTGGCATTCCAATTCGACGGATTCAAATATTTTAAAATTAATACACTTGAACTGCACAAAATTAGACACGCTTCGGAAACACAATTTGTGATTAACGGATGGCAGATTTCATAATTAATGACTCCGGTAGATGAAACGAATCATCACCATGAATGAAGCACGACTGGAAAATAGAATGAACTTTTATTGAATCCCTTACATGTTTTCTAGGATAGACCAGTGTTCACAGGCAATGAACTTGGATCAAGACATTCTTAAATATGGATATTTCAACTTCAGTGAACCCAGTTTATTCTGATTTCTCACTAGAGTACAAAGCTTCTCCTACTTCCGAAAGGGGATCCAGAGGAGCGACACTTGTATTATCGGCAACAGAAGTTTCCGATCTCTCAATGGGAATCCAGTTTCTGGCAAAGAAATGATTTACTTAGTTAGTGGGATCCAGTTTTTTCCCGATTGAACACATCAGGTTTCACAAGGTGGGGAATCAACTGCAATGATGTCCCGATTGTCAACCGCGGTGGTCGTCCGATCTCACATCAACGCAGAGAGAAGGCTCACACATGTCAGTCGAAGGAACACCCCCCGCCATATCCACCACTTCCTCATCCACGACTCACTACTTGCTACCTACCAGCTTCTTTTTTTCTCGCATCTCCCTTTGAGCTCTTCTCAACAACCGGTTCCCAGTTAAAAGTCCTACCCATTACTTTTTCCGAACCCCTGGAAAAAGGCTATGAAGATAAAACAGAAATGACGCTCATCCCGACTTGCATGTCCTAACACATTTTATTTCAAGTTCGAACACGGGCTATCGCGTCTGATAGCGAGGACGCATCAGCGAGTGGTCGAGTCGGACGTGGAAGGGCCAACGGCAGATATATTCGACAGATAAGCTCAGTCCTCTGCGCCTCCGGTCAACGTTAGGTTCTGAGAGGCTTCTGGTTAATTATTGTAAATTTACATTTCCTTGGAACACCGTGAGAAATTTTCTTATGTCTTATTGTACCCAAGTTTTCTAGTCCCAAACGCATTTTACTGAAAATCTACACTAAGAGAGACAACACGCTCGAAATAGCAAAGTAAATCATTCCGAATGAAGTTCATAAAACAGTTGGAGCCAATATTCATCGATTCTAAATTAATCAGAATGGAATGTGATTATTCAGAAATGCGTCAAACATTTTTAGAAGTGTAGATGCCAAAAGAAAACTAGCAAGGGTGTTTGGTTCGAAAACTGCATTGAATACGTAGAATATAAGCCGTTTTAATAATAAAAATTTATTTTTGCCATACGAACCCATGTTCTGACATTTATACGACGAATAGGTGATGGCGTGCAGTATTCGCTCCTCACCCGAAAATCCGTTAGGCTTCCCACAACCACCAGTCCTATCGCGACAGCAGCAGAGGATTAAAAATTCAGAACTGAAAGAAAAGGTGAACTCCGCCGAGATTATTACATACTTTAACAAGCTGAGAGTCTCACATTATATCAGACAGCAGACACAAAAATGCTTAACCCATCTGTCCATGGTTCGATGCACCTCCATAACCTCGATAAACTAAGTTTGAACGATGAAACGTTGTAAACGAGATGTGTAGGCGTGAATGAAAATGGTTTTTCCATGAGTGCGAATAGAATTTCCACACGTAAGCTGTGGAAAACTTAAAAAACAATGAGTTCTACGTATTTCCGTAAAAAAATTAAGCTAGTGCAAAGGCTCAAAAATTTTTTAAATCAAATTGGTCTTCACTGAAATCCGTTTTAAGGAGTTCTCAAACATATATATATATATATATATATATATATATATATATATATATATATATATATATATATATATATATATATATATCTGTGTGTGTGTGTGTGTGTGTGTGTGTGTGTGTGTGTGTGTGTTGGGGGGGGGTCCCGCCCAGACGGGAAGGGTGCTTTGATGTCACCAGTGTGCGAAACTTTGAAAAATCATAGATAGAAAACTACCTACTCACCGTAAAATGATTCGGTTGATGACGAACTTCTCATAGAATGGAATTTTCTTCCATTTAAAAATAGGTTAAGGGCCTATTTCGCACCCGTGGGTAACGCTCATTTTTAACGCATTTGTAACAAAATTTTGAGAGAAATGTTGTTTAGTTTTTTGTAGAAGTTTTGCTATTGCTAGTGGGTCCAATCACCAGAAGCCTCTCACAGTAGTAGGTATTTTATGATGTATGGTGATTTGTATATGTATATCAACAAAAACATCGAAAAGCACATGGTTCAGAAATTATACTTGTAGAGAAGAAACTGACGTTTGACGACTAAGTTTCCCATTCTGGGGTAGTAGAACGGCTGTACCCCAAAACTATTCGCCCAACCAAAAACTAATGAGAACCAAGATTGATGGAAATTTGATTCTTCAGAAGATTTAAGTTGGTTTGAATCCTCGAAAAATCTATAGTTCTCATGCGTTTACTTGTCTGAACACCTAAGCAGCCTTCCATCCGAATTTCCAGTCAATAGGTTCAAAATTGTGGCCTAAATATCGTCCCAAACTAACAGACAGACAGACATACGCACAAGTACAGATCAAGTCAAAGTAGAGCCTCACTACCTTCAGCAATTACTTTTGTTTATATTATTCCTTTAATTTTTTATTTTCTTTAATTATTTATTCATTTGTTTATTTATTTATTTATTTTTTTTTTCAAGCATCTTTTCAATCCAACGTATTTATTTACAGGTAGGTTTTTTATTTCCGTATTTTCGACCTATAAATCGTAAAAAATTGTTATAACTCGCTAGCATATTTCTTTTCAATCAAGTATAATATTCATTTTTCGTACTTTGGATTAAACAAACGAAAAATTGGAATAGAAAAAATATATTTTCACAGTTAAAAGTCGTTTTTATCCCGACCCCATGCATCAGAAATAACGGAAAAGAATTCCTCTGAATCAAAGCCTTCACACTATATCCACGACCTATTTCAATTTTACTGCCCGAATAGTGGGTGAAATCTCTGAATGAGTACTACCCACTGGAACCGTCTATAGTTAACAGTGAACCCAGAAGAGCCGTAAATCCTACCCAGGACAGCCACAGATAATACATGTAAAAATTCACAGAACAGCCGTTGAATGAGGAGGGAAAACGTGAGCAGCCAATGTGACTGAAAGATTAACTCATCAAATCCCTTATGAAGTCTGCTTTCTTGGTTGGTTTCATTTGATTTGGTCAGAGTCGCCGATGATATCAAGGTGCTGAAGTAGAAGTCGCCGGATTTCTTCCCCCTTCTTCCACAATAAACCTTATCAAATCCGCTTACCGGATGAGCGAATGTGGAAGAACGTTGTTTACCTTAGCTCAAGCAACGAGCATATACCGATTCCTGAGGTTTGCATTGTGGACTTCGAATTAGGCGCGCATTCAGGTTTCTCGAACATATTTTCTGGGTCAAGCGTGAAGTGCTGTACGTTCCGTTTTGGCAAGCGTTGTACAGAAAAATCCAAGGAAGAGGAATTTCCAATGACTATATATCACAACCGAAACAGGACGTCTTTTGAAATATTTTTTAGATTACCATATTAATCACTTGAGGGTGTAGAGCAACGTTTTTTGGATTCTGCCGTACGGTCCACCATCACATGAAAGACGCGTTTTCTGCTCCCCATCCGCCTGTTCACGAGGTGGTTCGTGCTCTGCTGATGTGCCAAGCAGTAATGTAGGTAAAAATGAACAACTCGAGTTGCAGCCGTAAAAAAAAGAAGAAACTATGCGAAAGGGATCAACGACTGATGGAGCTGTGGAACAAGCGGCAGACGATCGCGAACGGAGTAGTAATGGAATGAAAAAAATTGCACTAGATAATGCCACATTGCGCCAGGGCCGTTTGAAGTCATCGATCAAAATATCAAGAAGAACAACACGTTCTTTAAAGAAAAAGCAGTGTCGTAGGGCGGAGGTGGAAAGGGGATGGCGGTGGGGTAGTCTCACCTCAGTGATGATTGATCAGCCGCGAATATTGAAGTAAAAGTTGCCTCGAACCAATCAATTATTGAGCGATGGATTGTTTCTTTAGGCGATGACTGAGTAAACAGCTCGAGTGTGCAAGTTTTTGCATCTATAATTCACAGCCTTGAAATTGCCGTCTCTAAATAAAATGCCGGTCGTTCTTCTTCACCGGGTCACACCAAACACATTTCATCCCACACGCAGATCCAACTAAACGCACATCGGCTACCAGCATAGTTCTATGGTCGAACTGGTTGTGCTCTATTGAATGGGTGAAGTTATGTACTGATGTTCTAATCATATAAAATAATGATATCGTCAGTAATTGTAATTCACAAGTCAGAAGTAGGTACAATGCCACAACACAATTAAAATTTTAATCCCACCCTTTCCTTGAGGGGTTATTGGTGTTTAATGCCAGTTATATTGCCTGGGACGTCACACGATGACAAAAGTGCTGTCCAACAAACTCGTTCATTCTTTTGGAGCCCATATGATAGAGATTCTTTAGGGAGCCCTCCTCGAACACCTCACGATTTTGTTGCATGTTGACCTTTTTCCTAAAACAACGTCATAAAGCTATTTCACAAAACCTATTATTACTATATAGGGTGTCCCAAAAGTCGGCCCCCTCCTCTCTAACTTTTTTTGAACTACTTTTCAAACGATGGTGAAACTAGAATTGCGACAACTCATTCCATTCCACTGACCCGTCCCACCTGGTCAGTGTGATGTCACCAGTACAAACTTGGAAAAATCATAGAAAGAAAACTATTCAACGTAAAATAGTGCGGATTGCATCAAACTACTTAGAATGGAATCTATTTTCATTCAAAAACATAAAATGAATACGTAGGTAACGCCCATTCTGGTTTCACCATCGTGTTCAGCACTAAAAAATTTTTTTAATAAAGTGTCACTCGGCAAAAAAATTGATTTTTTTCTCAAATTATCCAATATCCCCCCCTTCCGGATTTGTTTCCTGATTTTGCTTCTGAGTCCTTATTTTCACTTTCGGGAGAAAAAAAAAATTATTTTGGTTCCCAAAATCAAAGTTTCCACGTCATTTACGTTTTGGACCATTCTGAACAACTTTGGTACCGTGTCTGTGTGTGTGTGTGTGTGTGTTTGTGTCTGTCGTGAGTTCTCAAATCCTAGTTACAAGGTTATTTCCCACAGTTTTCATCCGATTTTAATGCAATTTTCAGGGGATGTGCGGGCAGACGGTCCCCTATCAGTTTCATTGTTCCCGACTCAATACTCCACTCTGTGCCTGCACAAACGTAAATCCTGCCAAGCTTCATTTTCTCACGCCCTAGTCATCCGATCTCGCTCAAATTCGGAGGACAGTTGGGGGATGATGATTTGATCATCTCATATCAATTTCAACATGATTGTATTAATAATAGCTACCGCGAATACGCCAATGTGAAATCTTTGTAACAAGCATATTGTCCACAGTATTCATCCGATCTATATGAAATTTTCAAGGTATGCGCAAGATTGGGTGCCCTTATCATGTTCATTGTAGCCAAATCCACTCTGCGCATGCGCAAACATAAATTCCATTATACTCCATTTTTTCACGCTCTAGTCGTCCAATCTCACTCAAATTTGAGTGATAGTTGGGGGATGACAATTAGATCATCCCATATCTACTGCGCATGCGCCAATATGAAATCCTTGTAGCGACCTTCATTTCCATATTTTTCATCCGATTTTGATGAAGTTGTCAGTGAATGCGCGAGTTAGTTTGTAGATGGTTCCGAACCTATTTCATTGTTCTCAACTCATCGGTTCATTATACGCATGCGCAAACGTAAATTACATTGAGTATCATTTATTCGTTTCTTAATTTACCAGTTATGACGATTTACGCTATTTCTTGATTTTCTCTTTTCTGCTATGGATTTTTTCAAGATCATTTAAGCCTTTTCAGTGATCACATTCATGATACGTAAACGAAAAAACAGCGTGCCACACCCAACTTGATAAAAGTTTTACTTCGATATCTCAAAAACTGTGGTGAAAAAAAAGGGGAGGGGGGGGGGGGGACTTTTAGGACACCATGTATACTACTATTATTTCGTTTTTGTTGCATGTAGACCTGTTTCATAAAACATAGTCATAAAACATTGCGTGGTTTATCATGCATCGTCGTTTATCATACTTACTAATTGTTGGACTCCAATACCATTTTATATTGTAAACTGCAGAACCAGCCAACCGTGTTTACTTAGCTACCTACTCATTATTTATTTTGCCACTTCATGGGAAACTAGGTATCTGAAGAAAAAATGACTTTGCTAAATGGATCAAGAGTCCCCTTAAGACTAGGTGTACTTTAACGATATAAGAGTTTTTTCCTGTAATGGACTCAACAAAGATTTGTAATATTGAGGAAAACATCATAATATCAGGAGTACCAAAATAAATTCATATTGTTAGAAATACGGGATACAGAACTACTTTCACAGGACTCTTCCTTAACGTTTGATTTTATGGGTCCATGAGATGAGATGTACCCATACACTGAATTGGACTACGAAGGCGGTGTTTTTATATAAGAGGTGAGTCTGGATGTTCTGAGAGATGCAGCATTTGTGAATCAAAAGATCGTTAGGTTACCGTGAGACTTCATTCCATCAGCAGTTCTTACATACAATCCGATTTACGGATAGATTGAACTCGGAAGCAGTGTTGATTTACAATTGTGATATATTTCATGGTCAGAAATAAACTTTACCTATCTAAAAATGTAGGAATAGCCCAACACCAAAATTTTCATAAATTGCAAGGTATCTCACCAATTTTAACTTCATTCTTATTTTTTCAGGAATGTATTGGCTCAGTGATTTTGTGTGAATAAATTTAAGGTTATAAAGAAGGATAATGTAAGGTGAGTAAGCATCACCGTGCCCCGGCAAAACCATAAGTATAGATACAACGTAACATTTTTATAACTTCATTCCTTCACTTCATAGGATACTAACCCCGTTTCGATATTGCAAAGATTATTGACAATTAGGCCCACTGCTAGTAGGTTACAATGTCACTACAAGTGAAGATCTAGCTTCGTGAATTACCTAGGCCGAACATATTTTAACAGAAGCTAAATCTGCATTTCAGAGCCAGACACCAGCGGGTCCGTCACATTCGCTCGTGTCCATTGTTTGATTCGATCACGCGAGTAACTATTGTCTGCTGCCTTCCAAAACCTGACAGATTCTTCATCAGGAAATCCTGCAGCAATCGAGCTTGCTGGCGAAACCCGAACACGGATTTCGGAGTTCGAGACGACCCGGGCTAATGAAATCGATGATTTTTCGATAGGAACCGCTCGAAGGTACCTTAACTTGGGGCCATCAGGGCTCCAAGTGTGTTTTTGCCTGGCGAGGGCGGCTATTTGGGGCACGGATACCCATCTTAATTGCCCTATGCTTCCGTTATTAACTTTTCGAAAAACTTCCAAACACGATTCCCTTCAACTAGGATATCTTGGTGGATGGGAGGATGTGACAGACATAATTTTCACCTCTCAGACCTATACTTTGGAACTAACTACGCTCTTACCTCGGGCCACCTCTCTTTTCTCGTCTCTCTCCCTCATTCTATCTCCTTCTTTTTGCCTCGTTCGAACTCTTTTTCTCCTTTTTTACTCACTTTCTACCAAAGGCGATCTTGTCGCTACGTGATTTCATTAGGACATGAATTAGACAGCTCTGATTAGTCCGGTTTCTGCCTAGTTTCATTCATTCGCTATTTCGGTCTACGCAATTAGAGAATATATAATATTATATTATATAAGGAAATTTGACTCCAAAAATTAAGATCCCGATTCTCGAGCCAAAAATCCATGTACTTATTCTAGCGGTAATGTTGGATAGAAAATCGTGACTTCATTTCTAAGACGGGTCTCTTTCTTGCTTTGTACATGCGTGAGTTGATTGGAAAACTAGGGAGGTGACCCCAGAAAGATTGACAAGCTGAAAGGAGCGTTAAACCATAACGCGACACCAGATTTTCAGCTCATCCGGGCGACACCATGAGTATGACAGACTCACATCGCCTATTCCCCAATATTTCGTGTTTTGCTGATAAAAGAAGACTTGGATGTGGAGAAAAAAAAATTGTTGGGGAGGAAATGGATGGAATGATGAATATTGTGGGCTAAGGGAAGGGGGAGGGGGTGACGAGAGATCGTTGTAAATCCGGTTCGTTGCAAAACTATATTTCAAAACTCTATAAATCTCAATAAAAACTATATAATAAAAAATATGAGTCTAATATGTTAACGTTTGCGAATGCGCTTAGACTACCATTTATGTGAGGGCAATGAAAGTTATAGGGGACCGTCTAGATGCTATCCCGCACATACCCTGGACATTTCATCAAAATCGTTCCATTAGATTCGGTGTTTGGCCGGTGTCAATTGATATTACTTTCGCGCATGGGCAATGCTTATTACCCTACCAATCGCGATATATTTTATGGGGCAGTTTTCTAGAACATATGAGTATACCCGATCACAAACCGAGTTTGAAAGAAATCGGACCAACAGATGTTGAAAAATTGATGTTTTGAGAAATTCAGGTTTGCACATGCGCACAGGCTTATGTTGGCCTGACAGCATTGAGAATTATAGGGAACCGTCTTGGAGCTAACCCGTTCAATCCCTGAAAATTTCATCGAAATAGGCCTGAAATTTGTTATAGTTTTGAATGTGACAAGGATTTGCAACAGACAGACAGACTGACACGGAACCGAAATTGACCAGTAAGCTCTGAAACGCATTAAGCAAGAGGAGATTTTGATTTTGGAGGACAAAATGTTTTCGACACGAACACAGAGCTTTGTTACCTTTGGTAGAGATGAAGTAAAAATCGCTTAATTTCCTTAGAGGCAGAAAATGTTATTGTCGGAATAATTTTATCGACTAGCAAAGCTAAATAACATACAATATGATTTGCAGTATGCTAAATCTGTAATAAAAATCATTGAGTTCTGTTAAATGCTGAGATTATCACCAGGAGGTATGTGAGACTCACTAGGTACCGGGTGATACCAGTGAGTATGCCATACTCAATAGGTTCTAGGAATTTGGATCTTGCCTGGGTTCGGGACCTCCGAGGGCGGTAATACCGCTTACCGGCGCTTAGGGTGACGAACCGCGCACTCTGCAATTTCCATGTGTGTTGCGTTATGGGTTAAGAACTTGATATTTAGTCCAGTTATAATCAGACCAGCATTCTACTCAAAGAATCCCTAAACGTATCCAAACTGATATTGTGCAAATTTTGGAATCGCTGTTGGTAAAAGAACTCTACCTGACCCTCTCAACTGATTGATATCAATTATCATTCGGGCTCAAAAGTCATCTGGGCTAAATTTTACCATAATTAAATTGGTATCAAGAGGGGATTTTTAGTAATTATACGTGGTAGATAATGGGCTGGGCTGGTTCTTGGAGATTCGAATCATTTCACTAACTACCTGAATTTTACACCATATAGCTGAATATGAGGGGAAGACATAAAATATTGGTGTATGTGTCCTCTGGTGGTCGCCAAAGAATTAACGGCATGATGCCTTTCTAACGGACGCAATTTTAGCCCGAGAGAGTCCCGATGAAGGGTAATACTCATCTGAGTGGTCACAAACTGACTTGAACACGACGATTACATAATGAGCCAGGAAGAAACGGCAGGGGACGGGAGCGAGTGATTGGCAGATATCAGGGAGCTGCTCTGAGGGGCCACACAGAATCGTGACGTGCGTTTCCTTCGCGAGGGACCCAACTTGAAAGCCATAGGCAGGACGCACAACTTCAAGGCTTCCTTCACTTTCCTCCGACGTGGACTCCCTAGGGCGCTTGCACCATCCCCGTTCCTACTACCAATTCTCACATTTATGGTACCTAATAATCCAGCACGTCGAACAAGGTTATGCTGATCATTCATTGATCATAGCAAACATTTCGCTACCTTTTGGTTCAGAAACCTGTACTATGAATACTACGACTGCTCTAACAGAATGCGAAACCCTCTATTATTGTAAAATTTAATTTCAAGTTTTTAGGCAATTGACAGATCATAAATATGTTACACGAAAACTCTTATTTCGGCTAATCCATTTTCTAGAATTTTTTACATTGTTATCAACCTCTCAAAATTCCATTATAACCCGTTATTATTTTCTCAGTGTTTCTAATCTCTATGTAATGATTAATGAGACAAACAAATTTTCGACCGCGAAACAGGCGTTGTTAGTCTGTATATGTGTTCATGTATTATTTTGGCCAAAGCTTCTCCGATTCGCCTATGCTTCACTTGAAATTATTCGAGGATGTTTCGTATCAAACCTTAATAGCAAACGAATTCAGAAGTATTCTGATAACAATAGGTCTCACAGATAAGCAAATAATCAATGGTATCCGTACTATGCCTTTCATGTTCACTTGAATTGGATTAAAATCCAAGAGATTGATGATAGTGAAACAGTAGTAAGCTCTCAGATCAATGATAGTGAAACATCACACGTGAAATCTAGAGAACATTCAAAATCTCTTCCAGTTCCCATCCAAATTTGATTACATTATT
Organism: Adelphocoris suturalis; assembly: GCA_030762985.1. Lineage (NCBI taxonomy): Eukaryota > Metazoa > Arthropoda > Insecta > Hemiptera > Miridae > Adelphocoris > Adelphocoris suturalis. The sequence goes on from CM061045.1 coordinate 37,369,273, forward strand.
CTTATTTGATTTTTAAGGTCAAAACGATGGTTCCTTTAATACATTTCTGAAACATATTCTTCCACACGCACTACTTAAGCTTCATTTTTATCTTGATAAGCCAACAAACTCGCGATGATCATGTAAATGGAACCCACCGTAACAATTTCTTTGTCTTCGATTCAGTTATAGCCACCGCTCAGATGCGAACTATCTATCCATGCAATATTCAAAATTCACTTAATATTGTTGCAGTACCTAATCATATCCGTGTATTGGGTCCTATCAACGTTTAATTACGAAATATCAACTGATGAGAAATGCGTACGTGGCTTTGAGTTCTATCTGAGATGTGATGAGATGATGATAGGAGCTACAACAGTTAGCTCGGACGGCGTTGAAGAGCAGTGACCCGTTTTGAGAGCCATTCGAAAAAACTGGAGAAACCTGGAGCTAATTTGTGCGTTTGATAATGGGGCACCCGGGAAGAGCTCCCAACTGTCTCGGGAGGAACCTGAGCCATCATTTGAATTTAAATCACTTTTTTTTATGCGTCTATTAGCCCAAGGACGAGCCTCCTAACCCGAAGTGTAAACATCTTGACGCCCCCGGCACCTAACTTGATGGGCACCTGAGATGGGATGATGAGATGATAGAAGTGGGAAGACACAGGAGAGAAAGAGGAGGGGAGCCAAGTACACAGCAGAGACGCGACACGGCGGGCAAGCATTTCTCGAGTAATAATTTCCAGAAGACACCCACCTTCGTTCGTCTTTTGTCCGGCAATGGACTTAATTAAAATCCTGCAGGCCGTTTCGTAACTTCCTCTATCGAACTAAGCAGGTGTGCCTCAAGAAAGAAAAAACTATTAGAATTTAATATCATTAGATGTTTGCGGAAATACCTGTGCACTATATCTCTTACTACAACACGCATCAAGTAGATAATTCAGGTCCAGTGTTTTAATTTTCACTGAGGCTGTAAAACAGAGGTCTCCAAACTTTTTCATGGAAGGTCCAGAATATGAAACCTAAGAGGTCTGGCGGGCAAGACAGAGGGACACATTTTTTTTCCATGGAGAATTTTGTTATGCAGTTGCAAAAGGACGATTTTACAATGCAAGAAAGTCTATTTATTCATTGATTTGTTTTTCATTGTCTTGTTGTTGTCTATTCATTGTTGTTTTGTCTGGCATTCTTTTCATCTAAATATCACAGCAAATTTTGTTTACATTTAGTGCTTGATAGGTCCCGAAATTTGAGTTACAGCATTGAAATAACCATCTTTTCCTTGCAATCGTAATTCTAAATTCAAGCATTTCAAAAGGTTTCAATGAATAGTAGGCAAACAAATTAAAAATGTACTCGAAGTATCTACAGTTAGTTTATTCCAAATTTAAACCGAACATTCAACCAAAATGATACGAACACTTTTTATTGCGATGAATGAAGTTTTTTTTTACTTAAAATGGTCGTCCATTCAGGATCCAACTTTCAACGCACCGATCAGTAATACATGTTTCAAGTGGTTGTCTGTCAACCTTGACCTGTATTTTGATTTAACATTTATGTGTGGCATTCACAGATGGATACAGTCTAAGTAGGTTTTCTTTATCGTCTTTGATATCGTAAACTATGATGTAACAAAATAAGCACTATACTTTGAAAAGAGTACGGCAGAACTGTGATTACGGGCAGGTCGAAAACGTCATGCGGGCCCCATTCCGTCCTAGGGCCGTAGTTTGGAGAGCCCTGCTGTAGAGAACAGACTAGATTTTTCATTATAGTGATCCGAAGGAAAAAATGCATGCTCATCTGCAGGTAAATAGTGCCACATAATAAACTGAAGAAAATTAATTTTGTCTTGCAACATTAATGAGTACGAATAGGTTGAAAGGTTTGTGTTTGCTTCAGTGTATTTAATTTGGGTTTGTCGCGAGTGATTTAGTTCGTATCGGTCCTACGGGTGATACTCACGAATTATTTTATTTGATAGTTTTTATCGAAAACAAATATTGTGAGTAGAAATTTCAGATAGTTTAAATAAATGTCAGCTAAATCCCTCAATCAGATTTATTGACAAAAATAGAAGGCGTTTAAAAAATGAAGCAAAATAATAATAATAGGCTAGGAAACTCTTTTTTCGCCGGTTCCGATTTCTTCCACCTATGGCAACGTTTCTCAAGAGCAGGTTTTTAGATGGCATGACGTCTTCTTCATGACCCCCTCGTAATGTCATACCGGAAGGTCGCATTCTTGTACACGATTTCCATAAATATACGCATCCATCTATTCTGCTATCCATACAAACATAGATTCCTACACACAATTACATGAAACCAGTAGATATGATTTCAGATAATGGCATGCCTTGATTTTCTTTTCCTTTTGAAGATCGATTTCAATACTCCTTTTTTGACCCTTCCGGTTAATAAAAGAAAAGTAAAAACACCGTGATAAGAAAAGCTACTAAATGAAACCAGGCGCACTTCACGCTAAATATGATATGTCATCTGCGAAACTGATGGAATCTGAAGGTTTATCTTGATGGATGCGACTCAACGGTTTGGAGCAACCAAGCAGTGAAAGGTGAGCGGAAATAAAACGGACAGCTCGATCAAAAAAACGCAGCTCATTAAATTAAATTGGCCCGTAAAACTCTGTGTTTATTGCTCGAAATCTTGGGAAGTTTTGCTTGGCTTCCAAATCTGAACCAGTCTCAGTCGCGACGTTTGAAATTTCCTTATCGTCATTAAGCGTTTAAGGCCGCCCATCGGAAGCGGTAGCCGCATGCAAGAATGTCGACAACGGGGGTGCGAAGGCCTTACGATTCATAATACGGAGTCGGCATGGGAATGTTTTAATGTTTTCTAGAGTGGGGACATTTCGGGGAGGGGGGGGGGTGAATTGGGGGTCGTTGGAGGCACAGCGGGGGTCGTTCAAGGGGAGGCGAGGGAGGGCCGCCGGGGCGTTGGGGAGGTCGCTGGGGCTATAGGGAGAGCTTCTTCTGGAAATGAGAGGTGAAGAGATCGTCAACCGATAAAACGGGCGACACTATAAAACCAACCTCTGAGAGCTAACAAGCTTCGCATCGACCTGAGCGGCCGGCGTCTTGACAACGACAAAGCAGCATCCAACAACGTGATGGACCCTCTCTTGATGGGGTGTTTAATATACAAAGAGAGCCAGCTTGAATGATAGTGTCACAAACCATAAAATGGACGACCCTATAAACAACACCCGCGAGAACTATGAACGTCCCAAAATCAACCAATGCAAAATCACCTTGTGCTATTATTTGCTGTCGTCCAATCTACTATGATATGGAAGTCGTGTTTGATGCAAATCCAAACCAAATAAGGCCATACCATAATCAAAAGAACTACCCTCACATAAATATGCCAAAACCTCTCCTATAACACCATACGGTGAGTAGAGTGTTTGCACGAGGAAAACACGAGGAAAACGGATAGGTAGTAGTGTAATCCAACCAGTTTACATTTCTCACGGCCTATGAGAAGCAATTCGGTACTTTCGGAAACTATGATGACAGCCAATGACACAGGAATGAAAATCCGATATATTGCAGTACCGATATTTCCATGTTTTTATCATTTTGAACTTCACTACGCGGTCAGAGACAATCATTATAAGACTTTCTAGTGATTATTGCAGGGATCAGTGAAAGTGTTATACAACTATGCTATATCAAGTGGAATGCTACTGCAGAACCTAATCTTTATGGTTCTTGCCTTTTCCAATTCTTCCACTGGACTGTATACATCTCAGATATTTTTCTGACAGATTATGTTCCAATGGAAGTAACTATGTTGTTTTATAGGCATCTCAAAGTTTTACCTCCCGAGCAACAAGGCAATGAATCCAAAACTGCGGATTTGAATCAGCCCGGCATGAAACTTTCCTTAGCCCATCTAAATTCCACATGTGTTGGCGTTTCACCTGACTCAAGTTCAGGATATTAAAAGTAGAAAGGGGATAAAACCACGTTTGTCGTTGATCAGTCAAAGTGGAGTGAACGCGTCTTTGGGGCGGAAAATGCCAACGCGATGGGGGAAGATTAATTCATCCGTTGTGACGCATCAGTTAAGCCAAACCCCCTCCGCCACATCTTACGAGTTGGCTGTACCTCGGGGAGAAAAACGCAAAGAAATATTCGAGAGGGGTTTCCTAAGTGGAAAGAATTAGGAAAAAGAGGCAGAAGGGGGCGGTAGAGAATGGAATGCCATAACAAGGAGACGCAGAGTGTAGTGTAGATGGGGAGTCAATATATGGGGTATGTGTTTGCTCGACAAATAGAATCCCACCCTTTTCTCCCTCACCTCACCCCCAACCATCTCCTGCGCGGCTTTTCTGATCCATATCTCGGGAACGGAAGCGACTTCGTCTGTTTCCGTCCACGCGATGACGAAAAAATAGAGAAAAAAAACCACTAATGACCTTATGTGATGGGACGTAGTTTTGACAATAGAGGTGATCCGTGGTGATCGCCCGAGACCACGCGTCTCCCGTAACACTCTGTTGGGTGACAGTACTCTGTCATTATCCAAATAACGTCCATGGTTGTGGAAGCATCAAATCATGTTTACTCTAGTGTAAGGCTTTATGGGAAATAGGTTATTGCAGGGTTCCACCAGTTTTGACCACAAATCCCAACCCAGCTACCTCGGAAACTCCTGTACACCTACTCAATTTTAGCGACGAAACTATTTTCAATTCTTCATATAACGGTGGGAGGGGCTATTTCTGATGTCATTGTCTCATCATTATCAAAGAACCCCAGCAAAGAATCGAGGTGGAGGATGTAAGTGAATCTGGATAGTTGTGCTGTGTGTCCCGATTTTGCACATATCTCGTTGACGGATTAAGAAATAAGTCAACTAATGTCATTTTTCTAGTAACTATTACCAGAAATTTCTAACTATTGACTAGAAGTAAATCCTCATTTCGCGTTTGAGATTTGTACTAAACAGCTGGGAATGTTTCAGGAATATCTCCAACGCTATTCATGCAATCAAACTTCTAACGGAATCGAATCGTATGATAGGTAAAAATTGGAGTACCTGTATAATCATGAATGCGCTTCTGCATTGATCTAGCAAACATAGTAATACCTCCTGCATAGAGCTTGGAGAATAAACTTGAGGATAATGATAGTGGCGGAGTGAGATTTCTGAGTGTGACTTCCGTTATGACTATCATAAAGTTGAGGACAATAAAAAAAAGAAAAAAATTAATTAAACTTCCGCAAGATGAAGGTGAGAAGGAGTTACGGCTTGTTCAGGCGACTCATCCCGAAGAAATAGCGTCTTGTGGCCAACACAATCACTCGGACCCGATCGTCACGATGATATCGCATTTGAGAGCCGGGTGTAAGTGTCAAGAGATACGTCACAAGGATCGTATATCACATCAGCAGCTGAGATCTTGCACCTTGCGAGACGACTAAGCTCTTCCTTGCATTCCCGTTGCAATAGCATATTAGACAGCGGTTGAGCCGTGAATATGTTGAGATAGAACTTTGAATTATTGTACTTAGCCAGTCTATAGAATTTCAAAAATAAGCCCACAGTTTAAAGCAAATCAAAGTCATGAATTGGTTCTAGCGAGGACGGAATTTGAAATAATGTCACAAACTGAAGAGAATTCGGAGAGCATTTGGGGTTGGTGAAAAATTTAACACGACCCAAAAACTAGTTCATAGACTCATATATTGTATTCATTTATCGTGATATCAAATACAATCTAGAATAAAACACGAGCGACGTCACTTGGGGGACAAGGCCTTATCCACATAAATCTCTCTCTCTCTCTCTCTCTCTCTCTCTCTCTCTCTCTCTCTCTCTCTCTCTCTCTCTCTCTCTCTCTCTCTCTCTCTCTCTCTCTCTCTCTCTCTCTCTCTCTCTCTCTCTCTCTCTCTCTCCCTCTTTCTCCCTCTCTCTCTCTCTCTCTCTCACATATCTTCCTTGTACTGTTCCATCAGAACCTTTTTAACATAAAGTAATTGTAATTGCAATTACAATTACAGGTTTTTGAATGTAATTATAATTGTAATTGCTTTGTCTCCAAAAGCAATTTGAATTGTGAATTCTAATTACAATCACTTCTGACCTACATGTAATTTTAATCACAATTAACGTAATTGCCAATGTAATTGTAATTATATGATTGCAGGTAATTTGAGTAATCGTGAGCCGTAAACTGCCAATGTTCATTTTTCGGAGCTAGCTCATCAAAAATTTGTCAAAATTTTCCCATGTACTTGTATTCGTAATTGAATACTGCCCCACTCTGCTGACTCGATGCGCGGAGATGATATCTCTCTCTCTCTCTCTCTCTCTCTCTCTCTCTCTCTCTCTCTCTCTCTCTCTCTCTCTCTCTCTCTCTCTCTCTCTCTCTCTCTCTCTCTCTCTCTCTCTCTCTCTCCTTTTTTGAGAGTGGAATTCTCTTTGTGTAATACCGATTGGGCGCATACGCTTCGGTAATTTTAGCATCTTCTGGATGGCAATTCGTAAATATCTAGAGGGCACCGGGATCGGAAATCGTGAAAATTAGGTTCATTGTAAGGATAGTATGAAAAAACTCAATATTTTATAAATAGCCTAACGATAAACCAAAGTTCCGTAGACACTCGATATTTAACCAGCGAGTTTCATGTTATACATATACATGAACATATGTAAAATGTACATAAGGAACAATCTGCTAAACCGCCAAACAGACAAACATAATTGTTCAGTGATATGTGTGAGCCAAAGTGCTTAAATGCATACATAGATCAATGTACCAACTCTATCATATACATATGCAACCAAATGTATACAACTAGCAGTGACTGATTCTGCGACAGATCCTTTTTGAATCGCAGTACAAATATTGAACATTCCCCTTTCTTTGATAGCACAGTATCTAAGATGACGGTCATAACATCATGTGAAATATTGACATGGATATGTTTTTGCTCTGGGGGGGTCAATCAAAAAATTTCGTCACGCAAAAGTTGATGCCACAATTCCTAATGATGATAACGTACAACCCATCCTTTGCTAGGGGAATGGAACTTCCGCAGTTTTCATCGCACAGAAATCGTTCGCCACTCGTTGGAAAGCGCTTGATTTATGTGATAAATGTTCACATCTCAAGCTACCGATTTCCCCCTCCTTACGTACCTGGCTACATTCCTAAACTAAGTTAATTGGACTGTAAACAATTTTAATAAGCAGGTTACAATGCTTTTAACGTAAAGCAGTAGCATCATTTACTCCACTCCATAGGAAACTTTTTCATCCTCTTGACAACCGTCGACTGTTAACAACAACTCATTGTAGTGGCTTCTCTCCACAGTTATTTTCAACATTTCTATAAGTAAACCGTTGTTTTGTTGGAATTAGTCGGGATGCGGCCCAGGGAAAATAAATGAAATTATTTCATTTATTGTTTTATTTGATAACGTTTCGTCCTCTTACTGAGGACACCTTCAGATCTTGGTGTGTCCAGGAAAAAATTGTATAAAACCAATAAATTAATTTAAAAAAAAAGACATATCCATGTAAAATGGTATCTGCTTGTAAAGCAGATAGTGGAACTCGTTTACGAGTTTTTTTTGTTTTTTTTTACATAGCAGTACAGTCCAACAGAATATTTAATATCTCAATGGATTTGGTAGTAAGCAATATGATAAATACATTGCAATATTTACACATTTGGAATTTGAAAATTTAATGGAGTGAAGATGAATGAGGTAGAAATAATCAACCAGAAAAAGGATTTATCTGGGACCAGTGAACTCGAGATGTCTATCATTGATTGCCTACGCATCTATTTGTGCAAATGCTCAAGTGTTGCTGTTTCTTGAAGACGTATTTCATACAACTTGAGTGCGTCCTAGAAACCCTCTGACCCCCGATGCTGCGGACACTCATTGCGCTAATGCCCCTGTAGGGGCCCAGGTGGTGAAGTCAAGAAGGCGATAAGATCTGTTGGGATGACCCTCTGAGCGGGGAATCTCCCATGTGCTAACTGCAAAGTGCCGGACTAATACTGCAAGTGGTGCGACACTGGGGGTTCACTTACCAGACTCAAAGTGTGTAAAGACCTAATCTTATATATCGACTCAACAACTTCCCTGGCATTCAGATCGTATGGATAACAACATACTTGGCATTTCAAACCCTATGTCGACAAATTTTTAGAATTAACGTGTAAGCAGTTACAAATCCCGCAAGCTACAGAGGATGCATAGTTGCGATCGAGGCCCAAAAGAAGTATAAGGAGAACACGTTCTTCGGGAAAAAAATTCAACTCCCTACTTACAAGGAGAAGGGGGAGAAAACTTTTAATAGTGAATAGAATGTGATGAGCTCCAATTACATATACATTTTACTAAAGAATCTTATTGTAAAATAAGGGGCTACAAATGCTACCATGCACTTCACCCAAGCAATGCTGCTCAAGGAGGAAGTGCTGTTTTCATCCCATCACTGAGTATAATGATATTATCGGAGGGGACTTATAATTATACTGACAGAAAGAAACTTCCTGACCTCATTGATTTCTTCATTACCAAAAACATATCAACAAACTATCTGTTAGTACAAGAATGCTTTGATGGATTTCGTTACGTCCCTCAGTTATGGAAAATAGCAGAAGTAATCATGATTCCCAAGCCAGGCAAACCGGCAAATGAGTTAAAGTCCTACAGGCCTATTTCACTTCTACCTTTACTTTCAAAACTATTTGAAAAACTCCTTCATAAGAGACTACTAGTAGTTGTAGAGGAACGAAAACTTATTCCAAAGCACCAATTTGGCTTCAGAAAACAGCATTCCACCATAGACCAAGTCCACAGAATTACAAGTCTCATTGAAAAAGCATTCGAAGAGAAAAAAGTGTGCTCTGCAGCCTTTCTGGATGTGTCACAGGCATTTGATAAAGTGTGGCATGAAGGGCTTATTCACAAACTTCGCAAAATTCTACCAGCATGCTATGCAGCAATTCTGGAGTCTTATCTGACCGACCGATACTTCCGAATCAAACAAGACGACGCTTTCTCGAAACCTTTGAAGATTCATGCTGGAGTGCCACAAGGCAGTGTACTAGGCCCACTACTGTACCTGCTTTACACTCGAGATCTACCAGAAACTGAGGAAAATATAACTGCCACGTTTGCAGATGACACCGCAATTTTGGCGACAGGAGAAACCAACATCGAATCAGTTACAAAATTAAACCACTCCATCCTCCGCATCCATGAATGGACAAAAAGATGGAGAATTAGATTGAATGAAGCGAAGTCTGTACATGTTGATTTCACAAATAAAAGGATCAACTACGTGCCAGCCTTCCTTGACAACAAGGCGATTCCTTATGCCAATGAAGCTAAATATCTTGGGATGACACTCGATGCCAAACTGAGGTGGAAATCACATGTTAAAAAGAAAAAGTCTGAACTAGTTATCAAATTCAGGAAAATGTACTGGCTTATGGGAAGACACTCAAAACTGTCTATCCACAATAAGCTCATATTGTACAACCAAGTCCTCAAACCTGTCTGGACATATGGTGCGCAACTGTGGGGGTGCACTGCACAAAGTAACCGCAACATTATTCAGCGCTTTCAGAATAATGTTTTGCGTACCTGCGTTGATGCATACAGATACTTCAGAAACGACAGATTACACTATGAGTTGAAAGTTGAATCTGTCAATGAGGTTATCCGCAAACAAGCCGTCAATCATCTTTTGAGGCTTAGAGATCATGTTAACGAGGATGTCGTTCAGCTCCTTGACACCGAAGATCTACTTAGAAGACTTAAAAGAACTAAACCGCATGAACTAAGTGAAATAAAATGAACGTCAAGACTAGTGAATCAATAATCAGAACAATAAGTCTAAAGTGAAGTATATTAGATCTTAAGAAAATGTATATATAAAGTAACCACATGAATATTGCTTATAAGTTGTTATTACTTGGCGCAATAAAACTTGTCAAAAAAAAAAAAAAAAAAAAAAAAAAATTCTCAACGAGATATTCCCTCATGATTTACATAGCGCTGAACTCGGTGCTTTTTTTTCCTCTTCTACTTCCCACTTTTATGTTCAGTATACATGAGTCAAATAACTGGTATTTCAGTTAGGGACTCCTCGGCGATCTGCCCCACAGTTAGTTGGATTCATTGACGAAATCAGCTGTACTTTCATCAATTTAAAAATTATGACATAGATCAACAGCCATTGTAAACCGTTTTAATAGTAATATGTGATATACATATACATACTGATATAATGATATTATATAATTATGAATGGACAACTAACACAGCTAGATTGAGATTTGCCAATTGATAGATACTTATTCACTATCCTATCCTACTGTATCAAATTAAGGTTCGTTCACTTGAAGGTTCGGGTGGTCTTACCTGGATGATAGGAATGTCAGCCTCAACCAATGTCATCCCATATTCATTCTGACATAGCTGCACGAACCGAACGTTTACGCGTTCAGTTAGCTGATTACTAATAAACACTTGAAGATATAGTCATCTTCAATAAATCCTAGAAAATCTGAATAAAATAGAGAGCCTGATTTCAATAGATCCGGTGACATTTCGATTAGCTGAAACGCGCCAGGCATGGGAGGCAGAGAGCGTGTGAACTGGGCACCAATTGGACCACACAGTCTCCCTAGGACCTCATCCCATTAAAATGGAAAGTGGGCCACGTCAGGGTACCTACACCAGAGGAGCGTACAATTATCCTCCCCCCGTCCGTCATAGCTATCCTTGTAGGTTTTAGTCTTTATCCCTTAACAAACAAATTATACAGTTCCAGGCGCCACCGGTCTTCACTCCTCTATCCCCTCATCCGCCGTGTTCGCTCCCAACAGGGTGGTTATTCAAATCGTCCAACCGTTAATTGGACCCAATCTTCCACAGTGAAGGCAATGGAATGCCCGTCCCATGTGTTCCTTAAAATCAGGCCTTCTTTTTCACACCACCACCTCACAACTGGTTGGAAAAAACGTATAATTTCATCTACGGATACAGGAGAAGTGTTTTAAACCGCAATAACGACCGAACGGCAAACCTTCCTATCGAAGAGGGAATCCAAAAAATGTCACGATCGATAATTTCTTTCCGCATTTTAATTAAATAAATTATTCATTCGCTCCAAGCTACTCTAACACACATAGTGGAAAACTAACAACAAGGATAATCTGGTTGTATTTTGTCTTGAGAATTTCAACAAAACTGAAAACCATTAGGGAATTGCAATACAGAAGAGAGAAAAAAATCAGAAATAATTTCCGTAAGTATTAATTTTTTACGAAATATATGGAATCAATAAAGATGTACTCGCATCCATACATATTTATTCCAAATAGTGTACATATTATTATATGTTTACTTCGATGAGCGGTCCTAAACCAAGATGGTGAAAAATGGTCTTTATGAATCACTTGAAACCATTATAAAGCTCAACTTATATCAGTTTATCTTAGAAAATATGATTTAACATTGCCTGTGACAATGTCTGTTGTCCCTCGAAATCATTTTCAGAATGAAAATCTCATGAATGTTCTAAAAGGCACTCACTATATAAAACACGCCCATTCCAATTAGATCAGAAGACGCTATGCAATTCTTGAAGTTTTTTTCTAAATTGAATCGATTATCTGTATCTTATTACTTCAATTACCAGAAACATCGAAGAAATAATATGTTCAAAACTGGTTCACAGTAACTTTCTGGTGGAAAAAAATGCAAATAGGTACATCGATGGAATGAAACCCGAAATGTCTTTTCCTAGGGAGATCAATAACTTTCGTAAAACACATGCCAAACAAACTTTTCATTGTCGATGAACTATATTTCACTATTTCAATCAGTGGAATTAGTGGACTGTTTTAATCATTGAGAAAACGGACGTACATTATCATTATTCCCAACCAGTACTCTACATGTTTGAAAATGAGAATCAATTACATACTTGCCCAGGCTCGCTACAAGCAGTTTCCCTCACCTGTTTGAAAATATCAGTTTAGAGTCATAATAATAATTATTTCCAATGATCATTAGCCATCATGCCGTGACCAGAAGCGGTTGCTGGAAATGGAATAAACGGAATCGTTTTTTCTCACTTCGGATTCATAATATCAAATTATGACGAATGATATTTCGCAACTCTCCGGACGTGGTTCACCTTGGGAAGGCCAAAAGGCGTCGGAGCAAGGAGCCCAGACACATTTCCCGCTGATAAAAAGAACGAGTGTGAACAGATGCACGGGTCTCCAGGAAATGTGCCTAAAATGCCAACACGCAAAGCTCGTCAGCCGCACTTAATTGTGACCGCACATCTCTCAGGCTGTTTGAGTCGGGCAGATCCCCGGTTCGACTGTTTTCACTTTTCTATAACTTCGGGAACGACATGTGGCTGCGACCGCATTCTGCGCACGACGACGATGTCATCCAATTTGATTTAGTCCACGAACTCAGTCCACCGTGGAGTAGAAAATAAGATAGCAAAGCGTGTATTCTGTATTTGGAGAGTAGTTAAATTTACTATTACGTATGTTGTAAGGATCCAACAGTGGTGTTCTTGTACTGGGTAGTCCAATCAACACACTGAAGTCACCGCTAAGAAGTAACAGACCTCGATTGGATTCAAGCCATGAGTATCTAAGCCGTAGAAGGTAACATGTGGTATACAACCACAACCTGATCGTAGCGATAGTAAATCTTGATTACAAGCAATAAGTATATGCACGAAATTTGGTAGAAGAAATATGATTAGTAGCATTGAGTATAAGGAGATGGACATGGTACCATTGAGTAGTAGAGTAGACGGATAAATATGACTTTATGAAATGAGATTCGGGAGATTCCTGGGAAACGAATACAGAAATAGTTAACGAAGCTGCTAGGAGTAGAGGATTCTCTATTGCCTTTTTAGGTTCTATTTTCTCACAAGATTATAGCTAAAGTCGGTCAATACCAGTCAAAATCAGTCAAGGCTGGTGTGTGAAAGAAGAGATCCATGTAGTCAGCTGTTGGCTATTGGCTCTTGTGGAGATTGAGTAAAAAGAAATTTTGGCACTCTAGGCTATTGTTACGAATGAGTTTAAAAAGATAAAAGTTTCATTTGAAATAACCTCGAAAGAGTATATACCTATCTCAATTTGGGATGTTTTTGAACAATTTAAATCTCGCATACGAATATTGGAAGGAACAATACCTAACGAAGAGGAAAAACATTCGAGATATAATGCCATCTAGAATCTGGGTAAGGTAGGAGGGATGAATGGTAAAAGGGGTGGGAGCTTATTTTTATAGAATACCAAGACTGTGGCCTGTGGTATGTTCATTCATTATGAGCATTGTTCTGAGGTGTTGATTCGGGACATTTGACGGGCTTTGTTTAAAGGGACGAATCAATCGTCAAACGTCCAAGACGAACCATAATTTATTGACTCCTACTTTATTCCCTTGAAATTCCGAATCTTGTAATTCAAATAAAAATATCCATCTGATCATCTCAAGACTGCATGAGTATTGAATGTGTGGTTTTCTTAATAACGATCTCTAATTTGGCTTTCATTTAAGTATGTGCTACCACTCTTCAAGCCGCAATTTCGGAGCTATCGACTTTCAACTTGGGTAGGTTTTCTTCTAAGGCACCTGGAATTGCTATACACCTGTGTCGAACGAAACCCCTCAGAAATGCATATCGGGGTATGAATTTCGATAATTTTCGGCGTGTTCAATGGATTGAGACGACTTTTAGAGCAAACCGACTCGATGCAACGACGATATTATCGTCAATATCGGACGGCAAATCTTGAAAATAATTTACCGGTCCCACATGATCAGACGTAAAAAGCAGATTCTACTTTCTCCAAATTTCATGAAGAACCCACTAGTTTAATAGTATGTAATATATAATTTGGATTTGATAAGTTTCATTTTTATTTTTATTTTTTTAGGAACTGCACTTATAAAAATATTGATACATGCCAAAGTTCTGATACACTACTGTAAATACATAAAATAAGTTAATTCGACAATTAAAAAAATATATTAAAAAAACAGAATGTCCAATGCCCCTCTGTAGGAAGGCTTGTGCTGAGGGGAGGAGTCGTATTGCAGAGCTTTACAAAGATGTATAAAAAATAAAAAATTCACTTTTTATGAACTAAAATCTTACGTTTTGAAAATAAAAATATGTACCCATGTAATTTACGATTTTTGGTGCGGAAGCATATATTAACTAAAACTAAACCACTTACATCAAAAAAGAAAACTTTGAAATGAAGATACATGAAGGGACCAACATGGGGGGGGGGGGGGGGGGGGGAGTTGGAATGAACTTTCAAAAATCCGAAGTGAGGTTCGTTTTTATCATTTTTCTTCGCACGACAAAGGACCCCCAAACCGCGTGGCGCCTTCCTTCACAGAGAAAGGAGAAAGAAATTACGCGATTCCGTTCGCCGGGTGCCAGAAGCTCCTTTGATCGAGATAAGTGTCGAATCGAGGGTGTCAGACTCGTACGGGAGGCGTTGGAACATAACTGATACTCAGCAAAGCAACCCTCCCCACCGCACCCCTCCTCACACCACCAACGACCGCCGCCGCCTCCTCACGGCCCACCACCGCCGCCTCGCGCCACCGCCAACACACACTCACACTCTCGCGGGATCCACCCTCCGCCGCTCCATCACCGCTGGGAATCGATAAGGCCGAAACCGTGCGTGCGTCGGAGGGTCCCCGCGACCACCGCACGCACACCGGAACCGGACATCCAGGAAATATACAAGTAAATTATAAATTAGAACCCAAGGGCTCATTGTGAACAAGTGTTCTGCTCCCGATCCGGGACTGCTACCCACTTTTTAACAGGAATTTCCAAGCTTTTGTGACAACCCCCTCACCCACCTCTCTCACTGATTACGAAATCCGCAGTCGCTATTCCATCTCACCTATTGTGCTCTGTTTGTGACAATAATCTGAAATGGGATTGCGGCTTTTATTTACAAAAGTCGACTAGCCTTATTATAAATCACTGTAAGTGAATTATCGAGAAGACCAGCTCCACCTAACAGCCGTTACATTATTTTAAGCATCGTGTTTGGTAGATAATCACAACGACCGCAAAAAACTTTTCATTAAATATATATAATATAAATTATTGAACTGGAGGATCCTACTCTAACTTGAAAAAAATATATACATATGTATATATGTAAATAAAATAAATAAATAAATAGGTAAATAAAAAATGGATAAACAAGTTTGGCATTATTGATTCTTCACTAATATTCACTCGGACATATAGAATTAGTAGAAAAACAAGGTACTAGACGAAATGATTGAAAAAAAAAAAATAGAACAGTAGGAAATAATAACAAGTGTAAACAGGCTAATATACGAAATAGGGATGTAACTCGTTTTTGCGGATGCGCTTACCGTACCATCAATCCAACTACATTCACCATCTGAAGTGTATACGGAAATGTTAGAGTATTGACTCCACTGAATCTTACGAAATTTTATTAAAATCGGTCCATTAGTTCCAAACAACATTCGTTTTGCGTATGCACACAACAGTTGTTATTACTCGATCAATCGCGATATGGCATCTTCGTGGAACATATTTATTACCCAATTACCTCGAGATTGATTGAAATCGGGTTGATGATTTACGAGAAATCTAAGTTATAAATACAAGCACGTTTGCGCATGCGCACAGACTACTATTGATCCAACGGTAAGGAAAGCTATAGAACATTATAACTTATTTGAAAATTGGTGGATAATTTCAAAAATCGGTGCAATAGTCTCTGAATTTCGCCAGTATCAATAAATTTTAGTTTCGCGCATGCGCAATAGTTATTAGTAATCATTTGCGATATGATGGTACCAAACTACTTCAAATGTTTGAACGAAATTGAACCAATAATGATAGGTAAGTCTGTATCTATCCTAGTAATTATTTAATAATATTCATGATGTTTGTACTTCCACTAAATGCCACCAGGCCCAAGTGTCCTCATCAGCAACCAATTACCTCAACCCAAACCTAAATCTTCAGCAAGATTTATAATATTCAACTCTGCCCAGAAATTGAATATTTTTTGTGTATCAGAGCCTCTTCAAACCAAAATTACGTACCATCAAGGTAGATTCATGATTTTTCTTCCAGTGTATCGCTATTTATTTTGTTAAGAAAAGTTTTGTTATAATTATTTATTTGTTTTAAGCTAATTTCAGGCTTTCTCTTTCTTGTTACATTTATCCATTGTTGATATTTCACATTTGTATATTATCTATATGTTTTCCATTGTCACATTACATATTCCGTTTACTGCCTATTATCGATTTTCTACCAATAGTTTTTTATTGGGCTGTGCCAGAGTTATTGTTCCAATAAACAAATACTCTAGGACGCCAGTATTATTAGCGTTGAAGTGAATAATTTGTTCAGTAATATTCCAATCATACAAGTAATCCAAGTTCGAATTAATGTAAACTTGGTTGATTAGATGTATTCCTTTTATATGTCTCTTCAATTTCATGAGGCATAATTTTCACCCTATAAATACAGTTTTTACTTATTAGCATTACCTGGGAAAGTGATTGTTATTATTTATCAGTTTTCACTCAGGAATTATTGACAGGGGATTGATTGAGTTAACTACAGGGTTTTTTGGTTCATTTTGTATAAGGATGATGTTTTATTGTGCATTCGAGTGGGTTTTTAGTTACACTCCTTCAATTCCTTTGTTTTCCGGTTCTGAATCCATAAAATATTTTATTAGGAGTTATTGAGTTAATCCGTATATCAACTAAGGCTTAACCCAACGGATTGAAACATTTCTTGTTTTAAGTGCTGTCGATGTGGATAGATGATATTGGTATGCTATCGATATGTAGCCCTATTTATAACGAGTAATACTTACCGATTTAATTCAATTGGATTTCGGTCCGATAAAGTGGGTGCAAACAATGATATCGATGATCACACGTTTACTGATTGGGCCAACTAAGACTATCTTTTGTGTTATTTCTGAAACTTTTTTTATTTATTTTGTAGTTGCAAAATAACGCACGGCGAGTTTTAATAAATTTTAATGAGTAGGAACCTCCCAAAGCTTCAGTCATGCCACGATATGAAAGTTAAACCCACTTGGGACGGTGTCAAAACAAAGAGTAATTAGAAATAAAGCATTCTAATTTTTTTGTAATAAACGGGAGTTTCAAAACATATATTTTTCGACGTACAACATTCACTTACCTGTTCACTGCACAAACGAGAATAGGTAACTGCCGTACGGGTCAAATATCCATTGTTTTCCTACATATCAAGTTCACAATAGCAGCACGAGATCAAAGTAATTACTGTTACTATGGTACAGCGTAATTGGATGATAGTCACAGTAGAATGTAAATGCAGAAGGCCACCACCCTGGTCACCAACTAATTTTGCACCACTACGAGCCTTTGCACCGACCAACCGATAACAGCATATGTCTAAGTAGGTACCGCGGTGAGACAAATGAATTTGGAAGACTGGAGTAGAGTGGTGGTGGATGGAGAAAGGAATTTGAGTGGTTCAGTGAGGAAATGGGGTGGACACTGGGGGAGGTGGCGGTGTTGGTATTTAACCGTGTGAAACACACAAGTTGAGCCGGTGGGTTCAACAATATTTGCCGAGGAAATTCATCGCGTGACGGCCGAGGAAAGTGGGAACAAAGTCGAGGAAATACCAGAAAGTCGAGAAGGCGAGAATCATATGTTGCGGTAAGGGGAGGGGGCATAATTCACGAGACGTGCGAGTTTATACCGTTTGGAGGTGTGTGGGTGAGGAAGGGGGCGATGGGTGCGTCGCCCCCCCCCCCCCCCCCCCTCATGACCCTCTGTACCCCTTTCACCCCCAACCTTGCCCCCTGCACCCCGGTGGCGGTTATTGTCTTAGGATTGCCGACTATCCTTTGTACCTCGGAGATCGATAATCTCACCCGCGTGTGTCGGGTGCTCATAGGCAGCGAAACTCGGCAAACTTCACGCGCCCTCTCCGCTCGCAGAGTCACCTCGGGCCGTCTGGACAATGCGCTGCAGTCCCCTCGCTTTACAAGCCACCCAATTCCTAATTCGTCCTCACAGTTCGAACGGAGTTGATTCATTTTGCGGAAGCTTCATCCCAGGCGAAACAGATATCTATAACGGATGTACCACCAACATGGTAGTTACTACCTATAAAGTATTCTGGTGAGTTGCAACTGCGAATTAGACGATTCGTTCGTTTACTCCGCGCGCGTGTGAGTATAGTAGATGCTGATTATCATCTACTCTCAAATAAATTTTCAAATTAGAGACTCGCTAATAATTAGCTTCAAATAAGTAATACCTTGAGGACAACAATAGGCATTTTCAACAACCGCATTGCTCTATGACGTGTGTAGTGATAGTATGATTATCCTGGGATAAGTTCGGGGCGCAAACCTAAAATTGCATTGTAGTAGGTCAACAATGTGACGTCAGTTGAATCGAAACCTCTTGAATAGGATCATCATCGAAACCGTGGAGACGGGGTCAATTGGCCGAATTTCAATTGGGCGGTATGAGAAATCCCTTGTTAGGGTGATGGGAAGACAGTCAGTGAGGAGCCGATGGAGTTGGAAGGCGAGCGACCCCCTCATAGGAGAAGAATGAAGAACGTCCTGATTAGGTCCGTGGGTCCATCTGATTGCATAACAGGCCGGGGCTGATGATGTCTTCAGACAGCTATTTTCAAAGGCGTACTCGATGTGGTCGCCCGTGATTGGGCCTCCGCGGCAGGAGAGGGCGACCGGCCGATGGGAATCGTCGCAAACGGTGATTTAGAAAGCCCAAGACGCCCGCGAGGGGGCGGGAAACCCGATGGAACAACCTATCACAATAACAACCCTCTCAGTAGTAGGGAAATACTAATTTTCCACTCAGTTTCGTATAAATTATGCACTTGGTAGAAGAAAAGTTTTTGCAAGGTTCCTTCTTTCTCAACAGATTACCATTCACTGCGTATACCTATTGTTGTTTTGTTAACTAATATCATACTTGAGTGTGTCCGTAGAGTAACGTTTATTAATCGACTGATACGGAAACTATGATTGTTATCCAACCAATGACTTGATACTATAAAGAAAATTGAGTTGTAATCCTAAAATCATGATACGGAATGCAACTTTTCTAATATATGATGAATATAATTTTCCGAGTCACTACAGTGACTGACTCCATACGTACTCACAAAACTGAAAAATCATAGAAATATAAGAATCTGTATAGAGTGCCTTTCATGTCCGTATTATCGCGATAGGATCAAGCAACATTTAAGAATATAAATATAATTGCTTTACAGATACGTTGGTAATTTTCAATGAGTACAGTTAACCCAATATAAATACCCTGTTAAAGAGTAACTCGTGTCAATTTCATGAACGGCGCGGCATCCTTTGTAAAGTTGTACGAAAACACCATAAAACAAATGGTGGGTGGTGGTGGTGGACCTCATCACCTGTATGCATATGCCAATCCTCGCAGCACGGATAACTATAGATACTCTTATGAGCTCTTGATGGCATTATGAATTCAGCTGCACTGATTCATGGAAGCCACTGAGCGTGCGCAAATCAAAACAATTTCGGTATTCGCATTTGTGACAGAGTTCCCGTCAAAATCCCAGAGAAAGCACTGCCGTCGCTCCGTTGGAAAACAACGGGCGTCGCACGCCACTTCTCGTGTTCTTGAGAGGCTGAGTTTGCGTTGGATGGGTGATCCAGGTCCTGGAAATCCAATCTACTCCGAACATAGCTCATTAATGCTATTAGTAGGAGTGGTATCTCTCTGACGGGATACTGTCATTCTCCTCTACCTCTTTGTCGAGGATTTAGGACCCCATTGCACCTCTGGGGGGACTACCTAGATCCTTGATACATTACCACCTTCGTTTCCATCTGTTTTCGATTACAATTTCAATTTAATTCAAACCATTTATTTATATAAACCTTTTGGGTATTAGAATAATGGATTTATAAATTTTTTCAATTTCACATGTGATAACAGAAACGTAGAGTAAGAATATTACTACATCACAGTCCACCAGTAGGCATAGAATCCCTGGTCCTTTTTTCTTCAAACAATACTTTTTTTTCTATTCATATCGTTTATTTGTATGAACCCTTTGGGTATTACAATAATGGATTTATGCACCGATTACATTCTCAGAAATCATTTAACTGCCAAAGACGAGGCCTAATGAATTCCTATGCAACCGTTCAGTTTGCCTTTAGTTATACTACGTGAGATTCAAAATAAACCGCTGGTAATCCAACTAACACCTCGATTTCATGTCTTGTCTATACCGGTATACTATTATTTATGTATCTATACACGAGATAGTACCTCTGTACATTTCAGTAAGCTACAGGAACTTGCTAACTACCACAAATTTGAAATACCCGATCTACTTGAAAGGGTTATTGCCGTTAGTAGTAATAGTAAAACTATCATTGAAACTATCATACCTTTCGGAGGAGCCCGTCGTCATTAGTAAGTCAAGTAACGGAGACGAGTACTATGTTCCGACGGCCTGATGATCATGTCTTTACATCGAAATCGCTCGCCCCCGGTACTCGACTTGCTAGTGACGATAATTTTACTTGCTAAATGATCATTTTACTTGACAAGCCTGCATTTATATTTATAATTCATGCAAGATGGTATAAATTATTATTACAAACTACAGTACATATGACTAGATCTCCGTTCCTCATCCCATTAAAGCTTGCATTTAAACAACCTGTCCGGAAAGTGTTGAAACCTAATCCATCACCTCAGTTTAAATTGAAATTGAAGGGTACAAGTATAAGAATTGAAATTAGCTACATGTTGAACACAAAAACGTACAAAGTGACACAAGGGATTTGTGATTCAATGTAAATGATTGTGAAGTGTAAATCATCTGAAAACAAGCGAAAAAATCGATACACTGACATGAACGAAATTGAATCAAGCATTTCCGATCAGCACTCCGCACTCTTTCACCTCCGTAATATCCCACCTGCCAATCACGTCTAAAGCATTGATCATCTTTATAAATGGACGGATGAAAATGCGGTTAGAGCTACGATCTTCTCCCGCAAGGATCTGCAACTTTTCGCATTTCAGGTGCTCCCCACCTAAGAAAAAGTCTTCTTTTGTGGAGCCTGACCCCATTTCAGGGGCCTAATAAACAGAATCTTTTAATTGCATTTGCAAAGGCCGAGTTTACAGTTGAGGGCGCCCCTCTGTTAACTGTGATTAATAGGATCTCCGTCCCGCCTTTGCCATCCCGACCTTCGACCTTTGCCTCCCTTCTCGGTAATCAGTTTGGAAATTTTGGAGCCCCTTCCAGCTTATTTACCCCAAGGAATGCTTTTTACTTCCTCACTACTGCTCGTGCAAGAAGTTGATTTTTTTTTTTTTTTTTTTTTTTTTTTCGAAATTAGAAGTTTTAGTTGTCATTTGGGTTTCAGAGCGTGTTTATCAATTTTGGTTCCGTGTCTGTTTATCGGTCTGATGTCTGTGCCAATCCTTGTTACAACCATAACTATACCAAGTTTTAGTCCATTTTGATTAAGTTTTCAGGGGTTAAGCGAGTTAGCGTCTAGATGGTCTCCTATAAATTTCATTGTCGTCGGATAAAAAATGACGTGTTGGCTAGCGCCACCGTGAATTTTTTATTATGTCGATTTCTCACAATCTATCAGTATGAACTTTCAAACTCGAAGGGTAGTTTGGTTAAGCTTGTAGGGAAGGCCTCATTTTTTATTGTGATTGGTTGAGAAATAACTATTACGCATTCGCGAACCCAAAGTTTATTGTCACACGTAAAACTCCGTGCCTAATGGACCGATTTTGATAGATATTTTAGGGATTACGTAAAATAGCTCCTATAGATTCCCTATAATATTCATTGCCGTTGGATCAATAATGGCGTGTGCGCATGCGCAAACACGTGTTTCTTATAACTTCGATTGCTCACGATCTACCAGTTTAATATAGTTTTAACTCGAAGGGTAGGTGGGTATAGGTTTCACTAAAATTCCCTACGAATTCTATCGCAATCTCTTTAGTAATAATTATTGCGCCTGCGCAAAACAAAAGTTTGTTGATACAAAACAAAATTCTAAAACAAATGGACCGATTTTGATGACATTTTTACATTTAACTCGTAAATTATCACCTGCGAATTTATTTTCTGCAGACTTTAAATTAATTCTAAATGTCCATATTTTTTTACCATTATAATTTATTCCCATGTTTGTTAAGACACGTGTAGTTGGCAGTTTATTATTTCTAATAATATTTCTTCTAACACTGTCTACTTTTTCCATTTTTTATTGGCTGTCACCGGTTACGTAATACACACGTACACGCACGTTGTCTCCATGGTACCTCCCACATGCGTAAAAAAAAAAGTTCCAGATCATTTTTCAGCCTGATTACATCAGTTCTTATTGACCCTAAAATAATCGGCTAGGGGTTGTCATATTTATGGGTGAAAATCTGTATAAGTAGCAATGAAAGTGCGGATAAGTTTTGGTTTACTGACTGGGCTAAAGAGACCTGTTATTCGACAAGCAGCTGCTATATGAAAAGGAAGGAACTGGGAAATGACTGTTCTAGGAGATTGAACATGAGCAGGGCAAATGATGAAAAGGATCGAGTAATGGGCGGGCAGATCTTCAAGTGATTTGACCAGGACGAGGTGATATCCTGGAGGTAGGTAGGAAGGTACCTACATATAACCAGAATCACCCTGCTCCTCCCCGTTAGGCCCTCCAGACTACCCATCGCAGAAATGCGAATATAATTGACCGATAGGGCTTAAGCCCGGAATTAATTGTGGGTGTCTGGAAGTGGGGTGGGTGGTGATGTGGTTCAACGAAAGAAGAAGTACGAAAGAGATGATGAAGGAGGGAAGAGAGAAAAACGAGAGAGAAAAAAGGAACTCATAATTATATTGTTGGCTCTTGTTGGTTGAGCAAATGATAGGGTAGTGCGGGCCCCTGGCCCGTGGGCCCCGACTTGGGAGGCCCTAATTATTTTATCAAGGTACTCCTTCCCAGCCCCTCGGACCTCGTCTCTCTCTCCTTCCATCTCTCCCTCACCTCTCGCACATGTTAAATAAACAAATCATAAATCATGACTCTATTGAGCTGGCGGTTAGGAGAAGGTTACTTCTCTTCCATTCACTACTATAATTACCTCTTCTCACAGCCTTTTTCGTCTTTCTCGAAGGGTCCTTTCACGTCGTTTGCACGTACACAGCCAAAGTGTGTACCTACTTGCCCATTTGTCGTTTTATGGACTGTGCAATATAAACTTATCGTGTTGGATTTTCTACAATTACCAACGTTTCGTATGTATATTAGCATTAGTGTCAACTGGTTTCGTACATGAGCTGTGCTAATGACGCCAACGCAGTCTAATACTTGCTTACAATATACCTGATATATAATTCGTACGTATATATATATGCATTTGATTGTTCTTGTTCTACTGAACTATTTATATAATAAACTTAATTTGATATAAATTCCACAGATAAAAAGAAAAAAGAATGATTTGATATTTCGAAAATAATCTTTGTCAAAAATAGAAGAGTGATTACTTTTTCTGAATAATTGGACGAGTAGTGTCTTGGAAGCCTGTAACCATGTAGCCATCCATATATTATGGCTTCGCAACTTCTAATGTAGTCTCAATCGTTGAGGTTGAGGCCGGGAGGCCGCATTGATCCCAGTACCCAGCGATGAACGCGTTCCGACTGCTGCAACAATCTATCATTTGTTGGAGCTGGCATCTTCTTTAAAACTTTCACTCCGAAGCATTCATTGAACGTGACTGCGGCGTCGTGGGATCTCGCATGCAGCTTCAATGGCAGTGGTCGATCTTGGTTTAAAGAAGCTCTCAGTGCAGCAGGGATTGCATCAATGTGGGCGCCCAAGGTGCAAACTCTGTGAGATAGTAATAGAAGGCTCTCACTTCACCTCCACAAATACCTCTCATTCCTACAAATGTAAAGGAACCGCAGATTGTCAGTCTCAGATGTGTGTTTATCAGCTTATTTGTAAACAGTGTGCGGAAGATCAGAGCAGAAGCTTCTATGTAGGAAAAGCCACCCAATTGAATTAACGAGTAAACAACCATAGAGCTTCTTTAAACCAGGATCGACCACTGCCATTGAAGCTACATGCGAGGTCCCACGACGCCGCAGTCACGTTCAATGAATGCTTCGGAGTGAAGGTTTTAAAGAAGGTGCCACCACCAACAAATGATAGATTGTTGCAGCAGTCGGAACGCGCTCATCGCTGGGTACTGGGATCAATGCGGCCTCCCGGCCTCAAACTCAATGATTGAGACTACATTAGAAGTTGCAAAGCCATAATATGTGGATGGCTACATGGTTACAGGCTTCCAAGACACTACTCGTCCAATTATTCAGAAAAAGTAATCACTCTTCTATTTTTGACAAAGATTATTTTCGAAATATCAAATCATTCTTTTTTCTTTTTATCTGTGGAATTTATATCAAATTAAGTTTATTATATATATATATATATATATATATATATATATATATATATATACATTTAGTATACAAAAACAACCTACCTACCTACCTTGATTTACATAGCAATGTGCACTATATATATATATATTCGTTATGGTGCCGTTTTCTATAGCTTTTCCTATATAGCTGAAGTAATATCGGTGTATTTCTGTGGAACTATGTCTGTGTAAGTACATACACTGTCCAAGTGCATTCCTATTCCGTTCGCAACACTAACTCTCATGGAGGTAGTGGTGGAATTTTAAAACCTGCCGATATAAATCGCTTCAAGCTGAGTGGTGATAAAAATCATTTTTTCTTGTGATGAAATTTTGAAACCATTAACTATAGCAAACTCATTATGCTTAAGCGAACGTACAACCCTACATTTCTTATCACGGACCGGAAACTGTAGCTACCAGAGGCAAGGTAACTCTTCCAAAGCCCATCATTCAATGCTTCTTTCAGAATTCCTGTATCACATTACAGTAATCCTTGCTCTCTGTTCAATGTAGTTCAGGAAATTCAAATTTCGTATTAAACTGGGAAAACTAATAACATTTTGTAACTAGGATCTGAGAAATAAACTCCATGACGGTAACTAACTTATTGGTCCGATTCCAAATTCAATTGTAGTTGTTATTTTTCCACCAATTGGAAAAGTAGAAGTTATGAATTGAAGGACACGTTTCTATTTTATCCGAAATGTTCCTGAGGAATTCCATGGATCGCAAGTGTAATCATTCAATCTTTTCCTTAGTGAAGATAGATTAGCCCCGTAGTGAAGATATATTGGGCATTACTTTTCAAGCAGGGGCATGGATGAGGAAGAAGTCAATTGTTGGCCTCAAAATTTGATTGGAGAACAATAGAAAATACAGGGATCTTGGCTGTATATTATATAAACACGTAAGTACCTATGTGTTTATTGACGCTCACATCATTTTAAAACAAAATTCCCCTCAAAAGCAAAGGGAGCACATCATCCTTAATGGAAAACAATTAAATTTAAAAAAAGTGGGGAGGACGCCCAGAATTACCCGACGCCGGGCCTAGGGATCAAGGAAGTTGAAGAAAGAGGATGTGGAAGAGAGGGATGAAATGAAGTACCCCTATGAAATGACAACCAGTTGACCACCCTAAGGAAGCTGGGTGGGTGATACCACGGAGCACTCCTACCGGGATGCCCAACTCGAGTAACTCCATGGCACTTCTCCCGAACCACAACCCGCGCCACGACACAGTCGCGATATTATTAGTCGCCACTCCCTTCAGCTCGGGTATCACTTGCCGCAGGTCATTTTTCTCAAACTTATGTTGACTCCACGAAAGATAAGTACTGCGAAATAAGCGTACACCAGGAATCATGCGAAAGATGCGTACGGGGTCAAGTTTGACAGATGGTGAGTGTAAGCTATGACGCCTAAACATTTTTTCTAGTGGTCTCGAGGCTCGCAAGCACAAAATCTCAAAAATACATAACAGCAAATAGTCAATCCCTTAATAAAAATTCATATTAGTTGAACATACAGGTCAGAATGATGTGTATAGCTTGGCGGTCTGGATGCTCGCAAGCTCACATCTCAAAAATACATAACATCGAATAGTCAATTCCTTTGTGAAAATTCGGATAAGTAGGACAAATTTACCACTTAAGCTCAATAGCCAATAGTTTTAATAGCTACTGTTTGCTCATGTACGCATATTTCGCTGTACGCATTTTTCGTGCCACCTTTATCTTAGCCCCCCAGGTCTGCTTCATATCCACGCTGCCACTGACAACGTAAACACACACACACACACACACACACATCTGCATTTTCTAAATTTTTATTTATCTTTAAATACTTTATACCAGGTCAAGGTAAAAGCAAAGGGAAGGCCGACTTAGATATTTAACTCAATTTCGATCATATGAAATTAATTTTCACAGGCTAACATAAGCGTTTGCCAAAAGACATGAGTTTTTTCTAATATTCCTTCAAGAAATAACTTGTGATTGCCAGAAGAAATTAGTATTCAGCCAGTGATTCACACTTTTGAGCCTCAAGAGGAAGCAATTATCAGTTTATGATACGAAAATGTTGCCCCTATATAAACTAAACCAATCACGACTAAATATATAATTTGGGCAGCTCATCAGTTGCTTCATCCATAGTAATTTATTTTCAGTGAAGATGGATAACCAATTAGTTTTTACGCGACGTTCGGCCCACAGTCTGGGGGGTGATAAACATCTCCATCGTTCAAATATTGAATGCCAATGAGTTCCTTGAATAATTTAATCGGGCAAAATAGATTAGTGTTATTATATCAACACACCATCTATCCGAATTTCTGGTTTTGAGGACCTGGTAAGAAATTATCGCAACATTTTGTCGACCTCTCCATTTCCGCGAACCGTAGAAGCATTTTGGCTAAATGATGAGAATGTTGTGTGAAGCGAAGCACTGATGTTTAATTATATGTGAAATTGAATAACCATGAACGATTTTCATTTTTAGAATCATACAAAAATTTCGAATCTCGAGAATTGTATTGTTTAAAGTGCATTCCGTAGATATCAGATTGTATCATTTTTAAAACTTAATCCTAAAACCAGATTTTATTCATTAAGTTCTACGATGTCGCGACTTTCACCAGACACAAACATAAATGCATGTAAGTCTTATAACTGCCATGTTAACTGGAGGAGTGAAGTAGGTACCTACCAGATCCCTAAAAAACTTTTTTCAAGGATACTGAATTAATCTCTTTGGTCCTTCTGGTTTTTGGGGAAGAAAGAATTTCAAATGAGACGCCTCATACAAATTTGTCAAAACATATGAATTTTAAATAATTTACTTGAAAATTTTTTAAGAACTGCATGATTTGAAACAAGCTAACGCTAAACACTGAAAAACTATGATTGTATCTTTCAGTACTGATCCTAGATGAGCCCCCCCAATTGCCACTTGCTTATCCATTCACTCACATGTCAAGATAGCTGTGGTTCACTTCATCGTTCATCATGCTTCCTCAATGTGCAAAGTATTTGAGTGTATACTTTGATACACAACTCAAGTTTTAATTGAAAATAAACTATACATTAAGAAAGTTACTGTTTATATTATCAAAACTTCTAAAACTCTTCACGGAGACCTAAGGAAGAGAGTTTATTTTACGTTGGCGCAATCACTGCTAACGGACTGTAGTCCGATTTGGATTTGTACAAATACATCCAATCTAAGACTAATTATTTTCAGACTAAAAGTCATCATCTGCGAAATTGAGAAGTTACGATATCTGCAGCACAAGTTTCCTATCCTTGATAGATTGAAAGTTCTCCTAGAACTATTATTTAATAGTTAATCCTTAATAGTTAGTCCTTAATGGTCCGTAATGGCTCTAAACCAGAACCTTTTTTGAATTTCAAAAAATAAGAAACTTTTTTTAATCACAAACTGTACAGTGTGATATGATAAATTACTTTTATCAAATGTTGGTATCCAAGTATCTACGGTATCTAGAATAAATAATTAGGTACCTACTTACATTAAATCAAGGCGAAACTGAGGAAATAATTTTGAAAAAAGAAAGGAATGTTAACCCATCTTCCACCTCGAGATATAACACAAGTGGGAGATTAATTTCAATTATTTTTCTTCATCTCTATGTTATGCGCAAAACATTCACTCATACGCGCCCTTTCAAAATCAACAGAATGAAAGTAACACAACAAAGTAAGATATTTTTTATTTTGCTTTTATACAGTAGAATGGAATGACTTTATTGGAAGCATATAAAATTGTACAATTCTACTAAGTACTCACCATTAGGTACCTACTTTAGAATTTTCTCATTATGAAAGAAAATTATCATTAATTTTTTGTATTTTATCACCTTTTCTAACGAATCATAAGAACCGCCTTTTCCACATTGTTAGCTCTTGATTAAACCAACCCCGATACTAAAACATTTCACGTTGTTTCAAAAATGTCTCATATTGTTTTATGTATGTTTCAACCCTCTGCACCATGTTCCTACAGGCAGGCAATGTGACATGCAGTCAGGGACAATTCGGTTCCTCTGATTCTCGAACTAGTGTGTTTAGATTGGGTCGAACCCATGTGTCGGACAGAACGTGCCGTTACATCTAGTGTAAAATTATAAAACGAACTGAGCTTCAATGTTTCACAATCCTCATTTGTACTCCAGTCCCATAATTTGTGACATATGTGGTATAAATACAACCAAATATCCATGCGTGGTCTTTACTTCATAAAGTTATGAATTTACCGTCACAAGATGATTTCGTAATATAAACTACTGATAATGGGGTACTAAAACTAGACGCGCTCAATTATAGCTGAGTTGTACCCAAACATGAAATGATTTTGACACACGCATATACGTATCCCATCATTGCGAAGGTATTGATTTTCAAAATCATTGTGCATAATTGACGTTAAGAGGGCAATTTTATTGCCGTGTAACTGCATTTACTGGCTGCTTTGTCGAAAAATCTTCCCTTGGTAGCGTATTCCAATAAAACTAGAAAAGCTAAAAGATGAGCAGTAAAACGAGGTTAGGAGAATGTGTGGAACGATCGTGACATCTAAATCGATTGCAGAAAAATAATGTATAGTGAGTGAAACTTGTCATTACCCTGCATTTCGGTTTACATACTAAGTCTGCGGGAATCAAGTGTCAGTAAGTCCGATTAAGTCTGACGACAGTGTTTGCTATCCATGACCTGGGAGAGCGAAGCTTACTGAATCGAATTACTGTGGAGGAAGATTCAGGAGAAATATTGGTTTCGGAAGTTGAACTGTCAAAGTTTAACAACAGCGGTTAATGCGGTTAATTTCGCTTCTTCTAGGGAGTTTTTGCAATGATGAGTCGTAGTCGAGTGGGAGGAACTACTTCTACTAGGGAGTTTTTGCTACGCTAATTCGTAGTCGAGAGGGGGGAACTACGAATAGAAATGTAGCATTGCGCACGCGCGCAAAATGCTAACGGTTAGCGGTCTATCCACTGGACGAATAGAAAAATTCTATTCGGAGCTCTAGGAAAGCCGAATACAGCTCCGATTACGCATGTAACCTTCCATGACGATAACCAATATAATGCTATAATCAGTTTTTTTCTGTCCCTATTTCAAGGTGGCATGACATGCACATTGTAATATACGCGATTTTAAAAAAAGGAGGTTGGTTTGAAGGATTCATCCTCACTTAAATTATGCTGATACCTTATAATGGACTTCATGAGCACTGAAAACATCGAGTGACGGGTCATCTTCATGAAATTTCACGTGGAATTCGAATCTGCAATGAAAAATGGGGGTTTCTGTTCAAAAAACTAAGTTGTTGTCATTTGCGCCATATTGCCGCAAGTGGCACGCACGAAAGTATTTTTCCTGAGATCTACGTAAAAAATTAAGAAGAATGGTGTTGGTTCCAATTTTTCACGCTGAACTCATTTGAAATGAAGGGGGGTGTAAACTTTCGATGGGACGTCCTATTTATAAATATATTATATGTGTGTGTGTGTGTGTGTGTGTGTGTGTGTGTGTGTGTGTGTGTGTGTGCGTGCGTCTGAGCCACGGAGCTTCTCGAGTTGGGCATCGCGGCAGAAATGCCCCGTGGTATTACCACCCGCGTCCTTCGGGGCTCTTACCTTAACTGGTGGTATAGAAATACGATAATTTACTTATTTATTTGAAGAATAAATTAGGTACCCCTCCCTCTGCTACGGCTAAAATGTATTTATTTATTCTTGATATATACATATGGCGCAGAAAATTTGAGAAATGCATTGAGATCTAAAATTATATTTGAGGTAGGATTTATTTTACAGTTTGTGTAATGCTCTGACAGACGATCCATCATTCTCTACCCAGCAGGTTCCCATTCGGGTGAATGTACAGAAGTTTTACAACAAAACCATTCTTCAAGAAGGCTAGCCCTTATCTTGTGGGCTTCTCCTGAAAGATCCAGATGCTACGAGTCATAACGATTCCAACTAACAAGATGAGGAAGACCACCTTGCGAGTTCCGCGTTTACGGGACCCGAAAACGGGCAATTTCACTGGGTCCTCGAAAAACAGTGAAACTCTCCCTTCGATTAGCCAGGTAGAATCACAATTACGACTCTAGGAAGGGGAAAGGTAATAACTACGGGCAGAGGCGGACAAGACTGCCATAGGCCCGGGCCGTTAACAGGCAGAAACGTCCGAAATAGCCCCAACAACCTCCTCCGAACGTTCTCCGCAATAGGAGCTTCGCAAGGGCATCTGCGCTACCATAAACTCACGCTCACTTCCCTCTCCATCCCGTTCCCACAGACCCTCCCGGAGGAAGAAAAATAAAAGAGAATTTGTTTGCTCTGAGACTCAAAATGAGACACCTCGTTGCCCCAAGGTGGTTATCAATGAGCGCTGAAGTTTTTATGTTCTCCGTCGAGCCTTTCAAACAAACGTGATAAGCGCGTTTCTTCTCTGTGAGTCTCCCGTTTACGTTGCATCATCTCAACCTCCATCAAGACTTCATGGAAAAAGAGGACGAGAGACGCTTGAAGTACTCCTCTCTGCTCTACTTCTTCCAATCGCTATCCAATAAATACTAGTTACCATCAATGTCAAGAGTTCCCCAGCTGAAATTACTAAGTGACGAGTTTCACAATTTATATAAGGGCAGGTGACTCAATTCTAACCTACTTACTTTCAAAGAAACAATTACCAGAGGTGACCAACTTTGGTGGATGAAATATTTTTTGAAAGCAGACTAATTTCTGATCTAAAATTTCCAGTCAAGTGGAAGACTGACTAATACGTATGCATCCTTTTTCAAAATATAGCTGCCAGAAGAGGCCAAGTCTTCTGGATGCAGTAAATTTAGAGAAAGTAGCAGCTTAGTCTTTTAATGAATCAAATTTTGATAGTCTCTGTCATGTTTTGATGAAGGTGAGTAGGGGGGGGGGGGGGGGGGGGGGGGAGAATGTCTGCTCACCTACATTCAAACAAATCAATTAATATTCATGAAATTAAGAATGAATTAAATTTCATGTTTCGCCTTCGATGTTCAAATTAAAAGGGGACTTATCGGTCATCAATGCCTTTTAGGAATGGGAAGGATTGATCGCTTTGTAAATTAAAAGCTCGAGAAGATGTGATTCATTTCTTCGGGGGGGGGGGGGGGGGGGGGGGTGCCCACTACGAATAATTTGATTATGTTAACTAGGATGGCATGGAAATAGATACTGACCATTTCCTTAAGTTAAATTTAATTTCAATTGAAAATCACTGTTAGTGAGGTAATTTCCCCACCTTTCGTGTTTTTGCGTGTTCTTCCCAAATATTATTTTCAATTATTCTAATAATTGCTTTGCAGTAATAGATGTGTTTATCACTCGTATCATATTACCCCTAATCGCCACAAGATGGCTACGTTTTCAAAAAATAAAAGGCAATGAACTCCGGGCTAACGGATTTCAAATATGTACATCTTTTGCAAAATATGTATTGAATAAACTAAGAAAGATGGAGTTTATATATATATATATATATATATATATATATAAATATCCACAGGTTCTGGGATTTTGAAAGAGTGCATCAAGCAAGTGTTTATAATCGCTGCCGAAACATGATATGAAACGGAGCCTCTCAAGGTTTCCTTGCGATCCACCGAAACCTGACAGTCAGCAGACGATATCTCATTTAATTAAGAGCTCTCGCAAATCGGGTAGGCAAGTCGACCGAAAAGCACAAACAGCTCGGACTTTCGTTCTCAGGGCTACAGCCCCGAAATTCATTGTTTCATCAACAGCTGCGCGCGCCCGCCTTCCTTTTGTGCTGTCCGCCGTTAAACCTGGTACCTAGTATAGTTTTCCGCTAACCTCCCGATTAATATATACACGAATAATTAGGCTTCTACGTGTTAATTAATTAGGAGAGCGAATTAGTAACTGATTATCTATTTAAATTGGGGTGAAATTCCGTCTACCAGTGTTCGGACGGAACTTGTTTTGAATTCCTTCCGTTGCTATCTTGATGTAGTCAGTAGAATGATTAAAAAAAATGTACCTATACAGGTATAATCATGATCATATTTATTGCTCTCTAGACAAAACTAAATCATTGAAACTCTGTAAAGTGTTCTAGTGGAACCCGATTTTTACAGTTCAAAATCAAAGCTTTCTCAGATGGGTATATTGCGGTTTGCAGTGATTCATCCAACTTGGCATGTGATTGTTTGAATATCCAAGGTAGCCTTCTAGCATTTAGCTTTCTAGCATTATTGTCGAATACCCATTTCAATTCTTTGATACACCCATAGCTTGTCAGGTTATTTAGCTCGTCGACAATTCAAGTTTCCATTTTTCAACTAACTTACAAACTAAACGAATATTTTGCAATCGATCTGAAAGTACATTTACGGATGTCCACAATATATGGGACTTCACCGAACTTCAGGAATTTCTTGTCAACAAACTAACTAGTAAACACGGAAAAATCTAACGAGGATCATTTTACGGATCAGTTCGTTCATTATTGACAATGGCATTGGCACAAAGTATCTCAAGTCAATATAGCGCATTTGAGTAGATTTCTCACACTGATATGGTACGCTCATAAAATATCTATATCTATAAATATCTACAATATCTATTTCTGAGAAGCAGGAGTCTTCTGAGGTGATTTTGTACTGCACAGTTTTATAGCCCACCTCCCTAACTTCGTTTTCAATCTTGTCTCTCATTGCCAATATAGAATGGGAATCAAACTTGATTCCGTAGTCTTAACATTGATAATGGTTGAATGGGACAAAAATTTACCAATAATTCCTAGGAAAATTACATGTCGAGGTACATTCAGATAACCATTGTTATTCACGAAAATCGTCAATAAGAACGGTTGGATACGATGCCTATACCCTGCCTAACCGATAATGTGACGTTCTGGGATGCAAATCGGATTAGGAAGTCGGCTACTACATGGTTAAGTGCTAGGTACATGTTGGCTCCATGAATTATAACTACTTGAGGCGCCTAAGTGAACATTGATCACAATTGAGCGGTTCGAACTTAGTAAAAGTGTGAATGATTCAAGCCCATACGGCGTCAAGGCTTAGGTCCGACTTCATATTTTTCTTGTTCCGGTCCGTAATTTGTGGTTCGGCTGTGCATATCGATCCAAAACAAGGACGAAGCGGTGAAAACTCCATCAATAATTCAACTCCTAATGGTAAAGAGTGGCAGAATCGGGCGGGGTCTATAATTTGCTTTTAAACGCATTTTTAAATTGTGATCTCACGCACGAGGTCGAACTTTTATAAAAAATGGTGTTACATGTACCTTCATAACTGAATGTGCAAAAAAATTCATTTTTAAAATAAAGTAATGTAAGATAGGCAACGGATGTGGCTCATAGTCCAATCATTCTTGTAATAATGCAGGAAATTATAAAATGTCAATGATAATTACCTACAGTGGGCACTAATTAACGAAGCCCCCCCCCCCCCCCCCAACCATCATAACCCTGAATTTTGTTGGGTTATTTTTAATTCGTAATTTAAATTTTTTTTAAATAGTTTATTCTGTGTATTTAAGGTTGTTCAAAAATATGTTTGGCAAATTAGATTTTTTTTATTTATTACATCATAAATGGGCGTCAGTGAAGGTAATATGCAAGCAAAATCTCCCACATATTGCTCAAATTTTTCTTCTAGGATTGAGATAACACTACACGACTTTTTTGCACTCAAAATTTTAAAAAAGTATCAAAATTGAAAAGTTTTTATTTGGCGTGAAATTAAAGGAAGCACGAAATCGGTAGGATTTTGTTACACACCAGGAATATGATGTTTTTGCTTAAACTGCGGTGCAGTTTGTGGGGAATCATCAGGTTTTTATCGAAACACGTTATTTCAAGGAACCACGTTATAACACTAAATGGCCAAACACCGTACTCATTCGTACGGGTAACGATCGAATTGAGAATTACGTGGTCAAATAATAATTTAAAATACTCGAGAGTTACCTAACAAATTTTATTTGGGACCTTCCATTGGTTATCATAGCCATGATTCAGCTGGAGGAGATTTATTTTCTGCTCATTTGTAGGGAATGCTTGGGGCAGTTTCTTTTTTTGCACTTGATTTTTTCCCTCCTTTCTCGATAGAACTTTTTTATTGTTCGGGATGACCATTATCATGGATAGAAGGAATATGATTCAGAATGGGAGAAACAAGAAGCTGAGTGTGGAGTAAAATATCAATAGTTGGGTTTTGCGCGTCTCCAGAGTCTTCATCAGTGAGGTCTTGTGAGACATCAATTGAGGGTGAAAAAAATCATCAACTCCTCCTTATTGTTCTATTGGACATATCCCTTCAAAATGTCTGACGGAAAGAAACAGTTTATTGCAAAAGAAACATAAAATACAAAAAACTCGGCTAGAAAGGGAAGTAGATGGGCAGCAGGTATGATTTTGGTCATTGATTCTACTGATGTCCTACCAGAAGGATTGCCGTAAAAAGGGAAGTGGTGAAAATGAAAATGTCATAATTTTGATAAACTCATTCTAAACCCTTAGTAGATGGTTGAAACATCAGTATTTAACATAGACGATGTTGGAAAAAAAAGGATGCATTCATGGTTGAACCACTTGCATAAACAAGCCGTAATGAACAGAGATTGAATTAAACAAATCGGTCCCCACCCTTCCTCACTGAAGTCCGACCAAATTCGATCCCAGGGACTGAGTTAAAACATCAAAATGTCGAACAACAACAACTGTGATTGTTGTGTGTGAACAATTTTCTTTATTCTTCCAGAAGGACGTCAGTGTTATCTAGGTTAACTTCCATAGTGAAAGGATTAGAACAATATTCCAAATGTTAACCCCTTAACTTTTTGTGAACACCAATCCTAAATATATCGAATTTAGATAATGTAATTGATGAATAATGTTTTTGAAATTCTGGGCGCTGAGATTTTGAAGAAAAAAATAATCATATAAGTCATGGATTGTTGTAATGCGACAGGCAGAATTGTGTGCCTTCCTACAAATTTTCGAAGTACTTATGTACTGGAACAAAAACCATGTTCGGCTGAATATATGGACAAATTCAAAGTTTGCAAAAAAATTTATGTTATTCCGAAATCAGGTAAATGTCAATAAATGTGCTCATGCAATGGCCCAGAAGATGCATTGTGCACTGAGGAATTCCAACAACACTACTCGCAATGTCCAAGAGAGTCGGGAAGTGGTTAATTTCGCAGTTATAAGACGCTCAGCACCGTAGGAGAGGGAGAAAGAAAATTGATTCCGATGGTGAGGGAGCGATAAGGTTTGATTAGGTGAGCGGTATGCTGAGCGGGTATTCACAGGTAGGGGGAAGGCAGGCCCGAGCATTCCAGCCTCCGAACCGCAGCAGCTGTGTTCATCTGATAGGAGTCTCTTTCCAACTTTACTAATGACTGCTCCTTCTGATAAGTTGTCATTATTCAAAGTGCCTAACTCCTGGTACCACGCACCGGCGCGCGTCCCTGCCCTACACAGATCTCTTCTCACTAGGACGGGCCAGCGGGAGATGGCGTCCCACTGCCCACGAGGCGTTTATCATATATACAATGAGATACTCAATCCCTTTTATTTTGCGGATAGTTTTTAATAATGACCAAGCCCCGATGGCCAATACAGTGGCTCAAAGCCATCTCCTAATTTTTCTCACATATTGCACAGGATGGATCTGTGAAATAGAACTACCAACGAAACTCGCATAATCAACCTCTTCGCGGTTAACCTAACTCGCCAATAACTAAAAATGAAAATGCACACCCGACTTTATCAGCTACAGCATACTCGAACTCACTTCGAGATTACTGGAGTCATAAATTTTACTCAAACTAGGGAGTTCTGTTCTGGGTAGTTACCATATATGATAACCGATTTTAAAGTAAGCTGCTGAACTGATGCTCCAAGGATTCTTGCCCAACAGACAATAGAATAGAAACTGGCAAGATAACGAAAGGCCATCGGTATTTAGAAGACACTGTTCTGTGTGTGATCAGCTTCATACTACCAGCACTGCTCAGATTCTAACTGGTTGGACTACAACCATCAAGGCACATTAATTGATACGGGAAATATGAGTGTTGCTAGTGGGTAGGTGGTCCAACTCTAAGGAGGTCCGCCTGGAGTTCCGATCATGTAACCGCTCGTTACCAGCGATCGATCTCAACGGCCGTTGATTAAAAAACGTGGCAATGTTGCTTAACATACTGTACCACCCCATGGAAACTAATGTTCAACTTGACCACTCCATTCGATTAGAGATCTTAGGCTTGTTAGTGAAATCGGAAGCAAAAACGATCCTTGACCAGTCTGCCTTGCTCCTGCGATTACCAAACAGTCAATGGATAATGAAGACCGACTCGCCACCTTGGTTCTTAGGATGGGATCAAAATGCTCCCAATCAAGGAATACAGTTCATTACTTGAGTAGAGTCAAAAATCTCCAATTGCTTACTCAATATAGGTATTTCATCACAGCTAATTCCGGCACATTCTGATGAAGGTGTATTTTAATGAATTAAATAAAAATTCATTATCATTCTTTGATACAATTTATTTCTAGAAGGTACAGATCGGAATCTCTAGGGCAGAAACCTTCATACTCGAACTGTATAATATATACGTATGTTTATTTTACTTCATTTTTATTTCTCTCTCCCTTTCAAATAAATAACAATGTCATTTTATTTTCTCCTTAGATTGCTATGGCGTTTGATCATTTATTGAAATCTATGAAATCAGACCGGCTCATACAAATTCCCAAAAAAGGAAAATCCAGTTTGCTGATCATTGTAAAAAGGGTGAACGACTGAAGAAGTCTAAATAAATTATAAATTATTCTGCGTACCTACAAATGACGACAGTGTTTCTCTCTGAGTAGTTCTTATTCTAACAATGTGTGTTATTTTTTGTCCGTAAATTATTGGTTGCATTTTTGGTTTATTATTTCCAATAATAAGCCTATGTGATCGTGTAGCAAAAAATTTTTATAACCCCCCCTCAAACTTTGTCACTTTATGTTTCAAGGTACGTAGAATCCAAATTTGAAATGTCCGTCCGCCGTCCGCCTTTCGCCGTCCGGGCCATAAAAGGCCTAAGAATTGACTTAAAAAACCCGTTCTTTCGCACATAGACTCCATTTGGGGTCTAGTTGGTCCTAACGTTTAACCATCCCGATCGCTTTACTCGCATAGATGCTATTGGCCAAAAACAGGCAAAAAAGTGTCTTTTTCGACGCGCCTGGCACGCTTGGCAGGGGGTCACGGTGGGTGGAGAAGGGGGGAGCGGGGGAGGGTGGGGGTGAGAGGAGGCGCCGCACAGTGGGCTGAAGTGTTCAAAAACCCCCTAAAAAAATTTTTTTCAATCCAGCTGGGTTTGTTATTTTTTCATAGCTAGATACCTAGTGATTAGTTGTACGTAGTAGATTTTCAAATATTCCAACGACTTAGGCTAATAGTGGCCTTTTTCTCAGGCAGTTTCGCACGACTGCGTCATGTCAGTAGGTACCTATGATACCTATACCTATGATCGTGATATGGTGTATTGAATATTTTAATAATTAAATTACTATTAAATTATTAAATTACATTATTATTAAACGGTTTATGGGGTTATATATATTTTTTAAATGTTAATCATACGAGAAATTTACAGTTTTCGTAATTTAAGCTGAAAAATCAAGTATTTTTAATGATGAGAAGGGCAGGAAAAAAAAGTGTTACCGGCATTTATTGAGTGAGTGAAATATTTAGAAAGGTGAGGTATTAGAGTGCATTCTCCATCAGTTTCATCGCCGACTTCCGCCGACTCTTTTCACAGTTCATTTTAGAGTAAACAAACAATTATTGTTAGCTTGCTAAAAAGTAAACACTCTTTGGACTGGTAAAGTCTACGACCTTTTGTCACACTGGCATTCATCTTATCCTATTCGATGATCCAGTTATATATCGGTAAACCGACGTTAAACACTCATTCATTCGTTCCCAGTTAGTTCATTAATATGTCGGAAATAACTATTCCTTACAGTGTTCTGTGCGAAATGTTATTTACTCCTAACAGGACACTGGAAGAGAGTTTGCGGGACCGTTACCCCGAAATGGAGAATACCATCTTACTCCAGGTAATTTCGGAGATAAAGGGAAGATTTCTGTGTAATTTTAATAAAAAAATGAGGGATGTGACTCATAACAAAGCCACATTCTCATCCAAGAATAGTGACTGGTTGAAGGGAACATTTGTTATCCATACTGATTTCTCACATTCCTGCAGTGGATCTAATAAAGTTGGGAGGCCCTCAAAGCATAATTTTCGTTTTTTTCATTCATATTTTAATGTTATTTTACCACGCACTATTTGTTATACTATTGACAAAATACAGCAATATGAAAGGATGTGTTCCCGTTTCAACTTTTCTCTCATTTACCCTTCTCAATTTCTAAGACAGCAACAACAATAATTAAATAAATAAACTAATATTAATTGATGATTACTGTATCAAGTTTTCGCAACCGGAAAAACGGAATGAGTGACTTACAAGTAATACTTTGATTATTTCACTTTTTCAGTTCAGCACGGTCGCTGAAATTGCCTCAAAACTGAAATATCTTGAAAACGACTGTGCGCATTGTTCTAAAACTAGTCTTATTCTATTCAAAAAATGAAAAAACCATGGGAATGCATTTCGATTTTGACAGATTACCTTGAAATCAGGTTTTTGAACAAAATATGCCATTTCAGCCCACTGTGCGCCGGCGCCGCGGCTTGTGGTGGGTACGGCGCCGGCGTTCGTTCGAGGCATGAATATGTTTTTTTCAAGGTCATATTTGTGTGTTAATACCAAAGCTTTTCCTACGCATATTTAATAACATATCCTCTCGACTTTCCGTACGTACTTAGATAATGATATTATTAAGGCAATAACTATTTGAATAGATAGGAGCTCAAATCGAGAAATATAAACATGCGTATATAATTATAGAAGTATAGGTTGTGGCAACTCGAAGTATGATGTACGTATGTGGCCTTAAGACGTACGCTAGCCAACTAAAACTACGATCATACTCAATTGAAAAAATAATAAACCTTTGTGAAATAATTTGCAGCGTTTTTCTCAATAATATGGCATTTTAGAAGTTCTTCCTTTATCTTTCAAAATCAAGGTGACAGCATTTTATAAAATTTGCCTACATTCAGCACAGTACGATATATCTCCAATTGGTCAGACATAGAACCATTAGATTCAACTGTGTGAATCAAGACATATATAACGAAAAACTATTGATGCACACCCACGCCTACAGAGGCAATATCACGTCTAATGAACACCGCTTGGAAACCAACCTTTCGCCACGTTAAAAAAGGCTTCATCGGCTAATTGGAAAAGGAGTGAGTTGTCCTAATCTAAGCGGCTCTAGCCCCCTAAATAAAACAGAGCACCCCTAATAGAAATTAATGAGTTATGCAGCTGTAACGGAGGGTTTGAGGGGGTGAAGGGCGTCGTAGGGGAGAGTGGAGAAGAGGGGTTTTTATTGATTCCTGACCTACCTGCACTCTTACACCTAACACAATTAAGGCCCCCCTCCCCCGCCACCCATCATCTTATCTCCCTCCGTTGCAATCCCAAGGGACAATGAACCTCAGAACTTAACATCAGACCAAGATCTTTTTCCGACCGATATCTAAGTACCTTACAAACACCTACCAAAAGGAATGATGTAGCCTATTTGGGATGTAAGCAACTGCGAATACCCAAATTCAATTCCAATCTGGAACTCATATTTAAGAATCATCTATACAAGCTTCCGCAGTGCCCTCAACTTAATTAAATCAGAAAGATTTCATTTTATCATACCTTTTAAATACACTTAAAAAGTTCCAGTCATGCAGCATGATCGTATGAGCGAATTTTAGTCGTCAAACTATGCCTATCTATTATGTAGGGGAGACCGGGGCAAGGAGTCCCTGGGGTAAGAAGTCCCATGCTAAGTTCCTAGATAGTAGGGAGTGGAAGGGAAATGAAAACAGGCTCCTTGTGACCTTGGCACCCACGAACAAACTTTCCACTAGTGAGTGTTCGCGTCCATGCATAATGTAAAAGAGGCAGCCCATCAATGTTGATTAAGTTGAAAAAATACTATTTACTCTTTATTTGTCCATATTTTCAATTAAGATGGTTGGAAATAGAGTAACTGCTGTTGATTTATTCGATAGAGCATCTCTCATCGCTCAATTATCACGAAACAAGCTATTATTCATCATCTCAGAAGCTGGGAAAACTTGAGAATTCCAATAAGGTTAAAAGGGGCAACAAGTAGTACTCATAGTACTAGTATGAAGTTTAAATAAAAATTCAAACGCATTGAATCAAAATCAATCAATATACCCTCCTCAATAAATCACGACACGTAGGGAGGTACTAACTAGGTAAGAAAGTAGGCACAACTTCGTAGAAGTTATTATAATTTATGGTTATAGAAAATGATCGATTCCCAGACGAATTGGGAGTTTTCACCAAACATAATGAACTATCTAAAACCAATGGAGAATCAATATGAGGAGGAGTTGGTGAATTCAGTTCAGGAAACATTATACATATTTATTTCAATTTATTTCAGTAGTTACAGTTTTGCTCCGCGATTTAAATATATATATATATATATATATATATATATATATATATATATATATATATATATATATATATATATATATATTTTTTTTTTTTTAAGCATCATCACTTGCTTAGTTCAATTTGAACGATAGCTTAAAGTTATGACAAAAATACTCCCGAATAGATTAACAGCTCAGCCTCTGAAGGCTGGTTAAAAAAGATCAAAAGCCAGAACAACAAAGGGGCCACCGTTTTAGGCTTGTAATCCCCCTTTAGATTCATTTTCGGGAGGAGAATAACGTTTCCATTGATACCGAGAAACGAGGAGGTCTTCCCCAAAAACCTTGGGAACAGTCGTGTAGAGTGGAAGGGGTGGAGGGGTTGTCTCGCTCCCAAACCCACTTCCTAATAGGGAAGTAAAAAGATCATTTCGGCCCTAACAGCCCTTTCCTCCCGCCCCGGCAATTTTACATAATAAGCGAAGTCTGGAAAGAGCAGAGGGAGTAGAGAGCATCATAACTGCCAATTTTCACCGCTTTTCACCCTTCTCGGTGTATTTATTTACATGTCAATCACTTTCCGGGGTGACGGGAAGAGCCCGAAATTGATAAGTCAACCGCCCTCTGTGGGGGAGAAAAAATTCCGAGAAGGCTCCCGGAGGAATATACCTTTATAAGAGTGAACTGTTTTCATATTGCCACTTTGCTCCGGATAATAATTACATACCGTTGGAAATCAGACCTTGTCGTCTGCCGCCTTTGAAGATGAATTTCGGAGGAAGGAGAAGTATTGGGTTTTGGGGTGAACCTGAATCGTTCAACATTCAAAAAACCCTCGTCGATGCTCAATTGGCATGGCTAACACAAAGACGCATTTAATCATAAATGTGTGCAAATTGTTATACAGCTGCTTCTAATTTTCATGTGGATAGCCATAACCTTGAATCATAAATCCTATAAGAATGCCGAAGTAAAAAATTCTCGAGTGACTCGAGACCCATCTTACAGAAATTTAGCTTACCAACTTCATAACCTAGGACCTACCCTTGAAACTTGACATATAAATCTGAGAGCATGATGTAATTCTAACCAACATCCAGTCTAACCGAACTAACAGCTAATCAGAAGATTAAAAGGAAAATCGTTGATCCCAAAATAATGACCTATATAAAAACAATAGTTGTCGGATTGTCGCAACAGTTGATTATATTATTATCCCCACAATATGAAAAGATTGTGGTTCTGTATTGCGGTGCGTACCACTCTTTCATTAGATTTAGAAGACTTCTAACACTATAACTGTTGCTGTAACTAGATCCAGAACTGAGTTGGTTTTGAATTGTACTTTTTTTGCTTATTTTCA
Organism: Adelphocoris suturalis; assembly: GCA_030762985.1. NCBI lineage: Eukaryota > Metazoa > Arthropoda > Insecta > Hemiptera > Miridae > Adelphocoris > Adelphocoris suturalis. The sequence continues at coordinate 37,411,932 of CM061045.1, forward strand.
GTTGTATTTAATGTGCAGTTTCATCTCGGACAGTGTGGTATCCCAACGTTCGTTTGATCGTTACATTGGCTAGTGGACGAACTCTGGGTGCGGCGTGAGTTACTTTATGTAGATGAATTGCCTCAATCAGGAACAGTGTCACATATTTTAGTTTTTGTCCCATATTTCATTGGTTAGAAAGTGAATTCATGACTAATGTCAAGTAAGAATCATTATTGAACACGACCCACCTAATAACGAGCTCCCGATGGGTTTCTTTAGCCCCATATGTAAGAAATATTTCGCACCGGTAAACCTTCATGGTGTATCCATTCGGTATCGCGGGTGGGCGGGTGAGGGGCGAAGAGGCCGCAGAACACGGTCGAGACAAAACCTTATGGGAACTTGACCATGTTCCCTGAATTAATACAGCATAATGAGGAGGTTGGAATCGGTTTTTGTAGACTTCGGTGGCGCCTTCTGATTTATATCTGATGTAGGGCAGATATGACGCCAGGTAGACGTGCCTCCCTCCCCCCCCCCCTCTTCAACCAACCTTACCCCTACCAACCAACCACCGGGGGGGGGGGACCACCGTCAAGCCTCTCATGTGGAGGGGGAACCAAGGTTGCAATATTCTTATTCGGTTTTCTACTTTTTATCCATCTGTCTCCCTCTCCTTCCCTTCGGTCTTTTTTCGCCCTTTTTTTCCATCATCTCTCTACATCCCCACCATTCGCGGATCCTCGATTTTTTTCCACGTCCCGCTGTGAACGCCTGCGTAGCATTTTCGATCTCAGAGTTATTTGGTTTGAACCACGAAAAACTTCCCTGTCCCACACCGGACAGTTTCTCGAAAAATTTATCATCAGTTGTGAAAGATCTTTAACTTACTTGACAAATTTTCTAACAGCGTTGGTGATACCCATTGATGATTGATACTCCCCAAGCATCATGTTCATGCTGATATTTTCAAAGGTTAATATTCAGTATTATGTAACCATCGTTTTTGACTCACATGCAAGAGCTGCTAAAGGTGATGAGGTGGAGGGCACAAAATTCCAAAGTGAAGTTCCAGGTTCAAAAGAATTGTTATACCACTTTCGTGTATGAACTGAAAGATTCAGTCAAATCACCATCTTGGAATAGCTTAAGTTTCAGGTGTGTTTACTCAATTTTAGTATGTTAGACCCTTGCTCTCTAACAGATACGTTATCCTAAAATCAAGTAACCATTTTCCCAAGAAAAATTATACTGATGTACAGAGATTTAGGAATAGCTTAGCGTTGTTAGAGAGCACGGGTGTCCTATAATAAGCTGAAATTGAGAAAACACACCCGAACCGTTCACTCACAAAATTCACGCAAGACTGGATCTGGCGGTAGGAGGACATTAACTGAAGACTCCGGGGCGAAAAAAAAGAGGCGTGAGGCCCCAGAAAGCCTACAGGCTGAGAAGTTAACAACGGGAAGTTGTCAAAAGAGCAGAGTTTTCATATTCTTGGAAGATCTTGTGATGGCTTTGAAGGCGATGAGGAGGAGGAGGGGGGGTTATAGAAGACGGAAGGGACCCCCCGAGACTCGCAGGCTGGGCACCGGAGCATGGAGCGTCCTTGGGGCCTCTTACAAACATGGCGGGTCATCTCCTCTTGTGGTATGATGGACTTTGACGGGCAGAGCTCAGCCCTCTACTCGTAACGTCTGTGATCCGCGGAGGGATTTGAAAGGTAAGTCACCGCGTTGGGAAACATCTTCCCCGAACTATATCTCTCCTATATCTGGAGAAGGCGAGCGAACGAGGCGACGCAGCCCATGTTCGTCCGTGGGGCCATCAGCTGGACGGGGCTACGTGGACAACGTGTGAAGATGAAGCATCACGTACATCAGCAACATCTGTGTACGAACGGACGCTTGAGATGCTGGAACTGTCAAGGCCTTGGATTTAGTGCTCGATAAAACTGTCAATTCGCAGTACCTAAGGAGGTGACTCTACCCAATATGCTGAAAACCGCTAGGGAACTCATTACTGATGAATGACGAGTCGTATGCTAGAATCTAGCCTAGCTCGATTCTGTGGAATTGACAGAGCATTGACTGAGTGAAGTGAAATGAATAAATTTCGCAATTATTATTGATCATGTAAACATCCAGATACCACTGTCAACCCAACGACTATAATATATCCTGTTGAGAAACACGGGAACCGTTCAATGATTTATTCGTGTTGTGACGTTATCGGAACCTACTTTTGTACATTCACCAACCAATCCAATATTCCAAGGCGATTTGAACACCTTTGATCTCTGTGTTTTCTGTTACAACTAATCACGAAAATTCGAATTATAAATATGATTGACGGTGAGTGACTGAAACGCAACGTATTAATTTTGTGCAAATGTCGAGTTTCATAATGAATATGAACTAGATCGTGAAAAGAAAAGATTATTGGAATATTCAGAATGAGCGGGAAGGTTGTCGAAGATCAAAGGGCATCAGGGCAACCGAGTAACTGGATACGAGGCCCGCATCAGCCATTGTCTAGGGCTGAGGAGGATCCAGAGACGAACGAAGGAAATTGTGATGACGGACGCTCTTTAAGCTCTATACTGCTACAAGAACATTAACCGTATCCAGTTACAGTTCAATAAAACGCAAGCCCGACTCCGTTGTCAGCTTTTCTACAGTGATTCTTTAGTGGTCCAATGGACCGCATGACCTATCCCATGGAGACAGCACGCCTATTGTCACAGGGACCTTGCGTCGGGACTTGGAGAACATATGGAAGTATATGTACACGAGATGAACGCTGGTCCACGCCAGCCAGGGGTGGCTGGTTCACTACTCTCAATTCATCCTCGAATCAGGCTCATCATCAATGTGAACCAAGGATAAGGAAATTTTCGGAACTCTTCCATGATAGCGTAAGACCTTCTCTGACAAAGCTCGACTTGAAAAACTCCTTGCGGGAAAGTGGTATACTTAAAAAAGTTTTGGAAACTAAAATTTTCCGCTTAAACTTAGTGAAGATATTGGAAAAAGTGACAAATCTGTTTTTGGGGGAATTGCTTCAGGGTTATTCAACAAACTTTGAGCGATAGGGAAAATAAAAAGACCCGATCATCTAAATAAATGAACAGAGATTTATCAGCAAGTGTACCTATTGATTACTATAGTCTGTCAGTTTAGTAGAGATGCACTATATTATAAACTAATGTGAGATTCTGAAACATTAAGTGTTTGATTGAGCTCATGTAGGAATGAGTTCAATTCAGATAATTTTTACTTGGTTAATCTAGGTATGAAACAGAACTTCGAACTGTTAAAATGTGTATCACTAAGTTCTGATTCAGAATGTGTAAATAACTTGGATAGAATGCGTGAGCTCCCGAATTAAAGGAAAGTGCCTCATTCATTAATGAAGCAGAGAGAGGTTTTAGGGACTTGATAGGCGTTTAGAAGTTAGCTTGTTCGATCAGTGAATACGAATCTCGGGTATGAACACTATTGGTTTATTCAAAGAACTGGGGAATTAGTATGAATGAGGCAAATTAGCAACCACGAACTAGTTTACGTGACGTTTGGGAAGGAGGGAATTTTAAGTGAGCTATTAATCGGGTGGGATCGATTGGCAAAAGCGGGAGCCACACAATTATAAGCTATTCTGCACAAGTTGGAAGGAAAATTGGGAAGCGACATCGTGATCTGAGGGTAGAAAGCGATGAGGGGTGGGGAGGAGCTCCTGCCCATTATGAATAATGTAGTGTCATCAATCATACATCGGTTTCTGGACAAATGAATCCTCTGGGTCCGGATGTTCCATGAATATTGAGCAGTTTGTAGTTCGAAAGTGGAGGCGCAGGCCCAGGGTGCGCTGGGTCTTAGGTGGGTAATGACAGGCAACAAGCTTGACATGTTCATCATATCCAAGGAATGATCCGAAGAGTTACAAAGTAAAGGTAACAGTCGCTTCACTGAATAAATTCTGGACAAGAAGTTCTTGCAGTGCCAACGATACAAGGAGCAGATTTTAAAATAAAATACTAAAGTAACGGTGTGTAATGCTTACCATCTCACATAATCTCACCCTTGTTAGACTAGTAGTCATAGGACAATCAATACCCATCATCATGTTCCATACTTCCAAATAAATGAGAATTATATCAGACCAACTGTTCGTTTAGTGAGAACTCAAGGAATACATAATGTATCAATTTCTAAATTCAATGTACGAACTATTCTGGTTTTCTTCTAGCTTCCTTTTATTTAATTTGCACAGCTAACACAAGTGAACCACAAAGTTGACATTGTGTTATGGAGTTTGGAGAACACATTAAATTGAAGAAAACATTTTCAGCAATAAGGAATACAGCTAAGACTCCCAACCCCGTTTTACTAAAAAGTAAGAAGGATTATAATTCCACATGCGCGTTAGATCGTGTGGTAGGTAGCTACGTGAGCCAACTAACTGATGTGCTCACGTTGAATTGAAAAGAGCAAAGAGAGAGAGATGAAGGAACAGCTATTATTCCCCCTCCACTCATCTGATTAAGGTTAATTCTATCGTAATGGCTCCTTTTTTGACTACAAACAATTAAAAGTAAAATTGAAATCCTGATCATAACACAATTGAAAAACTTATTACGCATTATACCTACACTTATTTAGAAAAAACAACTACCTATTGTAACATGTTATACGAGTATGAAAGGGGAACACCTTCCTTATTTACTTCAACAACCTCTAAAATTACCAACCTATTCGGGACCGGGATTGTCCAAAACACGCAAATTACATTCAATTGCAAATGCTTTGGTATTTTTGTTCAAAGCTACAAATATTCATATTTATCTATATATATTTTATATATATATATATATATATATATATATATATATATATATATATATATATATAGTTGGTGGTTTTCAGTATAGTTCCGTTCAACGTTAGTACCTACATGAAGTTATAGTCCACCTATTCTTCTCTGCATTCCCAACTCGAAGGGTGAAGGGAAAGAAAACATGGCTATAGATCTGTTTTTTAATGTTCCTATATCCAAGTGAATGATTTTGGCGAGAAGCTTAGAAAAAGTATTCCAATAACACTTCACAATAGTACGTAGGTTTAAGAGTAAAAGTTACATATCATATCCATTATTGTTATGTACTAGCCGCTCCGGCTGGCTTCGCTCGCCTCCACGTCCAGCCCCGGACTCCCCCATTGAGGTGTATTACAGTTATTGAAACATGTTAAGGATGTTGCTCGCTTCGCTCGCTCGGTGTGGCTGTATATGTGTAGGAAAAACCTCGTTGAAATCCGATGTGTGTAGGGAATGTTGCTTCACTCGCTCGGTATGGCTGTATATGTGACGAAGTTATACTGCCCACCCAACTTGGCAGACGTTTTTTTTTCTGTTCAAGATGGCTATCAAACGCGGCATCTTATGTGAAACCACGAAAAGTATAGTTTTAAGAATATTTCAGTACTAACAGAACAATGGAAAATGCTCTCTGTATGCTGCCTTACGTTTGGAGGCTAAACAGCAACTGAATCAGCCTCATATAATGGCAAGGAGAGTTGTAGAAGAGTAGGAGACAATGACTGTGGGGAATGGTGAGTCTACGCCTCAGTACTCAGTGGCTCGACCGAAGGAACAACCCGGATCACAAAGGGAACGATCTGCTTCTGGACCTTGGCGCCTCCGATGTTGGAGTTGTGATACCATGCTGTGAGTGCGATGCCATCGGGCAGAAACCCAAGATATAAATATTTGCCTAGATGCTATGGCAGCAAATGTTGGATGTCAATGATATAGCCAGAAAGATATTGCTGGAGGTAGCGGAGTTGGACTGGGTTTATAGGCCTAGGTGGCGTGTTGGGACCTGCCCAAAACTGCAGTCCCCATGAGTGGGTCCTTGTAACGTGTTGAAAAGAGGATCTCGGATGCGGTTCACCTGATCGGCCTTCCAGGACGACACAGGAAGGTGGTCCATGCAGACCACTTGGTACCTTTTACCGGTGTTCTTCACGAAGAGGGAGATGGTGTGGAGGATCAATAACAAGTGATTATCACCACAGTCATGGACACCACACGTGAAGTTTTGATGTTGATTTGCTTCTAATAAAAAACCTGAGTCTTTGTTTTGCTATCGGTCTGAATCTTACTGTGAAAATAATACCGTGTATTTGTCTTGTACATTAATTAGTGTTCGCGTGTTCTATAATATTTTAGTGTTCTCGTGTTTTATAACAATATTTACTATCATCCAATCAACTATTCACGAGGAATGATAGTTATGATTATTTTATTAAACAATATGTGTAAATCATTTCGGGTTATATGAATACAAAGAAATTTTGTGTAGTAGAGACGTGGATGAGTTGTCTGTCCATCCATCGATTTCCAGGCAACAATATCTGGCTAGCGAGAGCTCAAGCGTATGCAATGCTGGACAGACAGAAAATCGATTAGTAGGGCAAACCCTTAAATATTAAAGAGAGTACCGCCGTGAGTTCAAGGAGTAACTATTGAAACTTGCTTATGTGAGAATCTAGAGGTTCAAATTTCACACCTACGAGAACCAACAACGGACACTTTAACATTGATGATGGTAATGATATCAAGCTCATCATTCAATTGCTAGAACTTGAATTCCAAAACGTAAAAATTATAGGAGTGATTGTGGTTGTGTGTGTGTGTGTGTGTGTGTGTGTGTCATTTTGTAGGGGCACTTCCTTTCATCCAATTCTTCCTCCTCGTCCTGCAACTTCCCTTATCCCTAGAGCCGGCGTGGGGTAAACCTTAAACCTTAAACCTCCTTATCTTTTTTATTGTATTTGTTTATTTTTCAATTTAATGGCGTGCCCTTTGAGGAGAGGTTTCTAAAAAAAAAGAAAAAAAAAAAAAAAGTGTGTGTGTGTGAATGTCATGTATGAGACATTCTACAATTCCTATCAGTTCATGAGATAGACAACATGGGCCAAGCCTAGCGTCAGGCAGCACCTTCGTTTCAGGAGTCCGAGTTAGGAATGTATTTTGTACTATTTTATATTGTAATTTTTAGGAAAAAAAGGATGCAAATAAAAAATTCTATTCTAATATAATGTTTCTGTCAATATTTTGGCCACTAACGGAACCTTTTATGACGAAATTATTTCAAATAAACGATCAATCGCATCGAAAAACTAGAGTTTTCCAGTATGTGAGGGGATACTTAAAATTAGATGTGACTAAGAAAAGTTTGAAGGGTTGAATGATAACATGCCAAGACATCTCCAGTCTCAATCAAACAACCACATGATTCACCGCTGTAGCAGAGCATTATTAAATTGGAAAACGTTTCGCAACTCTAATTTGAATGTTAGTAATCTGAGTGAGTAAATAACAATCGCTCCCATACAAAAATTTGTTCATTGAAATTATAATACGCAGCTGACACTTTTAGCTCTGGAAACATTTGAGTGGTTCATACTCCAACGGGCATAATTAGGTAGGACATCCCCGAATAATTTCCACAAAAAATTACTAATGTAAGTAACAATATTTTAGTTGAGAATCATGACATATAGAATTTCGTATTTAATGGAACTCGAAGGAGGGAATCGTTGAATGGAGGACCCCCCCGTCAAACCTAGCTAAGTGCTACGTGATGAGCGAGATCCGGGAATGGGGTGCTGATAGTGAGAAAACCTTAGGCTCAGTTACTAGGGGTTAGAGGAAGGCGAGCAACCCCTTCGATCAGCGAGGAATCGGCCGCCCAGGGGTCCGGTCTCAGCTATCAATAAAGTGCGCCAGTCTCAGAGCCTGGATCTATCAATGAGTGCACTTGACAACCTTCAAAGCGTCCTTTGAGCCTACTCAGTCGAGCAAGGCTCTAGCTGGAGAAGCTAATTCTCCTCCGCCGGGAAAATAGTTGATACCGCCTACCTTTGAGGTGGCACGGAAGCCCGTCCCAAGCGCGCCTTTCCACATCAGGCCCTATTATCACCGATCCTGCTTGGTGTAGGTGCATCCTCCCCCGCTCTCGTCTCGTCTCGCCGTCACAAAACCGTGATCACTAAGAGATTGGCCCTGAAATGCCACGCTCATCATTCCAGTGTACAGATGATATCAGATCACACTTTACTGCTCGTCGAATTGATGAAGACTGACGACTGCATGACATGAACTACCTACTTATTTTCTTATCGTTTCCATTCGTCAGGTATTGGTTTTTCGACTACATTGCACAAGATTATTTTTTGAAGAGTAGATATGTACAAGATGACGGGATCACGTTATAAGGGTCATTCCTTAACGTCACTGCAAATGCTACCTTACGGTTACATATATAATTTTATTTATATTATTAGTATTAATTATTTGTATATATAATTTTATCTATTTTTCCTTTTTTTATTCGAGAAACTCCGAAATTGCTGAAAAGTTTAGGGCTGAGAGGGTAAGCCTCGACAGACTCATAATTTTCATTACCGTCAGACCATCATTTGGTGACAAAAATGCTGCAAAATGAAAGTTCTTATTGTTTTTGATGAAACAAATTTTTGTTTCTCTTTGTATTATTTATTGTATGGTACTTTGCTATTAATTGGAAGTAACTATAAAAAATGTTTTATGGTTATAATGAAGAATGTTTTAATGGATTTGGTGAACCAATTGCCAGAATAATGTTTCCCAGCCCGAATGTTTGATCCTAATTCTTAACAGAAGGAAAAGGTTTTATATTGTGTCGAACGTTAACTAGTTCTAAATATTATTAAACTCTTGTAATCAACGGAAGTGGTATTACAACAATACATAAAACACACTAAGAAAAAATCTATGTATCCACAATCAGGTAAGTGAACATCAAATCGTTAGGTACATACAATAAATTGATGTAATGTGCGAAATGGTTGCTAATATTGTTTAAATGTATAAATAGCATTCACACAGATGGTTCATCATATCCAATGGATAAATCCGCTCACAAATTGCTTCATTACAGTAATCGATGTGACTAATGAGCGAACGACGGCGATAAAATCAAACAGTAATTCTAAGGGAGAAAAGCGGAGGAAATTGTCAAGTTGCCGCTAAACCGTGAAAATATTGTGGAATGACCGTGAAGCTGTTACGTCAGCGTTTTTCACGCTTGTGCATCTTGAAAAATATTCATCTATCCCTCTTTGAAAAAGAAAACTAAGAATAAAATCCCGTCCGGTACAGCCACCCAATGAAACGCAGACCTGCCGTAAATCGTTTTAAGAAAAGGGCCGGCACTGCGTCAGTAGTCTCAACTCTACAAGAGCCACTGACGTTTGGAGTAATGTTTTACCAACATTAAGTGAAATTTCTCAGCTGACTACATGTTTGGAGCGAGATAAGAAGTTAACAGGAATCGTCTTATGCACCCGAGGTTGGCACATTTCAACAGTATCACTTTATTTCCTCAACTAAAACTCTCGATAAAATAGCTTTGTTTAAAGGTAACGTATAAAATGAGTGAAAAATCAAAGGGATAAGAAATTATAGTGGGAAGCCCGGCAGACAGTTATTTAACAATGCTGTATTTACTTTATTTGTAAATTTATCGATTATATTGTATAATGTATTTCATTTTTTGCAAAATATACTATTTATCTATTTACCTACTGGACATTGATAGCACTGGTCTAAGCATGGCATGTGAGAACAGCAGGTGCATTGCATTCTCAACTAAATAATAAGAAAATGAGTAATGGGTGTATTTGTGAAGAAGTTGGTTTTAGCGAATTTTTGAAGAAAAATAAGCTATTGCTCTCGCCTCAAAATTTGTGGAATGTGATTTTTTGAAAAAATTGTATGCAGAAGATCAGGCGCTCGGGAAAAAACGCGCATTAAAAGTGCTCCCACCCCTCTCCCGCCCTCCAGCCTATGGTTTGGGTGGGAGCAGAAAATTTTAAAATCACCTATACTCTATTCCCGAGAATTCAAAGATCCTCCCACTAGTAGACTCCCCCCACTCAGCCGTTTGGCCGTGCATAGAGATGACAGACAGACAAACAAACAAACAAACGGAGTCTCATTCTTATAAATAATAGAGATAGCTATAGTATAAATTTTACTTCATAACAACATAATACAAAGAACGTATATCAACTGGGTGTATTACATCCGCTTCCCCGCACATTTAGCATAATTGTGAGGATCATAGATTCATCATATAAATGTAAACATTCCAGATACAGTGTCTTATCTATCTATATCTTATTCTGTTCATTTGAAAATTTGCTTGAAATATACTGTTACCATGATTGGTAGGGAAATTATACAAAAATTTGAGTACATTTCCTAACGAAAGTATTATACACGCAAAAACAACCAAGCTATACTGGTGCAAATGGCAATTATGGTTTATTATTTTATGATGGTAGCTGCACCATCATAAAAATGCTAGAGGATGTAGTTACGATATTCCGAATAGACCAAACGTGTAGTCATATATGACCAAAATTACCAATGCCGACATCAGCAAAAAGCGACCTGAATAAAATGATGGCAGCGTTTCGGAGAGCATATTTAGTGGATACCACCATAGCTACCTATGTAAGGTACAATGCTAGTGGATGGTTTTGAATATACCAATGTATTTTTATTGCGCTTTTCAGATTGGACGGATCGTATTTAACGTCATACTCGATACTTGACGGAATTCGATCTTTGTGAAAATCTTGTTAATTCGCATGACAACAAAGGCCAATATCGTCCAACCTCGATGTACACCCATAAATACAGTAGTAAACGTTATTTTTAGCTCCTGATTCATCGTTCATAATTTTTACGGTTATGACACAACGCAGAAAACCATCTGTATTGGCTATAAATTCTTTTGTGGAAGGGAAAAACGATCCGTAGCCAAAAGAATCGACGAGGGTAGTCAGCCCTCGATGAAAAGTGAAGCAAAAATTGTCAAATACACCTCACAACACACACAGCGCAGACCACACTGAGGACAACAAAGGATGCGAGAGATTTTCACGTTCATAATCAAATGATAAATTTCAAACTTGGCCATACTCAAAGGGTAGCACATGTGTCATCAGAAGTGTGAGTATGGGATGATTTCAATGGGATTCGTAATGCATCGAATTATAACATTCTGGAATGTGAACCAAATTTCGGATTTCATCCCTGCTACCCATCACAAAAATATGGTGAACTATAATATCATATAAATTTACGTAATTTTTATCAATAAATTGTTGAGCATTACGATTTCTTCCGAATCAGCGAAGTTTTTGGGAGCCTAATGGTAACTCCTGAAGACAAAAAAGGTGTGCCTTCTAAAATAAGAATTTCCTCTCTCATTCTGCGATTTAATGACTGTCTTTTGATCCGCTAATCTTCACCACGTTCTCAACCCCGTCAATTTATACGAAATTAGGATGGAATTTTCATGAATGGAGGGAGATATGTACCTGATGATTTCACCAAGTCAATCCCATTCGGATTGATGGAAGTCATCGTTAGTCTCTGCATAAAGAAAACCCCGCAGTTCACCTATAATTCTTGGATCGTACCAAGATAGTTCTCTGCGATTCTTGTTGCAATCCAATAATAGCAGGTCAACATTAGCCAAAATAGTTCGGTACGTCAAAAGCTCACAAAACGTGGAGTCATTACAATATGTATAAAGCTCACAATTTTAATCCGATTTTGCACAGATTTGGAAGGTATTTATAGGTTAATGCAAGGAAGAAGGGACCTATATGTGGTCCCCGTTTATTGCCTTCTGATCAAAGGCGTTTCCGTAGGCGTATAATATGGGGAATCAAATTAATCCCGGTCCCACCCCGATAGACAATCTGTGCAAGTTACATTATTATTTTCACACTCCAGTGGAGCAAGTGGCAGAAATATGTAACAATACTAATAGGTTTTCACAACAAGCAATCATTTAACCTACATTTTTTTCTGACAGGAATCAATTGGGAAAAATGAATTATTAGTGGGTATTCATTGTTAGATATTTTATTTATAGCTTACCACCTACTCCCTTAGTCCTCATGTTCTATCACAATAATATTATCCATACACTCTTCTTATGCCCATTCCAAAATCGGCCAGTAATATCATATAGTTAATGACTTTACGTTTTCATTCAAATTTATTCCAATATTTCACAAGCCACAAGGTGTGAAACTAGAGCTCTTAACACAATTAAAACTCATAAATACTCTCTTTAATTCCTAAAACTGAACATCTAGCTTTTGAAACGGGATGACACCGCTGAGTTCACATAACAAAAGTGTTTTAGATTGAATATGAAACATTTTTTTAATGAGCTATTGTGCATTACAGATGTTAGACTGATGTCAAACATATTGATAAGTAATGCATGCATCACAAGGACGTCCCTAGGTATTTGCTGTATATAATTTTGGTTAGAATAGCGGATAAATCATGTTTTACTGGATGTACTCTATCCATTAAATTCTGATGCCACGATCTTGGTCGAAGATGTTATTAAACTAAACTTAACTGTTTAAACTGAAAGACGTAGAGAAAGTTTGAAATCTATCTCAACAAATGTTTGTTACTCCCCCAATACATGAATCTAAGCTCCAACTAAGATATTATGTTCTAACAATCGGAAGAATTGAATGTTATTCGTCTATCTGTTTGTAACATATTCGATACCTGTTGAACGCATTCTTATCTCCAGAAACGGCATACGAAAATTCCTGTTTGAAAACTGAGTCTGACCACTCACTGCTAACAAATTAGTTACAAACTATATCTGATTTTGTATATACCAATAATAAAACTCTGAGGGGGCTGGAAGCATTGACGCGACACTAAAATAATATTGAAAGTATCTATTGAAACGGCGATTGCAAAACCTTCCATAGTAAATCACTAAGAACACCCATGCTAATTGACACCTATTGGAGATGTCGAGTAAAGCCTGGCGCAATATATGGAATATTCGGAAAAAATAGTCGCTGACAACTAGCACGTGATAAGGCAGGGTGAAAAAACTAATGATACTGTTGATGACTAATTTTGGTGTACAGCTAACCGCTTGCAAGCAATGAAGGATGATCGCTGCAAACATTAGCGGAGTTTTTTAGGCGATGCCGGAGAAGGAATGATCACTTATGGAGGTGCCATGTTGCAAACGATTCAATCTCCAGGTCAGTTTAGCAACACCGGTAGTTGAGATCGGTTCATTTTGCATTCAGTTTGTTTTGCATTCGCTCCACTTTCCATTATCATTCACGTCTCCACTCGAAATTCCAGAATGAGTAATTAATTACTTACTCGCATTGAAATGACTGCGTAAAGAGAGATCAACGGAATATATTGAACCCTAATATTATTACCTCGGCTGTTTTATTAGCAATAACGTAACGCCCGAGCGATTGGGATAATCCTCTAACTTCATTAATACACTCAAGTATTCGATTTCACAAGGGATACCGGAATGTTATCGGTTTGAAAATTTTTGTCGATGCGGAAATCTGTCAATAAATCTGTGAACACTCGAACTGGAATCGTATCATGACGATTTAAATAAATGCCACTATGACACTGGTGAAAAGGTTTTTCCTCCATAATCGACATCAAAATTTCCATTTAATGTAAGCCACCTGTATTGACGCGTATCATTGATTGATCGTATCTTATCACGTTAAACTTGTTGTCATTACTATATTTCGTCCAATTAGAGTTGCCTCTTCACAGAGATTAGTTACCTCTAGGGACTAATACATGGTGAGGCATCTGGGCTCAATAATATTCACTGATCACTGAGGTAAAGAAAACTATCCTGTGTGCATCACCTACATTTCCAATATACATCAATGTCAGTAGCGAATATACAGAATTTTCACCTTTGTGTCTGCACGTTCAACATTTAGCATGAAAGATAACAAAACTTCACATCATGATTCAATTAAATATATCATGTGCGACATATTTTCAAAACGGTACCTTTGTTCAGTAGATTGAGTAGATTGTCATGTTAGGCATGTGGTTATGAGTATGGCGTTGCAAAGAGAAAAAAAAGTATCCAGCACATTCTCTTTAGGTGGCTTTTGTCCATACTAGCCACTTTTTTACAGTCAAATTAGAGATGATGGTTCTACAGGTAACTTTATCGGAAAATTAAAAGATTTGGCGTATAACAGAAGTTTAGCCGCCATTTAGGACTGTGTAACTGGGCAGCTCACAATGGTGTGTAGATATATTCTCAAAGGATCATCAAAGATCAAAAGTGAACGTAGTAACCAATTTTTGATGTATCTACATTTAAAAAGGAAATGTTAGGAAACTATTGAACAACTTGCTGCAATAAGTAAGTAAGCTAGGTACTTTTTTTTAACTTCTCTACTAATTTGGAGTAGTCAAGGCTTTCAACGACATGGATCATTCAAACAAGAAATGTGAAATAGGATCGGGGCGAAGGTCTATCTGTATCTACTAAGGTAACTACTGCTAAGGTAACTATAACTGCTTTGGGATTCAAAATCATGTTGACAAGCATTTCCTATTCCAACACTAAAATCCTCTTTCGTGGAATGTGATACGAAGAACGTACTAAGACGAAAAACGATCTCTTTAGATTCATTGACACGAACTTTACCAACATCAAACGAAAAACAAACTTTTCATTTCGAAAAAGATTTTAGATACTAAACTTTGAACACTTCAATCCTTAAAGAACATTGCTTGAGGAGACATTTAGGAAGTGACGTCGAAATTTCATTGACATACTCGGTGAATATGATATTTTTTAGCCGAATTTTGTAATAGGGGATTGGTGAGAAAAAATAATTCAACACAGCTATCTTATAAGAGCTCAGAGACCATTATAAAAACAATGAGAAGTACTCATTGATCTGGAGAAATCTAATTCAGTATTAATAAATGAAAGTAAATTTCATCCAGGGAATTTCGACATGGTTCGCACTTTCCTACGACAGCCCGGGCGGGAGGGGTGCGATGACATTGTTTGAAGCCGAAACATTTAAAAATCATTGAAATAAAACTATTTGTCGTATAAGAAGAGTACGGTTGGGTTTTGCTTATCTTAGAATTTTATCGGCGTTCATAAAAAAATAAAAAAATATAAATAAAATAAAACGAACATATAGATATTTCTTATCGGAGATCACCGAGGGAGTCTTGATAAAACGTCTAAATCATTAAACGAAAATGGGACTTGATGGATTTTTCAAGTACTCCCACAATAAATAAATATAGATTGAGTCGAATCGCATTGTTATGTCTGAACCCCATTATTTAGGGAGACATCAGAAACGGCTGAGTTCTGTGCAATACCACCCTGAAGCATTGCCTTTAGGGCTATAAATTAGTAGCCTATCAATCCTGAAATTATATCGACTATGTCGTGAGCAAATCGACGCAAAAATAGGATATGGGCGCTTCGGGTTGAAATAGGTGAGCGATCAGGTAGAAGGGCCGATACAACTATTGTTCGCATAGATAGCAATCTGCCACGATCTCGATCCTTCAGTTGGTCTCTCTATGAATCAGAGCAGCGGGGATAAGGAGCCGCGCTGAAAGCCCTTGGTGTTCTCCGCACAATGAGATTTCAGGTAGTTCCAAGATCTTGGACAGCTCGGCAGGGCGAGGCGAGGAAATGCGAGGGCTATAAAGGGTTATCAGAGACTCTGAAAGGGTTGGCTCCTTCCCGATCGTGCCACCTGGCCCTGCTGCCTCTTTGTGCATCAGCTGAGCCTGCATCAATTCACAGCCGCATTATTGCTACAGAGACACCGATTAATTCCATACAATGAGGGCATTTCGAAAGATCGAAAATGAGGGTCGTGAAATTTATTGGAAAGTGGAAACCAGCGAGTAATGAAACCCCGTACTTTGTATAGGATGAAATTTGGTTAAAGTAGAAATGCATTCCGACAGCTTCTCTTGGGAGAATGAGAGCATGTAGATACTCCTATAAGCAGGTAGAATCCGCATTCAGCGAATAATCATTATCTTCCCTCCAAAATTTTCCTCCTTTGAAGTTTTTATTCGTCCACAAGGAGTGGTTCTAAAGTTTTAAAACAGTTGCTTAGGTTAATTTTCCACTTTATGACGGATAATTTACTATCCAAGAGCAATATTGTCCATACGATGTATGAGACCTTCATAACATCTAAGATATATGATTTTTAATGTATGGCCATTTTAGCGAATTTCCGTCAAAAAAGAAGCTATTGCAATGGCTCAGGAAATTTTAAAATCAAAATTCTTGAAAAAATCCTCCATTGAAATCCGTTTCGAAGCATTCAGAAACGATTTCTGAAGTTTGCGCTTTTTCATCTATGATAATATATATACAGGGTGATTCCCTCGTAGATGCAAACAAACATTTGGGTGAAACTACATCAAAAATGGAGTAAAATGCCGCCAACTGCATATTTTTATCTCAATCCGTTTTCGAGATATGATTTTTTAAAGGTTTTTTCAGGAAAACCGTGTTTTTTTCCTTTTATACTCAAATTTTTCCACTTTACTTCATTTAATTTTAACTTTTGATCACATTTTTGGAATCAACATTAAATTTACTATAAGAATAGTGTACTTGGGTTCTTAAAAAGTATCATCCAAAGGCCCTCACATCAGCTCAAACATTGACGATTTTGAAAAAAGAATATTTCTGAATATCTTTAAAACTTTACTACTCTTTCAAAACGAATCCTGGAAACTGGCAAATCTCATGAAAACTGCTTCGTCTAATACTCTTTCCAACGGTATAATTAAGTTTACTTTTATTTTGTTATTTAGTGGAGAAAATTATGTTTTAATGTTAAAAAAGGTGGGTTTTTCAATGAAATTGTTGGTTTTCTCGAAAGATGACCCTCCATGAACCTACGAGTATGGGGTCGGTTTCTATGTATTTTTTCACGCTGTATCGAATGGTAACATTAGCAGATCTCTCCAACTCCGTTATAACCGAGTTTTACACTTAAAATCGAAAATGTTTAGTCTGTTTGTTACGATTAAATGTATGTGTGTTATGGGATAAAACTAGTTAATTAAAGTGTAAAATTCGATTATAACGTAGTTGAGAGATCTGCAGGAGTTTCCATTCGATCCAGCGAGAAAAAATACATAGAAACCGACCCCATACTCGTCGGTTCATGGAGGGTCATCTTTCGAGAAAACCAACAATTTCATTGAAAAACCCACATTTTTTAACATTAAAACATTATTTTCTCCCCTAAATAACAAAATAAAAGTAAAATTGATAATACCGTTGGAAAGCATATTAGATGAAGCAGTTTTCATGAGATTTGCCAGTTTCCAGGATTCTTTTTAAAAGAGTAGTAAAGTTTTACAAATTTTCAGAAATATTATTTTTTCAAAATTGTCAATGTTTGAGCTGATGTGATTTTCTTCGGATGGTACTTTTTAAGAGCCCTTATAGTAAATTTAATGTAGATTCCAAAAATGTGATCAAAAGTTAAAATTGAATGTAGTAAAGTGGAGAAATTTGAGTTTAAAAGGAAAAAAACACGGTATTCCTGAAAAAACCTTTAAAAAATCATATCTCGAGTACGTATTGAGATAAAAATATGCAGTTGGCGGCATTTTACTCCATTTTTGATGTAGTTTCACCCAAATTGTTTTTGCATCTGCGAGGGAATCACCCTTTATATCATTCTATACGATAACTCACTTGATTGAGATAAAAATCCCGTTCTTGCGCCAAAAAATCAATGTGTTCGTTGCCCAACACTATTTGAGCACCTTAAATTAGCAGCATTTCAAAAAATGTACTAACAAAATCACTAAAAATGGCTAAAAGCGGCCAAAAATTTTCAATTTTATTGTTTTTAGCAGAATTTTAGTCAAAACAAAATTATTAATAACTAAATAGGGCATTAAAAAATGACAAAACATTAGGCTGAACAACTTGCTTAACTAATTAATAATTGCTGAAAAATCTGTAAAAACTGCTGAAAAATCTAAAAATCCAAAATCTTTCTGAATCGCCCAATTTTATCGAGTTTGAGTCTTTGGCCATAAAATTGGTTTTAACAATTTCTTTGTAGGAACTTAAAGTGTTCAAATTTAGATACAATTTCACATGTTATAATACGATAGGTAATTTAAGAAAATACGCCCATACGATCATGCAGCATGACTGGAACTACTTTTAGTTACTTCTGACACATTTCCACCAATATTTCATGATTTGGACCCGGACTAGTGTTCTTATTAATAATCAGAATCTCTGTCACCTTTTGAAGACGTTGTTAAAAGTAAGGTTAGTGTAAAAGTAACATTATTTTAAAATTGTGTAAAATTAAAAGTAACATTAATGGTGCTCCAGGTTATTATTATATACTTGATTACACTCAAAACACTCCTGAATCATTCATAAGAATAATTATAGATGGAAACGCTGAACAAAACATTCTGGACAACATTGAAAGGACATGACGACGATGGAATGTTGATGAACGATGAATAAACCGCCCAACAAAAAGTTTAAATTTCCATTTCGACACCATTGCTTATTGTGAACTCCCTTTTGTATGTATTTTATATGTTTTGTTTTTATATAGCATGTGCAATCAAGTTAATCTACGTAATTTACACTTGATGGGTCTTAGAAATTGCTTATTCAAGTTAAACAGCTTGTCCAAAACTGACTGATTCATTCACAAAACAGTTTTTTCAAGGTCTTGATTCACGAAAAGTTCTAATGGAAATAACGAGTGAACCAGAAATAACTTAATTTCAAAATCGCTGAATCGATAATCGTAAGTGATTAATGTTCTATTTAAGGATTGGATTAGGTTGCTAGGCAACCGGAAAGGAAGTAACCGCTTATAAGATAGAGTGCCGCGTTGGTTAATAGGATAGATATCCACAATGTTGTAAATAAAGGAAAGGTGTAAAAAAAAAAAAAAAAAAAAAAAGTTTCTGAGGCGGTCCCATGTCTAATTATCCACCACACCTTATGGTATCATTTTTTATTAAACCTAATACATCGTATATATAGTAAGTTCTATTTTCATAATTTTGGAAAAAGTTGGTACATGATTGCTCTATTTTAAATCTTTGTGTTTCAGGATAGACGTTTCAAGCCTTGGCTAGCAGTTTTGACGAAAGCAATAAGGAACACGTATGCCGAGTTATGAGAGTTTATTTTTGCTATGTTAACAAAGTACCTACTGTTGATTTTTTCATTCCATGCCATAAAGTTGAGTGTGTTGGGTTGCTCCGGAAATATTTTACTCTAGTGTCATCCTATATGAATGAGGCATGAGAGCTAAGGAACACTTCAGTTTAAACAAAATATAACCGCCATGGAAGAAGGCACAAATGTTGATGCACCATAGAACAGGTAGATGATTACAGTGACCGGCAGTGTGGTGGTGTGCGTGTGGTGATGACAGTATTGATGGGCTAAGCCAATATTCAAATAACTTAAATAAAACAAAAATCAATAACGTACCCTAGGAACGAATTTTATAAAAGTTCAATTCATACGGATATTAACCGAGGAATGAATCCTTTCGGGAAATATGTTAAAGTATACTCATACTGAGTTTGTTATGTTGTTATTAAATAAACGTCACATTTTGCTATAATTAGTAGGAAGTCTACATAATACACCTAGCAAAAGACAACATTTTAAACTAAATTGGTAAATGAGTTCATGCGTCATCCTTAAGCTTATAAGTTTGTCAACTACTAAATCAAGAAAATGGCAAATGGAAATTGGGTGGGTGGGTGGGAATTTCAGTTATTTAGGTTTTATGTGACAATACTTTATGGAATATTACGAGTCCTCTAGTTGGATTATTGTTCATTGAGCGTCTGAAAATTTCTGGAACGCTAACTACTCCTTGTCTATGCCTAATAGTTCAAAAATTCGTCAACACTCAGAAACATTAACAATTAAAACTCAATAAAGTAAGCTGACGTATTTGATGGAAAATCGAGAATTGTGAACATGAAAGAGATTGCAATACACCTATTATAATTCGAAGAAAACCATACAAGACTGCATGTTCGCAATAGAAATTTCACACAGGAAGTTTGATAGTTTCAATATAATTTACACCTTCTTGATAATTGTTTCAAAATCAGAGCATATTTCCTATTATATACCTAGCACATCGTTGCAGGATCAGGTTTTTATTAGCGAATTTTCGTAGAAAATGAAGCTATTGCAATGGCTCCAAAATTTTTAAAATCAAACTTTTCAAAAGTTTTCTTCGTTGAAATCCGTTTTGAGACATTCTGAAACGAATCCTGGTGTTTAACATATTATGTATATATATATATATATATATATGTGTGTGTGTGTGTGTGTGTGTGTGTGTGTGTGTGTGTGTGTGTGTGTGTGTGTGTGTGTGTGTGTGTGTGTGTGTGTGTGTGTGTGTGTGTGTGTGTGTGTGTGTGTGTGTGTGTGTGTGTCTGTGTGTGTGTGTGTGTCCTTCCAGACGATAACATTAAGATAACATTCCGTTCTTGCGCCAAAAAATCGAGCATTCCAAACGAAGGACGAGTTCGTTGGCCAGCATTTTTTGAACATATTAAATTGGTTAAATTTCAGAAAAAGGTCTGAAAAAATCACTAAAAATTGCAAAAACGGCTAAAAATGGTTGAATTTATATTTCTTAGCAGAAAATTGCTCAAATAAAGTTTAGTAACTATAAAGTAGAACATTAAAAACTTCATGTACCAAATTATGCTGAACAATTTACTTAAATTTCATTAAAATGTGTTAAAAAATCGATAATAACTGCAAAAAAGTTAAAAATCCAAAATCTCTTTTTGAACCGCAGAATATTATTTAGATCGAGTTCTTTACCATAAAACTGGTAGTTAACAATTTTTTTCCCCTCAAAGTCCTTAATTTTCAAAATATATGTAGCATAATATAGTACGATAATTTACGAAAATTCGCTAACACGATCATGCTGCATGACTAGAACTTTGAAGAGTTTATGAGTGTAAATGCATACATAACATAACCTACTTCAGGTACTTATGCTGTGTTTTCTATTCTAAATGATACAAATATATTGTTACCACGAGAACAAAGCAATTTTCCCAGGTAATATATTAATACGTATGCTTCAATATTTGAGGTTTTACAACACAACTTATGTCTTAGGAAACAACAGGAGCGAAATAGTTAGCTTACATTTTATGAGTACCAATATTATGAGTCCTGTCGAGAAATTACAGAAAAATGATTGAGTGGTTTTTGAAACAAGATTGAATTCCGTCTTGGGGAAAGTATATAAAAACTCAAAACATGGGATTACAAAAAATGACGTTTTTACACCTACTCCAATTTTTTCACTCTATAGATATAGGTATATTCCAAAAACTTCAACTCCCAAATTCAATCGTGGCAAAAGCAGAATGTTCCCGGCACTGTATATTGTACACCGGAGTATATTCTCGATAATAATGTTCGTACCTCTGAGTTCTGAGCTCTGAGTAACTCTTGTGAATAGCATCTAAATCCTCCGTTCCATTTGAGAGAAATTTGTTAGAATAAATGAAATTTATTAAAACCCCGTTTTTACGAGCACTCCGATTTTTCTACTCCATAAATATGATTTCCGTAAGACTGACCATGATTGCAAGCTGACACGGCGTGACTTTTCAGAAGGAAAGGGAAACACCACCACGAATAGGAATCAAAATATGCTGTCATTTCGCATAATCATATGAAAAACCATTCTAATTGATCCGATCAGATAAGTGATCTGTGAATGGGAACTTTAATGTTGAAATGTAAAACCATTGAATATGTTGCAAGAATAAAAAATGTCGGGATTATAACAACGTCTACCTGGCCGTCACAAATACATCGGATGGGGCTGCCATAGCCGGATATCGGTCATTCGTGAATATATTGTACTTTCCTCCGTTTTAACTTACGAGAGAAGTAGTGCGATATTCATGCATGCATGCTCTTGTGTGTGAGTGTGTGTGTAGGTAACAATCATGAAATGTTGATCACGATTTTTTGCATTATTCCAACAATTCTTTATACTCTTGATGGTTATAACCCCCGACACAACTTAATTATTTGATCAAAAAAGTTAGTCAAGTTAATACAAGGAAATACCAATAAAAACACGATACTCCACCACAGGAGTCTGTCATTTTCTGATCTGGTCTGCTTGTAATAACTGAACAGGTCAGATACCGACAGCCAAGTTTAGTAGGTACCGCAGATTTTATTGTAAATACCCCACTTTCGTTTCACGCATTCTCCAATTTGAGATTTGCGAAAAGAAGAGGTAATAATGACTGTAACAACATACTTCACCATTACATTGATTAGGTACCTAGATTTGAAATAAAGAGCCTCCTGGTAAAAGGAAAGAAAAAACTGTACCCACATGAATGCTATTTAGCGAACCTTACTTATCTCAATTTATTCTTGTGAACTTAAGGGTTGTGATTATTGATCATTTTTCAAGTATTCGTGAGTATGACGAAAAAAAAATTGTTCCTGGTATCAGCATTTTCAAGCTATTATTTATTTGGGTTTCGGAAGCTCTTCAGATCGAAATTACTTAATGCATAATAGTTGAAGGCAATTTCGAATCGAACTGATTGCAAATTTAACAATGAAGTTCTTACGTGAAAAACACTATCAGACGGTAGCACACAATTCGTTGAATGCAAACCTCCCCCAAATGACCATGTCCAATTACGTTTTCGATCACTTTCAGAGTGACTGGATTTTCAAGGGAAAGCGGCAATATCAACTTTTCACGACCTTTCGAAATGAAAAATCTCCAGTCGGAAATGGTTTGGGCTAAAAAAAAAAAAAAAAAAAAAAAAAAAAAAAACGAATTTCAAAGGATTTCCAATTTTTTTGTCGGGAATTTTCTAAATTAGGTAATAAAGAAAGCGGATAAAGTAGATACTTTAGGTATGTAAAGTAATAAATCAACGGACTTCCACGATTATCGCAAGCAGGGATATTTGATAGAATGAAATGAGAAGGAAATACGAAGATGACGTATTAGGGTATGGGAAAGAAGGGCGTTTACGAATACATCAACTTCAAAATCCATGGGTTGCTTTTATTGGTGTGATATCAATGCTTCAGGTACTTGCATCGTGTATTCGATTAGATATCAGTGGACATTTATTGCAGATTGGTTATGCTTGAAACAGATGTTCCACTCAAATCAGAATGCACAAAACACGGGATAAAACTGCAATCACGGTTCAGTTCCAGGCAAATTCAAGTCCACCATAAAATGAAACGAGATAGTAATAAAACGGCCGCATTCCGAAGAAAACGTATTCGGCGGAGCTCAAAAGGGTCTAAAATCGTTCGAGGTTCTTGTACGTCCAACTACAGTTAGTTTGTATAGACCTATAAACACTACAGTTGCTCCCGACTCAAGTTCGCACATACTTCAGAGCCGAGAAATCTCTATTTTATTAGTGAAATCATGATGATTCACAACCCGCCATCTGCGGTTGAAAACAACTCAAGTTGCTACACTTATAATCGTCTGCGGTATGAAATAATTCCCTTGATACGAAAAACGTTGGGCGGGGCAGATAAGCTTCCTAATATCTATAATATGAATGTATATAACACTGAGATGTTACAAATAATCCTTAAAGATTCCATAGCGGGTTTTCTACGGTTGGCGCAATAGTAAATCACTATTTAGGGTAAAACGTCAAAATCGGTCTATAGGGAAACGAAAAAATTATGCTAGAAGTAATATACGTATGCTCATTCGCAGAGCTAAGTATTGAGTTGAGAACAAAGAAACTTAAAAGGGACCATTTAAAGCCTAAACCGCATATTCTCTCAACATTCCATCAAAATCGGACAAAAACCGTGGAAATTAAGCTTGTTACATGCATTTCATATAGTCCATGCGCAGCAGCAATTAATTACACAATCATATTGAAACTGATATGAGAATTACCAGAAAGTATTATTGATTTTGGAACAATGAAACTCATAAAGAATTATCTGCAGCCTGGCCCTCAGATTCTCCGCAAATTTCATCATAATCGGAAGAAAACTATGGAAATTAAGCTTGTTGCTGGGATTTGCGGACACACGACAGACACACACACACACTCACACATTCACAAACACACACACACATAGAGCAAGGAGTAAACATGCACTTAGACAGACTTACTCTTCTTGGACACTGATGTTTGATAAACAAACAAATTGAAGATTAAATAAATACACATACCGCGGCCGTTATTGTATTTGTTACCGACACAGGTTTCTTGTAATCTTTCAATTGCATGTGCATATTTCAACTATTCTGTATTTGAAAATATTTAATACTCGAATCTAATCATAATATCTGATAGCCACAAAGGAAACGTATAGATTTTGGGAAGCAGTGTTTAAAATGTCTTCACCAGTCGGTCTTCCAATCTACCCAACGCCCTAGTGATGCAATACTAACTTGAAAGAGGATTCGAGCAGGAAACAGAATTTTAAATTTTCATCTGATTTCCGATCAATATTTCTTTCTCAACGTCTCGAAAAGGTAATGGGAAGTTATTCAAGCAACAGGGCGATATTCAGACTCATTTTTGGCAGTGTAAGCACACTACAACCAAACCAATATTATTTCAAATCCTATATTTCCTTCAAAGATAAATTTGTATCCTTTTGCCCAATTATTTTTTCTACCCTTGTGTACGAAAAATTAGGCTTCTTAAATTATTTCTGTTGCTATCTTTTATTTATTTTTTCATCATTACTTTTTTACATCTATTTCTCATCCATCTTTTTTTGGGATCTGTGCTATTTTAATCATTTTTGAGGTCAGAATGATGATGTCAACTATTGATTAATTTTCGAATTTTAACGTACAAAAAACTGCCAATATTAGCCTTGTAAGGTAGAAGAAGCATAGGAAATCAGGGCGAAGTACCCCAAAGAGGTTTGAATTCAAAATCCAACTGTTTATTTGCTTACAGTCATTTCCGAACTGACAAAATTTCTGTCTAAAAAATAGTTCAACTACTCAATATTATTCTGCCATTTTTGCGGTTTGTAAGCGATATTCAGACTCTTTTCCGGAAATGTGAGCACACTATAGCCAATAAACATAAAAATAATAATTTGTCAGGCCAGATATTTTCTATTGTTATACGTAATAGGTAATAAAAGTGATACAGTCCTCAAAAGAGATGTCCATCGAAGGGTATTTTATCAATTTCCTTCCAACGTCTAGTAACATGTTGACATAACCTTAGTAATTTTATAAAATCAGTTATTAAACAAGCACTTTTTCTTCTGGGTGTCACATATGCTACTAAAGCAGTTACGATTGAACCCCAAAATACAAACACTGACTCAAACATTAATTGCGTTATTTTCGGTGCAAAAGTTGCCTACTTGATCTTTATATATTATATCTTGTCCAGTCTGTGATTTTATAATAATATTTTTAAAAAGGCACACAACTACTTATCACTTTTTGTCAATTGAAACTTCATTGTATTGCACATTTTAACAGCTTCTATCCACTGTGTCCTCTTCAAAACACCTAAGGGTAATTTTATGGTTATTATTATTATTATTATTTTTTTTTTAATCTTTCATTGAGTGAATAGGATTACGACTTCACAACTACCGATAAATCTCAAGCAGATTTTGGATGCTTTTTAGATTCGTCGTTCATGCTTAGGCAACTTTAACCCACCTTAACCAAATTAAAGAGTCTAAAATCTAATATAGTTTCACCAATAAAATTTTCATCAATAGTTTATTAATGCATTTTTCTCTTTGAACAGCATTCTAATGTTAATATTTGTTTAAAAATCAGTACTAATATAACCACTAATGATTATTTTGGTAAAATGCATTCACCGTGTTATAGGCATAGCATGAATGGTATAGCAATGAACATACTACAAGTTAATGGGTTCATAACGTTTCATTTCGTGCGCGTTTCAATCAATTTCAATACAGATAAATGTTGAGAAATCTTGTTTACTTTTTTATATGAAGATAAGAGATTTATTTGAATCAAACCAAATACTACCCATGCATCCATGAAAGTTATGTCGGCCTATATTAGTTTCCCACTTCCCATAATTTCGTACGATTCTGATACCTCATCGCTTAAAATAGTAATTGAATTACCTAGTATTTCTAAAGTAACATGGATACAGTGATGTTTTGGCCACTAGTGCACGAACCTAATTTAGGGTCAGTGTGTTGAACTTATGAAAATCGTGGTTATAGCAAAGATGAAATTCATCAAAAGTTGTTGTGTATAAAACTAAGCTTCCTAATAACGTAAAATTGCATTTACTGGTTACGTTGGCATAATTAATATTTTAACTAAATCTCATAATCAATCAAGGTAACCAGCACACGGTCAATTTATTGTAGGTACTACTAATTTAGTTTAGTCACGATATATAATATTTTATAAAACGTCGGCACCGAACATTCTCAAACTCATTGCTTAGTAGGTAAAAATCGCAATAGATAATAATCTTACAATTCAATATAATAAAAACCAAAAGGGGAAAATAGAGGAACTGCTATAAGGTGAATATGGGTGTAGGGTATAAGGTATAAGAGTAATACGGTGTTGGGTTTATTGTCAGCTGTACAAGAATTTGCGATTGAATTTGTAGTTTTGTGCTATTTAATAATGGCCATTTGTTGAAGTTTTGATTGCTCCTAAATCCGCAAGTCTGTTTTGTTCATATACAACGAAACAATATAGAAATAACATATTTATTGGCTTTATTGGCTCTATCAAGTCTGAGTAATAATAGTGAGCATTAAAATTATAATTACTGTTATTAGAAATAATTTCACCGGCTGCTACTTCACCGATTCAAAAGGAGATCAACTTTTTCCCCTAACTACTATGGTCTATAAATACCCAGTAAATATGAGGATTTTACCTTCAATCAGTGTCCGAGAAGGTAGAAAAAACTGGATTAACACCAAAAATAAACGGAAACAGAATTTGGTAGAATTTCACAAATAATTGTTGAAGGATAGTTGCTGTGTATGCCCGAATTATATAAACATCGGTCAGCATATTTGAGGAAAAAAGTGCAAAGGGAACCAAGCTGTTTAAGGCTATTGTTAGGTCATACAAATTAACATGATAGAAATACCTAAGTAATTTACTGCATTTGCTAATAGGTGCTTTTTTAATTCTATAACTTACAATACAAGGGAACATGTTACTTAATTTTGATTATTCAAATATGGAATAGTACCTACGTTTTTGAATTCATTGACTCGAATGAACAGTTATAAATTTAAATCTTCTGTTATTTTTTATTTTTCCCAAGTTTATTACTTAACCAACTTAATTTGTAGGGGACATACTGAAGTACGATGAACAATGGGATCCTAATATGAAAAAAGGGAAAAATAGAGGCAGATTTGACAAACATTAACTAAGAAAGAGTAGATTAGCGGGTGTTGAGCGCGAAGCCGTTTAGCAGGCGAGATGCGCGGCAAAAAGGCCGGCCTACCTCTTGCTTCGCCGCGCCCCGGCTTCGGCCGCGTTGGCTTGTTAAGTCCCGGGAGTTCTCACTGGATTTTATTGTTTAGTTTTAGCGCCAATCTCTGCTAAAATTCATAAATAGTTTCTATCCTGAACCATATGAAAGGGATCAATTATTTAAAAGTCCGTAATCGAAGTAGTGCGATGCTTAAGTATGTAGCCGTTGAAAATCCGGTAGGTGCTTTGACTTTAGACATTCGAATCGGACAGCTTACGCTTGATAGCGTGAATTTAATGCAATAATAATTACTAGCAGTTCTTGCGATTGATAAAAAATAGATTTCCCATGCCCAAATCAATAAATTTTATTTTTCTGCGGTCTTCGATACACCTTGGATCCAACACAACAAGAGATTGATAATTTCCATTTGGGGTAAAATAAATTTTGTAACTGAAAATTTCAATGTCTGATTTCCTTTACATTCAAATAGTATAGCTATACACAACTATTCAAATAAAGTTCCAATAGGTATGGAATTTGCTTAATCCCGGTGCTTTTAAACGTCGTGAAGCAAATAAAACGGTGTGGTGATGAAATTAGTTTGAACATTGATTGATTGAGTGATGAGAAACTAGAATTGCCAGAAAGTTGAATAGTAGCTGTTATAGTAATATAATTATTGATATATCTTTGTGGGGATAGAATGCTTAGAGAAGGCGAGAAATATGTACAACTGATTGGGTTTACATGCAGATTGAACAGTGATAATAAATGAAAATAGTTGAATTTATCCATGTTGAATTTATTGTAGTTAAAACCCCACCTGTAGGGATCTTTCGATCATTTTCAAATGAGTGAAGAGAGGTGCATTACCAGATATGAAATGAATAACGCACCCAAAAAATTATCATAATATTTCTTGAACTTTGATTTGAAAAACAGTTTTAACGAAAATCGGGGTGGTGTAATAAATTGTTTAAACTCACAGCATTTTGACAAAAAGTGCGCTTGGTTTCTAATGCAACGTAGGGGTGATAGCACTAAGATGAGGCTTTGTCCGGATGCAAAGGTCAGGCCAAATTATAGTGAAAAGCGAGTCGGAGATTAGCCGGGGAAATTTGTGTGAGGCGGATTAGGGATTAAGGAAAGCAGAAACGGTAGGAAAGGAAGCGAAAAAGGAGGCGACGGGGGAGCATAGCAGAAGGCGAAGGGAAGCAATTAGTGCCCAGGAGCCCGGGGAAGTTGGCGCCGGTGATAAATTCTCCTGGAAGGAAGAAGAACGAAGGGAGAAGAAGGTTCCCGGGGCCCGTACCAGGCGGCGCCAGGGGAGTTCCCAAGGGAACGGCCGCGTTTTGATCGCTATGGTAACCGGAGGAGGCGGCGGCTAAGAACACTGATAAGGCAGAAGGGTCGAAAATGGTTATTTAGATTCTAGAGATGGTAAGGGAAGAATTCAAGAGAAGCGCGGTGGCTGATATTCTGATTGGTGATGATTTTTATAAGAAGTGCCTATTCAACGAAATTAATAAAATTAATTCATGTTCACGTTGAGTATGATATGAGCTGGTGGTTATGAAATATTTAAAATCGGTTATCAACGGTGTGTCGGTACGTACTTCTATCTACTGATAAGAGTAAGTCGGAGGGCGGAATGATCCCCATTTGGGTGGTAAATGATAATAAAATTACATACCTTGGTATACATGGAGCAACTGAATCAAAGAACACATATTCACTTTCACAAAAAACACTGCTTACCGTCCAGATTTGGTGATGACCATTTCGGTACCGAGTTTGTGGAACTTCTCCCAGAGCTCTTTGCCTTCGAGGGTGACTTTGGGGTCGTCAACGATGCCGTCGTCCTCAGGCTGGATAGGCCGGAGGGGGCGAAGCATAGCAGGGTGCTGCAGAACATCCTCGGCAGTGGTGTAGGGGTGTTTCGGCAAAGGGTAACACGGCAGGGGCAGGGGGTACGGTGCCTGGGGGCCGGCGGCGGCCTGGGGGCTGGCCCCACTGCCCCCGGTCAGGAGCGAACTCACGCTGAAGTCGGTCGGTCTGTGAAGGAGGAAAGCGGGGTGGTATGACATCTCTGGCGGTTGAGTCACCACCTCGTGTGAGGTCTCGTACCGCATCTGTGACTACCAAGGACCACGAACCTCGCGCCTCGTGTCCCTACTGATCTGCACTCTATCAAGGGCTCCGTGTTAATGACACGCCGGGCCCGCCTGCCGGCCCCCCACTCCCTCCCACTGCGACCCCCACCAGCGCCGCCGGTCCGCCAATCGCGGGCCGCCTCTTCCCCCACTACCGTCCACACCCCTCCCGACAATTAGACAAATATAAATAAACACATAGCTCACACCACACTCCTCCACCACCTATCCCACCACAATTATTATACACTAAATCCTCCTCTCTTCGCCCTTTCTTCTTGGTACTTCTTTTCTCCTCCTCTATGTCGTCTCCTTCATCTCTTCCTTCTCTCCTTCGGGGACTCCTCTTCTGTCACAAAAACCTTTCCACCTTCTAATGTCCTGTCATAACTATCCATACCCGCACTCCTTCGTTCCCCTAACCACCACACCGCCCCTTCGCGGGTTATTTCTAGTAAACATCACGCTACACTAAACAAACACTAACGTCTCATCCTTTACTTTTTTCTCTCAACTTTTTCATTCGCTAGTTGAAACAAAGTACTCCTGTTCATCTTTTTGAAATGAACTTCTCGCGCTCAGTTGGGCTCTTGAGGCGTAGACTCGTTTTACGCCATGACGTCTCGACGATTTTCCACTATGATATTGATCCGACAAAAACTAGCTGGGCTCTTAGGTATTCCGCACTACCTAATCACCCCTGGTGCTTTTTTCTAATGATTCATATTGAAAAAACTTTTCCTGTGAAATGGTTGAAGAAAGTACTAGATTGTGAGGGAGACAGAAAGTAGGACAGTGGTAGCTATAGGTACTTACGGTTAACGAGAGTCCACTCACAATCTTTTTAGTAAAATATAGATTAGTTGGACAAATAGTCTGAATGATGTGTACCTACCTATAATTTGGTAGTCTGGACGCTCACAAGCTCGCATCTCAAAAACAAATAATACTAAATACATCCTTTTGGTAAAATTTAGATTAGTTTGACAAATAGACCAATTGAAATGAGTGGCCTACCGTTACGAGTATATACGGATATACCTACGAAATAGCTAATGGATTAAAATTGATTCGTGCATGATTTTTTTAGAGTTAGACGACACTGCATTTTTAGTCATATAGGCCTACTTATAGCAATGTTCAGCAGCGCCCTAGCAACTATAAAAATTAACTACCTATTGTATTAACTGTGCTGACCTCAAAACTAAATCTCACTTATATGTAGACTACTATTATTTATTTATTTTTTGATTTTAGCTTGCAATTTCATTAGTGAAGCAATTTTTATTTTTATTTTTTAGAATCTGATTTATCTGAAGTATAAAACTAACAGTAACTACCTAATAACGTTCATTCTGATATCCTTGCAATAACTGACTCTTTGACCGCAAAACTTCTGAGACATCAAATGCAACACGTAAATTGTTGACCTTCGATTGACGTCGACAGAATATTTCAATGAGAAACAAGAAACAGCAAATAATTACTTTGAATTGACCCCGATCCCTCACCTCCATGAGGCTCATTTCTATTTTGTTATTCAATAATCAACCTTCACTGTTGGGTAGTAACATTTTTATTCTAACCCGACCCCTGTAAATTGTTAGTTTGTGTTACAAGCTACCTACATAGAGTCCAAAAATCAGATTAACAAGAAACATGTTTATTCGTCGAATTCTTACACACCTATTTCTGGACCGACGAGACGTTTAAACATTGGTAAGTAATGCATGCATTACGGGGACGTCCCTATGAACGGATAATCTATCATTTAGGTGAGATTTAAAATAAGAAGAAAAAAAAAATATATATATTTATTTATATATATATATATATATATATATATATATATATATATATATATATATATATATATTTATATATATATATATATATATATATATATATATAAATATCATAACTTCTCAGAATTGCCCTTCCCTATTAGCTTGGACCACCGACAGTACAGTTCCATCATAAAACTTAATGGCATGAAATTCGAAACTTCTGATTAACCTTCCGAAACTAGACCGAATTCATAGTTGAACAAGAAAAGAATCACGAAAATCAGACGAGATTAGTTAAAACATGATGATTTATTACTATTACCCCCTCCATTGACCCCCCTTCCGAGATGAAATATGAAACTCCTGATATGCGATCCAAAACTAGACCGAACTCATAGTTGATCAAAAAAATAATCACGAGAATCGTTGAAACATTATGATTTATCAGTAATAGCCCCTCCATTCAGCCCTCCCATGATGAGATTTGAAACTCCTGACGTATATGTTCCAAAACTATATTGAATTCTTGATGAAACATATTTTTAGCTAGGGCAGTGATTGAAAGAATCGGTAACTATCCCCTCCACCCCCCACCAGGACTGCAATCCGAAATTCCCCATGTTTGTTGAACAACTAGAATGAAATGGGAATCGAACCAAATAAGAATCACAAAAATCGGTTAAGAATCGTAGCCTGGGTGGCGTCGACAAAATTTATTTAAAAAAAAAAAAAAAACACTTTTTTTCGACTTTACTACCTCTACCCCTCTTCTTCCTCCATAGAATTCAAAATTTCCGGGGTTCGTTGCACAAATGGACTAATATTAGGACCGAACAAAGAAAGAATCTCGAAAATCATTTTTTAAATTTATTCACCACGGCATTCAAAAATTCCCTTGCGATTCAGTTATCTTTAACCGACTTTTTAACCGACTACAGCAAAAATTGAAGTTCTCCGTTTCACATGTACAAGAGACTCTTTTAGTTAAAAAATGTATCTATTAAATAAATAAATTTAGTTTCTAATGAAGCATTTTGGTTTATAATTTTCAATAATGTACCTTCGTAGTCGACCATGACTTATTCGACGACCATGATTTATTGATTTTGCAACAATAAAACTGATAGAGGACTGTCTAAACCTTAGCCCGCACATTACCAAAAAATTGCATCCAGATCGGATGGAAACTGTGGAAAATAAGCTTGTTACAAGGATTTCATATTGGCGCATGCGCTGTAGTTATTGATAATACAATCATGTTGAAATTGATATAAGATGATCGAATTGTCGTCCTCCAACTATCATCCGAATTTGAGCGAGATCGAACAACTAGGGCGTGAGAAAATTATGCTTGGTAGAATTTACTTTGCGCATGCACAGGGTGAGGTATTGAGCCAAGAACGATGAAACTGATAGGGGACCGACTACCCCCTAGCCCGCACATTCCCTGAAAATTTCAATCAAACCGGATGAGAACTGTGGTGGAAAATAGGCTTGTTACAAGGATTAGCGGACACACGACAGACACACACACACGCGCGCGCGCGCGCACACACACACACACACACACACACATGGAACCAAAGTTGTTCAGAATGGTCTAAAACGTAAAATACGAGTGGAAATTTTGACTTTGGAGTCCAAAATTTTTTGTTCAACAAAGCTTCCCCTACCATTAGGTTGATGCGGAAGCAAAAACGCTGCAAATTATTACACAAAGGTTTATTATTTATGTATAAGACAGCCCTTCTGCGTAGATCTCTGGTCCATAATTATTAAACGCCGCTTATAGTATATTTAGTATCGGAACTCGGAGCTTCGGACCTCACAAATGGGTTCAATCCATTACAGCAGCGGAATCTCACAATTTTACTCTTTTTAATAAAGTTGATAAACAAAACAATTTAATACCAAGTCATCTTTCCAACACATAAAAGTGTTACCTATGCTGTATATTGATATCATCTAATTGGTCAAATTTCAAAAAATGTGGTGACAAAATCACTGAAAATGGCTAAGAATTGTTAAATTGATATTTTTTCGCATAAGATTGATCAAATAAAGTTTATCAACTATGAAATAGAACATTCAAAAATTTATGTACGAAATTATGTTAAAAAATTGAACTTCATTAAATTTTGTTTTAAAAAATCTATAAAATTGCAAAAAATAGCCTAAAATCCAAAATCTCTTTTTGAATAGAAAAGTATCATTTAGAATACTTTTTTTTTTCATAAAATTAATAGCTAACATTTTCTTATCACTCATAAATCTCCAATTTCTATACAACTTGAAATATACACACAAAAAATATACTTTTTCACATATTTTTGGCTCATAGCACCCATGAAAGTGGAGCGATCGAGCTGGCGAGAAGTTAGGACCAACTAGACCCCAAGTGGAGTCTATGTGCGAAAGAACAGATTTTTTAAGTCAATTCTAAGGCCTTTTATGGCCCGGACGGCGGACGGACATTTCAAATTTGGATTCTACGCACCTTGAAACGTAAAGTGACAAAGTTTGAGGGGGGTTATAAAAATTTTTTGCTATGCGATCACATAGGCTTATTATTGGAAATAATAAACCAATATTATTGGAAATAATAAACCAATATTATTGGAAATAATAAACCAAAAACCGTGTCACATAATTTTCTAGAAAATTTGTTGACCTTTCCCATCACACGAAGAAAATTTTTCTTATATCTCGTACCTATCAATATTCTGTTCCTTTCATGAAGAAACAAAAATAAAAAGTTCCAGTCATGCAGCATGATCGTATGAGCGAATATTCGTAGATAATCGTACTATATTACCTATATTACTTTGTTTTAAAATTTGAGCATTTTGAGTGCAAAGAAATTTTCAACCACCAATTTTATGGCAAATCAACTCGTTCTAAATCACATTCTACGATTTAAAACAGATTTTAAATGTTTAGCAATTTTCCAGTTTTTTTTTTTTTTTTTTTTTTTTTTTTTTTTTTTTATCGGTTTTTCAGCAAATATTAATGAAATTTCAGTACGTTTTTTACCATAATTTTCTGAATACGTTTTTTAATGTTCTAGTGTATCGTTTATAAACTTTTTTGCCTGAAATTCTGATTAAAAAAATATTATTTAACGATTTGTAGACGTTTTTGGTCATTTTTAGTGATTTTTTTAGCACATTTTTTGAAATTCGACCAATTTAATGTGCTCAAAAAGTGTTGGCTGACAAACTTATCCTTTTTTTTGAAAAGCTTGATTTTTTTGCGCAAGAACAGAATTTTTATCTCAATCCTAAGGAGAGACATCGTCTGGAATGACACATAATATACATATATACCTATATACATAAATTTAAAAAAAAAATATATATATGGGTCATTTCACGCGAACGGCCAAACTTTTTTTTTCGATATTTTTTAAAAGTCCTGATTTTCTAGTATGCTGTACCCATTGGTAATACAAGCTAGGAGCCAAATTTTCAGACCCCTTCTTCGCCCAGCCTTTTCTCTACAACTGTCCGAAGTTTAGGGGTGTGCGCCAAACACTAACTTTTGTTTTAATTGCTCAACCGTTATTGTGCCCAAAAAAATAAGTAAGGTGGCCAATTCTTATGGTAAGTCGTCTGTTCTTTCTGGTAGTCATGTCTAAATTTACAAAAAACTTGAGCTTCCTCATGAAAACTCAAAATAAAAACTTCTTTTTCACATTTCATCAATTTGGCATTTTTTGAAAATTTTTTTTAAAATCTTAAATCATACCTACTAGTATGTAGAATACGAGGTTAAGAGGAGGTAATGGGCCGACAAACGGTTTGTCGCCAGTGGTACTTAATGCACGGCCTGAACTCCCAAAAAACGTAAGCTTCCCCATGAAAACTCCACGTTTCATCAATTTCGCATTTTTTGAAGAAAAAATTTTTTTGATCTTAAATCATACCTACTAGTATGTAGAATACGAGGTTAAGAGGACGTAATGGGCCGACAAACGGTTTGACGCCAGTGGTACTTAATGCACGGCCTGAACTCCCAAAAAACGTAAGCTTCCCCATGAAAACTCCACATTTCATCAATTTCGCATTTTTTGAGAAATTTTTTTTTTAATCTTAAATCATACCTACTAGTATGTAAAATACGAGGTTAAGAGGACGTAATGGGCCGACAAACGGTTTGTCGCCAGTGGTACTTAATGCACGGCCTGAACTCCCAAAAAACGTAAGCTTCCCCATGAAAACTCCACATTTCATCAATTTCGCATTTTTTGAAGAAAAAAATACTCTGATCTTAAATCATACCTACTAGTAAGTAGAATACGAGGTTAAGAGGACGTAATGGGCCGACAAACGGTTTGTCGCCAGTGGTACTTAATGTACGGCCTGTACTCCCAAAAAACGTAAGCTTCCTCACGAAAACTCAAAATAAAAACTTCTTTTTCACATTCATCAATTTCGCATTTTTTGAAGACAAAAAAATATTTTGATCTTAAATGATACCTACCTATCAGTTATGTAGAATACGAGGTTAAGAGGACATAATGGGCCGACAAACCGTTTGACGCCAGCGGTACTTAATGTACGGCCTGCACTGCCTAAATATAATAAAAATTGAGTTTTCATTATAAAGTCCCCAGTTTATCAAATTTGCTTAGAACTAACTTCACATTTGACGGCACATCAGATAGGTGCAAATTTTATCATGAAAATTCAATTTTTCTTTTATTTTGGTAGTACAGGCCGTACATTAAGTACCGCAGGCGTCAAACCGTTTGTCGGTCCATTACGTCCTCTTAACCTCGTATTCTACATACTAGTAGGTATGATTTAAGATCAAAAATTTTTTTTCTCAAAAAATGCGAAATTGATGAAATGTGGAGTTTTTATGGGGAAGCTTACGTTTTTTGGGAGTTCAGGCCGTACATTAAGTACCACTGGCGACAAACCGTTTGTCGGCCCATTACGTCCTCTTAACCTCGTATTCTACATACTAGTAGGTATGATTTAAGATCAAAACATTTTTTTTCAAAAAATGCGAAATTGATGAAATGTGGAGTTTTCATGGGGAAGCTTACGTTTTTTGGGAGTTCAGGCCGTGCATTAAGTACCACTGGCGACAAACCGTTTGTCGGCCCATTACGTCCTCTTAACCTCGTATTCTACATACTAGTAGGTATGATTTAAGATTTAAAAAAAAAATTTCAAAAAATGCCAAATTGATGAAATGTGAAAAAGAAGTTTTTATTTTGAGTTTTCATGAGGAAGCTTAACCCTTCGAGGTCACTCTGGGGTCAAAATTGACCCCACCGAATATATTTTGTATGATTTTTAGGCTTTACAATTTTTTTTAGCCAAAAGGGATATTTTGTAAATTTATTTGGTAGCATTGGCTAAGCGAGGAAGTGATTACATCTGGCAGTATACGTTGTGACCTCGAACCAGAGGGTTGTGAATCTCGTGTGGGACACTTTTGACCCCAGTGTGTCTTCTGCGTTCCTAATTTTGTTCTGTTGGGGTAGCCATTGACCCCAGTGTGTATTTTGGATTTCCTCACAAGGTAAGTCAGATAATATCATAATTCACTTAATTTTCTCATAGAAAATAAGTATTTTTATAATCTGGTAGTCAGTAGGTATTTCCTTTTCCCGACCACTCCTACTAAGTGACTCAGGTGAAGATTCTCAACTGGGTAAATGTGTCTAGTTGATGGTACGTACCTAATCATGAGAGGTACGTACTTACTCAACATTTTTCCATTTACCTAGTGTATAAATAGTTATTCATTGAAAATTATTCATATCTATAGGTAAGTAAATCCATAAATATATTTTTCTTGTAACTCTCCTGTTGTAGGAATGCTTGGATACCCTGTAGAGCCAGCTTCCTCGAGACCTGCTGTACAAGTTGTAAGTGGGCGATGCTACATTTGCCCAAGATCTAACGATAAAAAGACGAGTCGGTCGTGCACAGCCATACCGAAACGACGTGTGAAAAATGCAATTACTTATAAAAAAATAATAATAGCCTACCTACCTACCTAATAATTCCGTCGTGTTTTTAAAAACAACTTTTAAAAGTACATTCAAATTTCGTTTTTTATGTGTGCCTATTGCTTAAATATAATCTTGAAATCACCTTTCATTATTTTGTCATAAAAAATTAATAAAATGAGATGATAAAAATTGAATGCGGAATGAAAACAGTGTATCAGTTTAGGGTAAAAAAAGGAAGAAATGTGAAAAATGGGGTAAGTTCAAGGTATCGTGAAAACTTTACTATTTAACTTACAAAGTTACAGTTTTTTCTGACCATTCGACAGATAGTCAGCTTTGATAATTTGCTTTTAATTATTGTGTATCTTCAGAACTGAATTTTTAATATTCATATGCCCAAAATTTTGATTTTTGAAAATTTTACTAAGAATGGTTTCAAGAAACCACGAATAAAATATTCAATTCTAATTTAATATATTCTACTTCTTGTTTCTATGCGTAGGTAGGTTAATTTTTGATTTTTTAAAATAGTTAGTTATTGGGAAACTATTTATTGAGTATAATATATAAATTAAAACACATTTGGGGTCAATTTTGACCCCAGAGTGTCTACCGTGTCACAAAAAAAGAGGTGTGACCTGGGAGGGTTAAGTTTTTTGTAAATTTAGACATGACTACCAGAAAGAGCAGACGATTTACCATAAGAATTGGCCACCTTACTTATTTTTTTGGGCACAATAACGGTTGAGCAATTAAAACAAAAGTTAGTGTTTGGCGCACACCCCTAAACTTCGGACAGTTGTAGAGAAAAGGCTGGGCGAAGAAGGGGTCTGAAAATTTGGCTCCTAGCTTGTATTACCAATGGGTACAGCATACTAGAAAATCAGGACTTTTAAAATATATCGAAAAAAAAAGTTTGGCCGTTCGCGTGAAATGACCCATATATATATATATATATATATATATATATATATATATATATATATATATATATATATATATATATATATATATATATATATAGGTGTGTGTGTGTGTGTGTGTGTGTGTGTGTGTGTGTGTGTGTGTGTGTGTGTGTGTGTGTGTGTGTGTGTGTGTGTGTGTGTGTGTGTGTGTGTGTGTGTGTGTGTGTGTGTGTGTGTGTGTGTGTGTGTGTGTGTGCGTGTGTGAAAAAGCGTTGAACTCTAGAATTCGTATCAGAATGTGTCAAAAAGGATTTCAATGAAGACATTTTCCGAAAATTTTTATTTAAAAATGTTTCTAGCCATTGCTATAGCTTAATTTTCTACGAATTTTGTCCGATGTTTCTGGTCCCTGGTTAATACGATAAGTAGATTGGTGTATTCATAGCTGACCTGACATTACTAGCAGAGAGATTAATTTTTAAAATGTTGATCTGAAAAGAACGAAAGAATTTGAATATTAATCCAACAGCAAACTTAGTTTTCATTAATTTTTCGCATAAGAAAAAAATCAGAGTATAAAAATATTAAAGGTTTAAATTAAATTTATTTATATAATTCTGTCGAGGTTCAGACAAAACTAGAAACTTTTTAAACGATTGCCTGATTTTTTTAAAGCAATAATTAGTTGATTTTTAGCTACCTTTTAAAAGCTTCTTTTTTTATTCAATATAACTTTTTTACTCTGTATTATATCTCCAATTCTACTTCATATTCTTGTTCTACGGCAAAAAAGGGGAAAAATCCGCTAGAAACAAAATTTGGATGAAATGATTCACTTTTGGCCAGCTATTAGGCTCGCTGAATACGAGCGACTTTTCTGCTTGTTGTTGACGGTACGTTGGCGGCGAGCGTTGTAGCATAACTTGCTGCAAATGGAAGCGGTTTTTTTCAGCCATTCCGCTGCGTCAACACCGCGTCGTTTTGCCAACGCTGCGTCTCCGCCGCGTCACTTGTCCGCTCGGGCGTTGAAGCAGTACCTCGGTTCTAACATATGCCTGCATACGAGCGTAATTCCTCCGCCGACGCCGCCGCCTCCACAACCAAACATGGAAGGAATCAACGTGGAGTTGTTGATCTATGGGGTAAAGAAATTTTGTGAGCTATGGGGTGTGAAGTGCGAGTTATACCATGACAAACATGTAAAACGAGCTTCGTGGATCAAGGAGATGAACGAACTGGACCCTGAACTTGAAGAGAAGTCCCAGGCAAAAAAATATTATTGTGTTAAGCTTCATTAATTAATTTTTTCTATTTTTGAATTTTTGTAGCGAATATTTGTAGAAAAATGAAGCTATTGCAATGCGTGAAAAAAGATTGGAACTTTTTAAAAATCATTATCATTATTTTATTTTATTAATAAAATGAATACCTAATTATTTTTTAAAGTTGTTAGATTTACCGTGTCTGTCTGCCTGCGGTAAATCCTTGTCACACCCAAAACTATACCAAGTTTTTATCCGATTCCGGTGAAAATTTCTGGGATTGTGCGGGTTAGCTCCTAGACGATCCCCTATGATTTTCAATGCGATCGGATCAGCAGTAGTTTAAGTACGCATGCGCATAATGTAAATTTCATATAATTCATCATGTATTTGTCCGATTTCGTTCAAACTCGAGAGGTTGATGGGTCCAGAATGATGCCCTTTGTATCCCATTTGCTT
Organism: Adelphocoris suturalis; assembly: GCA_030762985.1. NCBI lineage: Eukaryota > Metazoa > Arthropoda > Insecta > Hemiptera > Miridae > Adelphocoris > Adelphocoris suturalis. The sequence goes on from CM061045.1 coordinate 37,451,919, forward strand.
GAATGATAGGAAACTATTGCGCATATGTACGTAAAACTAATACTGGATGACACTCCAAGAATTCAGGACCGTTTTTGATGAAATTTTCAATCATTGTCAGCTTTGACCTTCAGACAATTTCCGCACCTGCAAACATGAATTATGTCCCTATTTTGCATTTTAGCATGTATTAGATACTGCTATATTTTGAATTCAATCATTTTGACACGTATTTAGTTCTTCAACTGACTCTATACGTCCAACACTGCCGACCCGTTGAGGGAGACTTTTTTTGTACGGATTAGTTATTGTCATAGATCTGTAAGACTCCTCGGGAATGTAAAATTTGTGCTTGGGAGAGAAAACGGAGGGAAATGGAGGGGGTTACTGCCGATTATATTAGGTGCTGCCACTTTAAGCCACAATACTGGCGTTTCTTTCCTCTCCCTTCTCAATACCAATTTTCGTGACTATTTCCTTCTCAAATTAAGCATTACCTGTAGTTTTGGAGCATAATTGTTGTGACTGATCGTAAATTGCAGTGTGCCTTTAGTCGAACTTGAAACAAGAAAGGGAATAAATTAACAAAGACATTTGAGCATATTGAGTCGTATTTTTCTGTTATTGTTAGCGTATTTTCGTAGAAAAAAAAGCTATTACAATAGCTCCAAAAAAATTTTAAATCAACATTTTCCGAAAATTTCTTAATTGAAAAAGCGTTTTGAGGCATTCTGAAACGGATCCTAGAGTTTAACGCTTTTTTGTATGTATGTATGTATATATATATATATGTGTGTGTCCTTCCAGACGATAATTATTAATTAGAAATTAATAAGAGAGCTGATATAATAATTCCGTTCTTGCGCCAATAAATCAAGCTTTCGAAAGGATAAGGGCGAGTTCGTCGGCCAGCATTTTTCGATCACATTAAATTGGTCAAATTTCAAAAAAATTACCAAAAAAAAAAAAATCACTAAAAATAGCAAAAAACGGCTAAGAATCGCTGAATATTGCTTGAAAAAGTTTATTATTGATAAAATAGAACATTTAAAATTTGATGTACAGAATTGTGCTGAAAAATGTAGGTACTTAAATTGCATTATAATGTGTTAAAAAAAATCGGTAAAAACGGCAAATAAGTTGAAAATTCAAAATCTCTTCTTAAATAGCAGATCATTATTTAGAACGAGTTCTTTGCCATACAATTTTTAATTAGCCATTTCTTTCCACTCAAGTCCTCAATTTTCAAAAAAATGTAACTAATATAGTAGGATAATTTACGAAAATTCGCTCATACGATCATGCATCATGACTGTAAATTTGTTGTTATTGATAGATATATAATTACCACTCCAATGAATCGATTTTTTTCATTTTTATTTTGGATAGGTGAACCATCATATACGTGGAGATTGAGTTGAGTCATGTAGCAAAAGTTACCTCCTATATTTTATAGGTTCTCACATATTGTTCTCACATTTCTAATCAACATCAGATTGATGTTAATTCACTCTTTCACGCTGCACATTCGTGTTAATATTTTATATTTCATTCACAAATCAATCGATATAAGTCAATAGTTTTCAACTATTTCAGGCGTGCTTTGTCTGAGTGTGGTTTTCAGGTAAGGGCGCCTACCAATCGATTGTGAAGCAACTCTGTTGAAATGAAAAGTTAAACCCTTATTTCCTTTGTAGTCTACTTCTTCGGAGCGGACAAAGGGCTGTAGTCGTAAAGTAAAGGTAATTAGTCGATCTGTTCCAAAGTGGACACGTTTTTGATCAAAGGTGACCTCTCGACTCACCAGTTTCACCTCAAAGAAAGAGCAAATGACCTGTCACTTATACCCAACGCTGATGGCCTCCATTTCTGGATGTTGTAGTCAAGTTTAACATTCGGGAAAGTAATTATGGTCGTCCAAAGAGCGTTTTAACTCTCCAATACGAGAGAGTTTTGCATGAAATGCTTTCCAAACGCCATCCACGATGCGATTGCCAATAACCACGATGACCATTCAGGGTAGCTGGTCAGCAAAGACATAACAGCTACACCCTACCTACTGAATGACTCGGAATTTCAAGCTTTCCAAACGAAAGGATGAGTTCGTCGGCTGAAAATGTTTGACCACAATAAGTTGGTCCAATATAAAAACATGTACCTACTCAAAAAATCACTAAATACGGCTAAAAACGGCCAAAAATCGTTGAAATTATAACTTTTATTAGAGTTACAGTAAAAAAAAAAAAAAAAAAAAAAAAAAAAAAAAAAAAAAAAAATCAACAATTAACTAGGACATTAAAAAATGTTTGAACAAAATTAAGCTGAAAAACGAACTTGAATTTCATTTATATTTGCTAAAAAATCTATAAAAACGGCAAAAAACCTAAAAATCCAAAATCTCTTTTTGAATCATCAAATTTAATTTAGTACAATTTTATTGTGTACCATAAAATTGGTTTTTAAAAATTTCTGTCTACAGGAATTGCTCAAATTTCACAACAATTTATCATATTACAATACGATAGATAATTTTAAAAAATTCGCTCGTACGATCATGCTGCATGACTGGAACTTATAGTTCGTTCTTGTTTTGGGCGATGGTTTTCAACTATTTTGTAGGAATTTTCTTGTACTGCTGCATTGAATGAAAATTGAGTTTTTTCCCCCCCAAGAATGGCGTCGTATTTTTCTTCGTCTCGAGCATCTAGGTAGCCTTTAAAGAATATAACTAGTGATCCTAGTCGTTTGATTGGTCCACGTTTCATTCGTTTAGATGTTCTTTGTAACGTGGTTGGTCTGTCGCTATGATTTCTGCAATTCGGCAGAGGAAAATGACACAGTAATTCCCATTTGTTATGGTGTGTCAAGTGGCGTGCAGAATTTCCAGCTCTGAGTGTTTAACGGAGTCCTTTTTTTAATCTGATGTTCCCTTTCCAAGTAACGTGTGGTATCAACGAAGATTTCTGCTCCGTACATATTTAGTCCATATTTGATTTGAATTTACCCGAATTAAGATTAATCGCCAATAAGATGATTTAAATATGGGAATTAGGATTACGTATCTGATTTACTGTTGTATCTTTGAATGCATACGATTTTGGTAAATTTTTGTTTAGTCTTCTCTGTTCGTCTGTCAGTTCCATGTAGAAATTAATTATTATGTTGTTCAACCAATTATTGTCTTTTAGTGTCATTAGGTATGCTCGGTTTACTTTCAATCCAAATTTATTGCTGAGAATTTCTTTTTCATCCAATTTTGGGTCCCAGGCATTTGCTACACAGTCCGTAAATTTCCTCGGACTACGAATTTGTGAGATGTGAATTTTCTCTCTAGTATGGTGGTTACGAGGGATTATTAACGCGGTTTCTCCTTTCGGATTAAAGGATTTTATCTGTTTTTGGTTAAAGTTGGGTTCTCCTGAACGATCTTTGCATGAACTTCCGGTGGAATTATGGGAATTTCTTCCCGGTGTTTGTTTTTGTATATATTTTTCATTGTCTAGTTTTAGTTTTTTACCTACTTGGGCGTAGAGTGTCAAAAGTGTGTGTGCGTGTGTGTGTGTGTGTGTGTGTGTGTGTGTGTGTGTGTGTGTGTGTGTGTGTGTGTGTGTGTGTGTGTGTGTGTGTGTGTGTGTGCGCGCGTGATGTTCATATTTGATGTCATTAAAAGAATCTCAAACAACTGCGTTAGAAACTTCACCATTACAGACTCAGTGAATCACAGAAAGTCACATATACACATATTTTTATGATTTATGGAGAAGTGTACGTTTTCAGTTAGGGTCCTTTGAGAAGTTCCAGAAATTAGGTTTCAGACCGTTACGATAACGTCCCCTTAGCGTTTGGGAAATGCAGACATCCTCTTCGTCTGTGAGTTTCTGAGTCAGACCTCTTCTTTGCGAGGGATTTTTAACTTTTGGCATCAAACATCGATACGGGAGTACAGCTTATTTTCCTAAAAAGATAATTAGGAGGTTGCATACTTCAGTATCAAATTGTTTACTAAAATAACTTCACCTTACCTTTCTCACACTATTTAAATTAGCTAGTGTTTGATCTTTAGTTATAGAATTTATAGGAATACTCCCCAGAAGACCCGACATTTCGTCAGTGCTCGTAGTTATTGGAAAGCGCATCGCCAGTTAATGACAATGTTACAGACCAACACTTACAAACTTTTTCGGATTCGTAAACGTATATTTCCTGGTCGATTCCAGACTCGGGTTTCAGAAATTGTTCTTTCAGACCGATTACGTAACATCGCTGTGAAGACACCCAACAAATTGAATAATGAATAAAAGGAGAAACATTTGGATCACTAGAGCAGTGACGTGAGTGGTGAAATGTAGCCCGCCTCTGCGGAGAAAAACAACCAATCTAGGTCAACATTGCTTATAACATTTAGACAAAAGAACTAAATCACTTGAGACTCTTTGTGTAGCTTTATGGAATACTCAACAGGATATTGCGACACTGATTTCACAGTTTTTCGGTTAATGTGATTCAGGTAGAAAAAAACTAATTGAAAGTGGTAAAATAATGAAAAAAAAAAAACCACTCGGCAGACTACTGTGCGGAATCTATGGCACTAGTATAAATTAATATATCCATTTTTAATTAATTTCCCTTTTTGCTGATCATCTTGACTGTGACAATGAAGGTTCCCCCGAAAGCTGTAACAAATCCATTCTCAAGTTTTAATATTAAATTTATATTATTTTTATCTTTCCTCATCTGAAAATGGGTATTGAAACGTAGTGATTCAAAGATGTAGGCTGACAGAGGGGGGGCTAAGAAAGTCTGTTGCCGGTTCTTTTCATGTCTCAAAACTAGTAGCATCGTTTAGTAGTTTAGAGAATTCAATGCTGAATTTGAATGTTTAACCTCTTCATTGTGAAAACTTCTGTATATATGTATTAATTTTCTCCAATTTATCAAAGCAATTCGTATAGGAATTTAAATAATTTAAAACCGTGCACTGTCTGGAACAGGGAAGGTTCCCCCGACGGTTGTAAAAAATAAAATGGTCCATTCTCAAGTTATAATATTACTCATATATCCATATTAATTTATCTTTCCTCATCTGAAAATCGGGTTTTTGACTGAAAATAATACAAAAGTTTTTTGCCTACCTAAGGGGGGTTATTAGGTTATTGGAAACTTTTTTCCCATTTATGTCGAGTTACAACTAATTTTAAAGATTTTTTTAGCTCTCAACACGATTGTGTATTGCGATATCTTTTGCCGTTCTCTGAGTGGCACTGATGATCCATGGATAAGCGCGGTTTTCTCCAAAGACAGGCCTATGTGATGAACTGGATTAAAATATTGAACGTAAAGTACAAAACCATTTTTACTAATGGTCAGTGAGTCAAATAAATAACATCAACAATGTTACGGTATGAAAGAAAATCAACCCAATTAATTCTACATTTTCAAAAATCTCTCCTCTTACGGATATACACTGTTGAATTCCTATACCGAAATTTTCTCTTACGTTTCCAAGTGTTGAAGGAGAAAAAGCCGACAAAAGGAAAGATGATTGTATTTCAGAACCACAAACGTTTTGTAAAATTTTTTTCTGAAGCTCAATGTTATACGTTCATGATACATCAGCGCCACTCTAATAACGGATGAGATATTGCAATTTTGGATTCACCATCGTGTTCAGCGCTAAAAAGTCTTTAAAAATTATCACTCGGAAAAAGTGTAAATTACATTTTCCTAATACAGGTACCCAAATACGACCCTAGGGTTGTCCAATTATGTTTTTTTTTTTTTTTTTTTTTTTTTTTTTTTTTTTAATTTAGCATTAATTTAATTTTTTCATTTTTATTTTCACATTAAATTGGTCAAATTCACAAAATGTACTAAAAGTCCAGTCATGCAGCATGACCCCATGAGCGAAGTTTTGAAGAAATCTTCGACATTTCAGTCGCTATTGATCGTGTAGAGAAATTTTACAACTAGCGAACGGCATTATTTTGATTTTGGACTGATTTTTCAACATTGAAATTTTTGAAAACTTGATACATATTCTTATAGAAAATTTTACGCTGATTCCGAATATACCACATATTAGTATGCTGAAAAAATTATTTCGCACAACAAATCGCAAAAAACAGGCTATTTTGAAATTTTTGACTACTTTTTTCCAAATTTCAACCCGAAGATGTAATCCGATCATGCTGGCCAACGAACTTGAACTTTCGTTTAGTGTCCTTAACATTTTAAAATTTGTTTGAAGTTTCTAGCACAATTCTACGGACAGTTATCGTCTGGAATGACACATACATATATACATACACACATACATACATACATATATACATACATACATACATACATACATAAAAAAATGCGTTAAACTTCAGAATATGATTCAGAATAGTCTGAAACGGATTTCTGCATAAATTTTTTTCAAAAATTCACATTCTACAAATTTTGAGGCGAGAGCAATAGCTTAATTTTCTTCAAAAATTCGCTAAAAATCACTAAAAATGGTTAAAAACGGCTAAAAATCGTTAAATTTATATTTCTTGGTAGAATATTGCTCCAATAAAATTTATTATCTACAAAATAGAATCTTCGAAAATTCATTTATAAAATTATGCTGGAAAATGTAATTAAAATTCATTAAAAATTGCCTCAGAACTGCAAAAACGGCTAAAAATTCAAAACCTCTATTTGAATAGGATACTATTATTTAGAAGACGTTTTTTGCCATAAAATTAATATTTAACAATTTCCTTGTACGCAGAAAGCTCAAATTTCAAAACAATTTAACAGAACTCATTCAATATGGTAATTTACAAACATTCGCTCATACGATCATGCTGCATGATTGGAACTTGTTTTTCCTATATTGATGTACGTTTGAAAGCGTGATAAACGATATTTTGACAGTGGGATTCATCCACATTCTATTCATCGTGACGACAGATATACCGCTTAAAAAGTTTTCTCACGAATAGGTACTCTTTAAACCGTTTTCACTGGAAAGGCGAAGAACCAAAATTACAACGCTTTGAAAACTTGGTTTATGACCATTTTACCATTGAATTATCATTTGCAGTCAGTCTGCTGGACAATGCAAGATCCTTCGGAACCAGTGGTTGAATATATTCTTATCTGTACTACTGGTGACAGGAGCAAGTGATAACAATCACATGGTTATTACAATCGCATAAAGAGCTGATAGATCAAAACTATTGGCTGTGTGAACGAATAGGTGTAAAACTAGGTCCTAACCGCTTTTTTTTGTTGAGACTGGCATGCTTGAACAAGTTTAAATGTATCAAATTATATTCTCAGAACTCTGTATTCTATCTCTATATCAAATTGTATTCTAGAAATCCCATCCTGTTTTTACCACTGTGCGCCACCCAAAAAAAAAGTTAAATCCCCCCGCTCCACCCCGTTTCAAAAATGATGAATCAGGAATTATTAAGCTTGAATTATTAGTTTGATGTTTTTGAAATCGTCTTCCAAGATACGTAATTTTTTTTTATCTCAATTTCATGTATCACTAATTTTATAAGTATTGGGTAGTCAAGGCCTCCAGCCAGATAATCCAAGGTCTAAAAACTAGTGGAGGATCAAATAGCTTTTCGAAAGTAAAAATAACGATAGGCGACTGAATTATGTGAATCCCTGAGGACAATGAAAGATTGCTACTCTTGACAACTATATTAGTTTATATCTTCAACATATTTTCGTAGACAATGAAGCTAAGATTATATAGCAAAGACACTTGAAAGCACAATGTATGTTGGGAGAGGTAAAATTTAAGCAAGGTGGTTATTCACAACCACAGGGGTGTGGAAAATCCCTATTCAGGCGTTAATTCAAGGCAGCTGTAGGTCCAATTTTAGAGACGTAAAAGGAGGCTGATGACATCGGACCGGGTCCTCGGAATCAAGATGAAGCCGTTTGTGGTCTTGGTACCAGCTCACAGCCATAATTCATATCAAACCAAACGTGAAAACGTTCACCTCGTGGCGGCGGGCCAAGACCTTATCTCTTTGAAATCTCTGCCTGCACGCTCTTCGTACTGGGAGTTTCCGCGTCTTTGGGAACTGCCATCAGATGCCCGTTGGGCGTCTTAAAAAAGATCAGTTCACGCAAGCTAAAGTTTCGCCTCAAATGTGGTCTTCTAATCGTAATTTTTTACGGTCACCTTGTACATGTAAGCGTTTGCCAGAGAAGCATTCGATACAGGGGATGGTATTTATCACACTCCACATCTTAGAACGACCCAGCATCGTGTGAGTTGAAGGGTTATAAACTTATTCTTGTTTCAACTAACGCCTGCATTTCACAGCCTCAAACATGAATTTATTGTCTCCTGTTTTTTATTAAACGCGTGACAGTGAACATTGAAGCAAAGTAAGCATTCATGTGACTGATTAAGTTGTTTGTCAGTAGAGTGCACCAGGTGTGGCTATCCATCGACTCAATAGTCAACACAAAGCTAAACCTCACACAGCTCGGAGCTCGCCCAACGTCGCAGCTGAGGCATCGAAACGTTTGAGAAGAAGATTTCAGCATCCGTCACGCTCTCAGCTCTTGACCACCGCGCCGCATGTTTTCGCCGACTCCATTCAATTTTGGCGACAAATGTAGAAGAAGGCGCCAGAATGAGACATCTATTTTAGGTATTGCTTTGAAAATGTAACCTTGGCAATGTGGCTTCCTTTTTTCAATTTGAAAGGCTTGATGCATGTGAATGATGTTCAGTTCTGTTTGAGAGTTTTAAAAGTGAATTCTTTCCCTATTAAATTCAGTTTATACAGCTCAATATCTCGTGCATTTTACAGAATATGTAACAGTTGAAATTTATTGAAATATGAATAGCGATTATAGTAGGAACTTCTTTTTTTTTTCAATAAGTTTTACCAACGTATTTATTGTATATTTTTGAATGAAAATTGACTCCGTTTTAAGACATTTGACTCCATCCGCACTCTTTTACGATGAGCAGTTTTTTCTTCTATGATTCTTTCAGTTTCCTGCACTGGTGACGTCACACTGACCAGGAGGTCACGCCCTGGCTGGAAGGACGCTCTGATGGCACCTGTGCGCAAAACTTAGAAAAATCATAGAAAGGAAACTACTTATCGAGGGAAAATGTGGTTGATGTCAAACTTCTTAGGATCGAATCTTCTCCTGATTGAAAGTAGTTAAAGTACCGATTTCGCACCCATGAGTAACGCTCATACAATGTATTACTTATTTTTTCAATACACCATTTATAAAATGATAAAAGATCAATTTCGTAACATGGGCTTAAGGCCAATGACCCGTCGAGGCCCGCATCTACCAGAGTTCGAGTAGTATAATGCATATATATATATATATATATATACCGTGAAAACCCGAATTTATCAAAACTAGTTTTAACTAGTCACAACAAGATACTAAACTATTTGTCCAACTGATCTGAATTTTTACTGAGTGATTGACGGTTTGATGTTATGTATTTTTGACGAAATTTGGTGATTTACGGTAATAATTATATTTATATATATATATATATATATATATATATATATATATATATATATATATATATATATATATATATGTGTGTGTGTGTGTGTGTGTGTGTGTGATTTTCAAAATGAATTTGTCCTTTTACAAAATGAATTCTTCCTTCAAAAAGAGGGACCAAATCTTGAAGGCAACTGGAAAATGATATCCAGGTACCTTTTATCGAAGAATAATAATTTATTGCATTGGTTTGCATAGTTAATAAAGATGTAATAGAAGGAATTTACAACATTTACAAGGAATTGTTACAAGAAATTTGCAAAAAGTGTGCTAGAAATTCATCCAGAGCTATGAATTTTTGGGTTTTCAATAATTAATAATCAATTTCAATAATCAATTTTCAATAATGAACTTTGTTAATCGACCATGAGGGGGGGGGGGGGGGGGGAATCGTCCGTCCACTGTGTGCTGTCCCGAGCAAAGTTTATAAAATTTGGCTGAAAAATCATATTTTCCCAACAAAGCGAACGAAATTATCCGGAAAGCTGTACGATTTTCCGTTCTCTGACTACAAGCTATAATGGAGCAGTGCCCGTTTAATTTTTCAGGGGAACTAAGTTTCATCAAAGACCGCTAGATCGCTAGATTGTGTTAGGCTTGCACCAAGCGAGTCTTGCGCCGCCACCGCAGTTTTGCCGATCCACAAGTCTACATCATCAGCTTGTGTAAGAAAAGATTAGTTAGTCCAACACCTGAGAGGATTTTTGTATGCGAAAATAGCGCTCCGCAGTTTCTCTTCTGATGCGTGTTTAGGAGGGGGGAAATTTGATGGTTCCGGAGCCGGGGAGGGCAGAAATCTAGATCTAGAAACAATGCAAAAAAAAAAATGTAATAATTGTTTATCATCAATAATAATGTAATATAGAGAAGGTATGTTATAATGATGTTCCAATGATTGTAATAATAATAATATACCATTCTCCTTCTCTTGACGGGCATTGCTCCTGGCTCTTCCACTCCAAATACATCCGCATGTCTGTATAATTAGCACATCTACGTTCACTTTAATTTCTCCGTAGTGGATACCAGCCAAGTTTATGCAGCTCTCACCAATGCATTTGATGTATCTCACGCATGCCTTTATGAAACCGCAGGCCCCAGCGCACTCCCTATCATTCCTGTTACATACAAATATCTTTGCTCTAGTGTGCTTCACACATACTGGCCATAAGATCCTCCCTACTGTTTGGCATTGGAAAAGGAAGTAGAATTCTGTGGAGGTACGGATAAGAGTTGTGAAAGCCCTTGAATACCAAACTTGTATTGGAGGAAATTAATCTTCCCGTCATCGTTCTACTCCAGATATCTCTAAACGTCATGGTATGAGGACATACCACACTGTCAAAAAATATTTGGCATGACCCCCCCCCCCCCCCCCATTCCGGCCTCAAGCCTCATTGACTGGAGCTGGACGGTCATGTCATTTTTGAAATGAAAATAGATCTAAGTCTAAGAAATTTGACACCATCCACACTCTTCTACGATGCGTAGTTTTCTTACTATGATTTTTCAAAGTTTGATGCACTGGTGACGTAACTCTGGGAAGGCTGATCCGACCCAGGCGGGAGGGGTGCTTTGACGTCACCAGTGTGAATAAATTTGGTAAATCATGGGGAGAAAACTACTCTTACTAAGAGAGTAAGTTTGATGCTAACATTCTTAGAATGGATTCTTCTTCCATTTGAAAATAGTTAAAGCAGGTACATTTTCCACGCCCATGGGTATCGTTCATTATGGCCTAGCACCCCAGACGCAAAGCAAAGATCCATATAACTTGTGGAAATGAGAGGGAGTGCGCTCGGGCCTGCGGTTTCATAGAGACAGGCCTCAGATGCATCAAGTGCATTGGTGAGAGCTGCATAAATTTGCCTGGCATCCACTACGGGGAAATTAAGGTAAACGTAGATGTAGACATGGACGGGCTAATGTAGATGCAAATGTAGTTGAAGTAGAAGAGCCAGGAGCATTTCGCGGCAGGTGAAGGAGAGTTTTGTATTATTACAATCATTGTTACATAAAAATAACATACTACATTTTTTTAATCCTCTTTATTACATTATTATCGTTGATAAACAATAATTGACAATTATTATATGTTTTTTAGTTTCCAAGTTTGGCCGTATAGCTTTCTGAGGAAATGAGTATTTTTTTCTAAAATTTACTTAAATTCAACGAATTCAAAGTGAACCAATAATACTATTAGTAATAATTAAATTCATTACAACAAGGGTAATATATTCGAATTGCTTTTACATTTGAGTAGCCATATCCAAATGAACCAAATTTAGACGAGCCATCTAAGGTGTAAGAAAGAGGATCGGGCTGGAGACAATTTTGAAATGTTCGTTATAAATGCGCTAAAACTGGACCAAGTCTTCGACTTTTGTTACACATTAGATACATAATTTTATGTTCTACGACATAACCTCAATAACCTTTACAAGTAGAATAACCGTTTCAGCGCCAAAAGAGCCATGGGAAAAAAATTCCCGTAACGGAATATTGCCGATTTTTGGTTTTATTATTTTCATAAATAAACCTTTGTAATCGACCAAGAGAAAACAAATTTTCAACCCCCCCCCCCCCCCCCCCCCCCCAAATTTCTTGGTTTACGTTTCTAGATGTGTAAATTCCAAAAATCGGATTAAAAAAAATCCGTCCGTCCGCCGTATTCCGTATGCCAGACTCAAGTATTGGACCAAACTTTAAGAAATTTGGCTTAAAAATTATTTATAGCCGGGGACGTGCCAGTTACATCGGCATCGCGTTTGATCAGCACTAAAGGGAAAAACCAAAGGGCTGAGATATTCAAAAATCGAGATCTTGAAATCTTTCTATGTAACAGTAATGATTTTTTGAGTTTCATTTATAGGTATCCGCCCGAAACCACCCCGGTTACTATGCGTTCATTTGTTTGCTTTCCCTAAAGGCTAAAGCATCGACAAGAACAAAAGACATCAACACGAGTGTGAATCGTAACCAGTAAAACATCAATAATCGCCTTGTAAACTCCGACGATTGTATCTGCTGGTAGTATAATTCCAATGGAATTCTGACTTCCCGAAATCGATTACCTATATTATAACTTCTGTATCCTATTAGGCTTGTGAAGAGTACTTAGGTAATCACCTACTTCAATTATATTAATTTATTAAATTATTGATTAGTAAATACTTAGGAATTACTCTTAATTACATTATTTTTCTATTCCAACAACAGAAGGTTTATTCCTTCCGAGTCTACCAAGGTTGGAACGTTTTAGCCAATTTTCCAAGAAAATTGAGCTACTGCAATGAATCCAACATTTCCTTCATGGAAATTCATTTTGAAATTCCTTGAGTTTAACGCTTTTTGATATGTTTATGTAAAGTTTGATCAACAAGTTCTGGTTCTTTTCAATTTGCGTACAAGCAGAGGGTCGTTGAAACATCTCGGTGGTCTAAGCGTTACTCTTTTTGAGTCACCTGGTTATTTTACATTGCTGTAATATTTTCAGTTCTCGTGTTATTCTGATCAGCTTCGGAACCTCTGAGGCTAGTTTCTTTTCAAACGTTGCTGAAATTTAATAGAGCTCTTTCGATACACCTCAAAAACAATTACGAGGTTTGGAGGATCACTGAATAGCTGATGGGGCCTCTTAGGATAATTTCTTTCCTTTTCAACTTGCCGTTTTACCAAGTTTTTTGTTTTGTTGTTTTGACATTATTAGAACAAACAACAACATTTCAACATTTACCTACTATAAACTGCAAAATTGTGGGGTCCTGAACTGTAAAGGTGTGAACCCTTTTGGGAGGCACGATGCGCCAAGTTTTGATCATTTACAAGATATATATGGGGCTTAATAATAATTATAGACCAATCAACTGCGTAGAAGGGCTATCTAATACAGAAATAATAAACATCTGAATAATAATGTGCAGCGTTTTATTAGCTGTTGCGACTACAGTAGTTGTTAAAATTTCAAATTGGTATAAGTTATTCAAATCACTAAATGGCTATTTAACTCAAATTTAGTAAATCAAATTATGGATATTTCTTGGGAATACAAGAATTGGGATAGTGGGAATACAAGATGTTTCTGTAAAATCGAATTACCAGGAAGAGAATATAAACAAAAAGTAGTAGTACTTACATCCATTTCTGCGCATCCTCAATTTGGCATTAGCCTCTGTCAATTAGCACCTGTCATCTGTAGCTGAAAACGCTTTTGGATTGTGTTACATCATTTATGACACTACAGCCAACAGTTACTGAAGTTTATAGTAAGTAACACGCTTTGAGGCACGTTTCTCGACCTAGATTTCTACGTTTTTCAACTACGGAGGCGAATCGAGTGAGAAATATTCAACTGACAATGATATTTTATATGAGTAGAATTGTAGAAAATTCAAAACTGAACAATTTGAGACCAACTGCGTTTTTCTAAACCCAATAGTAACCGACATACAGACGATAAATTCGGCGCAATACGGTGATTAGCGCCCCCACCCCCTCCCCACATTATCTGCCCTCCCCGACGCCGGCATCATCCACTTTTCCACCTTCTAGGACTTCCTAAACACGAATCAGATGAGAAACTGCGGTGCGCTATTTTGGCATACTAAAGTCCTCTCAGGTGCTATTTAAGTTCATTAATTGCTGTTCAGTAGGCGTCTACACCTATGCAGACACATTAGATTATTCGTAATGATTCGTTTAATGATATAGACAGGTGTTCTGCGTAGAAGAGCTCTACAATACGTTGCTCTACACTTGAGGGGAAGCATATGCATTACAAAGTTGGTTCCTAAAGTAATTTGTGTCTGATGTGCGTATAGATGGTAGGAGAGAAGACGTTCGCGCACTTGCATAAAGACTGCATTCAGACGGGCACAGTTTTCCCGAGTCCTAGACACCGCCTTTACTTGAAGATACCTTCAAGACTCGGTCCCTCTTTATGAAGAACGATTTCATATTGTGAAAGGACGAATTCAATTTGAAAATGCAATATATATATATATTGTTCGTTTATAAATGGCGTATTGAAAAATAATTAATATATTGTGTGAGCGTTGCCCATGCGTGTGAAGGAGGTACATACATATATAATTATCTGAGAATGTGGAGAGTCAGTCGAAGAAAACTTCTGTTTTTGCCAACGTTTCGAGAATATATTTTCCCCATCATCAGGGCCTAGTGATCAAAGACATGGCTGAAAACTCAAAAATGCATATAACTAGCAATTGTGTTCTCAAGTTGTTAGAAAATAATTTCATAACATTTACCTACAATTTCATGAGTGTAGTCTAAAAATCTTCTCAATGCAATCATTCTAATTTTAATCTTCAAACTGTACGGGCAAAGTATATTATTAGGTAAATAGATGTTGACATAGAGACAGCTCTTCTGGAATAGTTCAAGCTAAGCCGTCTACTTCTCAAAAACGATCTTCAGCCTGCACTTGTGAAACTGCTGGGATATTAAAGAAGGAATCCCCATTCCATTTACAAATTCTCATTCCTTGTAAAGAAATGTAAATGTAATTCCCATCCCAATTCCTGTAACGGTAATCGAAATAGCGATTACTTTTTCCAATTACATGTAGTGAAAATGGGTTTCTCAAATTACCATTAGATGTAATCACGTGATTGCAATTTCACTTATCATTACAGGAATTGGAATGGGGATTGCAATTACTCTCAATGAAATGTTCTTGTTCAAAGACCTGCATTCTGATTTTTGACTGTGGCTGGTGTTAGCCCGAGTTGGATTTCCATCAAAACAGGAAAGGAATTTAAAAAGTAATCTCTACCTTCCAACTCTGTGAAATTGTAAGTATATTTCACGAAAAAGTATGACGAATAGCTAAGAAGTGCACAATGGCTTGTTATAAGAATATATATTTATTTATGAGTTTAAATCCTCTATGATCAATAGACTCTGATGGTGAGAAAACAATTCTCGAAACGTAGGCTAAATCAGAAGAGTTCTTTGGCCGACCCACAACATTCTCAATATAATTTAATACAGAAATTATTCTATAAACTTAAACTTACTGAAACTCAGAAGTAGTTAGAAATGTAATTAGTACTACTATATTTGAATTATGATTTTTAAATTGTCCACAATATAGTGAGTATTTTCAGTTGAATGGTTTATCAAGGATTGAAAGTTTAGCTTCTATAATTTCTAATTGCTTAATGTATATTTGTAATTTGTTTATTATTTACCGTATATTTCAATTGCTAATTGCTAATTGCGTCCAGGTATACTTGATATGAGTGTTAATGTAGCATCCTATAGAACCGGGAAAATGTGGGTGCATTGCTATTGATCAATTGAGTGGTATTTGAGAATGGAATTATAACAACGCCGATGTGCAATAATTTTCAGCATGTTTGTATTTAACCACGCATTGTCAAATCAGTTATTCAATTAGCTATGTAATTAATCCAGTGTGCTGACCAGTAACTTGAGGGTCGGAAACAATTTTTTCAATGTCTCTTTCTCTCGTTCGAACTACTAATTTTTCACGTCGAGACAAAAACTATCTGAAAACATTCGGGGAAGAGAAAAAACCAAACCACTTTCCTTTTATTCCGTAGGTAGAAATATAGAAAGGGCCTAAGACTGTAACCCTGTGATTAGCCGGTCACAACTATTAGAATCAATATTTCTATGGCAGAACCCTTCGGCCAGATGTTTACAATACTGTCACTTTCCTCGTGTTATTCTCGATTAAGTCTTCAGACTATTCGTTTTTCGAAATCCTCTCCACCGCTATTCCTATACAAACAACTCCATTTCCCTTTCTTCTCAAAGTTTTTCTATGCTCTCCTTCCGTTTTCGGTCGTTTATCTCATAATTATTAGATGATTAGATATGCCAGGGTCCTACTTTCATAGGTTTTTTTTCTCTCCGTCAGGTGTCTTTGGGTTGTATCAATATTTTCGAGACCACTTGCCCTATTATTAGTGGGCACATATCTCAGGGCCATTTCTTTACGCAGAGTTGAAGTGAAAGGGTTTGGAGTCCCAATGGGAAGGAACTGTAAACTCTTCACTCTTTCCTACCAATTTAGACCTATCATTATACCGTCTCAGTTGGTTGGAATTGAGTGTTGTTGCTAAATGCAGTATGCTCATAGAGATTTCAGCTAATATGCAGCAGGAGTACAACGCGAATGTAAAAGTAAGGATCAAATTTAGGATTGGAAAATTATGACGTCCGTAACAACCGAGAGTGCAAAATGGAACTAATGAAATCGCTAGTAATTTTTTATTTTTCTGGAAATTACAAAACAATTTACGATCTGTCAGCCTACCTATCCCAGGGAGAATCTGTTTGTGGTATAGGGCAAAACTAAAATTAATTCCAATATTAATGAAAATTTCGGGAAATATATGTTTCTCACCATCGTTCAACCAAATATGTCTGTTGTGACAAAAGGGCCGCAAAGAATATACTTGCACGCGTAATATACGATTAACTAGCTTTAGTACAGAGAGAGACTGAGTAACACGAGACGGACAAAAATATAATTGAATAATAATTGTTATAGCAACGGATACACACAGATACTACATTATGAGTTCATAATAGTTACTGCACTGTCACTATATTCTCCCCCACTTTATTTAGCACGTAGTCCTTAAGACGATCAGGCGCTCTACGCTCCCTTGCTGGTCTGCCAGGGGCTACCGCAGGCTGGCTCTGACTCATGGCAGGCGGCAACATCTCATGCTCTGGTAGATCTGTGGAAAACGGAATCCCCCGGCTCTGCTGTGGAGGCGCAAAAACCACACGTTTCTTTGGTACCAGGGTGCTGACCAGCTGATTTATGTGCCTCTTCAAGCTGCGGCCAGAATCAAGTTCAACCACATAGTGGTACTGGCCCAGCTTCCTAGTGATGGTACCAAACTGCCAGCACTCCTGAATCCTTGTCTGGACTCTCTCCACTCTCTCCCCCACCTGAAGCGAACGGACACGGCTGGACGCACGACTAGAGGGGGCTCGAGCTCGGTAATTTGGCAGAAGGGCATCTAGCCTGATCCGAAGTCTCCTCTTCAGGTAAAGCTCCGCTGGAGATTGGCCAGAAGCCAACGGCGTTGCTCTATAACGAAACATAATCTGTTGCAGTTTCGAAGAAAGTGGGGCCGGGTCACTGGCTGAGGCCTTCAGCCTCCTTTTCAACGTTTGAATACTGCGCTCAGCGAGTCCATTTGTCGCTGGATGATGTGGCGCACTGAATTTCTGGAAAACCCCTCGCTCTTTACAGTAGTGTAGAAACTCCTCACTCTTAAAGATAGCGGCATTGTCTGATACAAGCACAGAGGGGTAACCATGCACGGAGAAAATTCCTTCCAGCAGGGTGATTGTTGAGGCCGAAGATGGTGCATCCTTAAGCATGCGGACCTCCGCCCATTTGGACCTGGCGTCCACACACATGAGGAAGAAACGGCTGTCGAAAGGCCCTGCATAGTCGATATGCACCCTTTCCCAGTTCTCATCGGGTTGATCCCATGGATGAACTGGCGCTTTTTGGGGATTATGGCGAACTTTTGCGCAGGACTCACAACTTCTGACAAGCCGTTCAATGTCTTTATCTAAACCTTCCCAATACACGTACCTTCTGGCAAGTTGCTTCATCTTGGTAATTCCCAAGTGTGATGCATGCAGCTCTTCTAAAACTGACGATTGGAGAGCTTTAGGAACTACTGCTCGATCCAGACGGAAAAGCATATTACCAGAAATAGTGTATGGGCTGTCAATGCGGCTGCTCTTGAGTTCTTTCATGATTTTCTGCAATTCTGGGTCCCTTCCAGTCTCTTCGGCGACCGTCTCTGCTGTGACAGCTGAGTTGGAAATCTGAAGCAGGGTCTCAGCGTACAGAATGTTGACTTCTTCGTCTATTGCTACGGGCAACACACCCCCCGATGGAGAGACGGGAGCCCGAGAGAGACAATCAACATTTTCATTGTCCTTGCCTTTTTTGCACCTCACAGTGTAATCAAGGCCACTGAGGAACGATGCATACCGCAATAATCGAGCAGATGTCATCTGAGGCAATGGTCTATCCGGGTGGAAGATGCGTGACAGGGGCTCATTATCTGTGACAAGAATGAAATGTTTCCCATAGATGTAGTTGAAAAAATGGGTAGCGGCATAAACGATGGCAAGGGCCTCCCTGTCCAGTTGGCTATAATTAGACTCGGCGGCAGTTAGGGCTCTTGAAGCATATGCGACAGGACGTTCTTGACCATTGATTTCATGGCTAAGAATCGCTGCGATTCCGGACGGACTGGCATCTGTGGTCAGGACTACCGGTCTTGCTGGGTCAAACGGAACCAGAACCCTATCATTGCATAATTCGGATTTGAGGGTAAGAAATGCGGCTTCGGTAGTGGATGACCAGATGAACTTCTCCCCCTTCCTGAGTAGACGGCGCAAGGGATGAGACTTTGTGGAGAAGTCTGGTATAAATTTGGCATAATACGTGACAAGGCCTAAAAAACGTCTCACTTCATCCACATTCCTAGGTCGAGGCATCTGAGCAACAGCCTGCACCTTTGCTGGGCTTTTTTCAATTTTGTTGAATGAAATCCGATGTCCAAGGTAGTCAATCCTCTCCTTAAAAAATGAGCATTTAGACCGGTTCAAGTGCAGATCACATTGCTGAAGTCGCTCCAAGCAGGCGACCAGGTTTTTTGTGCATTCTTCCTGTGTTTCCCCGTGACAAACTATATCGTCAAAGTAGGCTTCCACTTTGGGCAATCCATTCAGCAGCTGGGAGAGAATTCTATTGAACTCTGATGGCGCAGTTTTTATCCCGAAACAGAGACGGTTCATCCTGAAAGTGCCTTTGTGTGTCGATATCGTCTGGATCCTGCTTCCTTCATCATCCACCTTCAAATGCAAATAAGCTTTATGAAGATCCAGCTTGCAAAAGAACCTGGAACCTCTGAGGCTGTGCAATACCTCATCAATGCGACGAATGGGGTGATTGGCAGCTACCAGTCTTGAATTAACCCCACACTTATAGTCAACACATAGCCTGACGCCACCATCAGGCTTGGCAATCACGACTAGTGGCGACCCCCAATCGCTTGATGCAACCGGGGTGATCACTCCCTGACGTTCAAGGGATTCAAGCTCCTTCTCAACGCGTTCCCTCAGTGCAAAAGGAACATCGCGTTCACGGATGAAAACAGGTTTCACGCCTTCTCTGAGCTGCAGCTTGACTTCTACTCCAGGGACGCACCCTATTCTTTCTTCGAAGATCAATGAATATTTCTTGAAAATGTCTTCAAGTGACTCGACTGAGTTCACAACTGCTGGGTTGGACGCTGAGCGACGGTGACTATCGATTTCATTGAGGCTGATCCCGAGACCCCTGATCCACATTCGCCCAAGCAGTGCATCGTGACCAGCTGGCACCACAAACAGATCAGCATCTATTGACTTGTTATCATAGGCAACCTTAACAGTGACCTTACCCTTGGGCTTTGTTTACGCCTTGATAAACGCTCCAGTTTGTTTTCATTTATCATCACACACATCTTCGGACCTTCCTGTCTCCCACCTCACGCTGCCTCGGCACCTTTCGAAGCTCGACGTCGTAATCTCCGAGTCAGTGTCGTCCTGTCTTGTGTAGCTGAACCTACGCTCCTCGTCTCCCCCGTAAAACCACGTTCTTTACGACGAAGTCGCATCTATCCCCGATTTGTTACCCTTCTCATCCGAATCATCACCTGAAATTATATCGGAGCCACCCGGAAGACGAGATAGCGCCACCCTGGCCAGGGCTTCAAGGTACTTAACCAGAAAAGAGGTCAGTTCGTAAGATTCTACAGCTAAAGCTACGAAAAGTGCACTGCGAATTAAATATTAATGCAAGGACTAAAGACTATACTTAATAATAAATTGTGGAGGCTGCTACATTCTGGGAATTATCATAAATATTAACTGGGTCAAGCCTTATAACTATATTAATACTAAAACTAATCTAAGTACCTAGGTATAATAAATTCTATGAGCTCACCATTCTATTTAAATTTAATCTATTTGTATTATTATTGTCTCACTGCCATTTCATATCCTCATTCTATTTAAAATTGATCTATTTGTATCATTATCGTTTCCACTGCCATTTCATTAATAAAATTTGTTGTTTATTGAATATGTGCCAACAAAATTGGTGTATGAATTTATTTATTTGACCAGCCACGTAATTTTGGAAATACAAGTAGTTAGGGCACAGAACAATTGGGTTTCTCCTAGGGCCTAAGTTTTGGTTGTCGAGCCCTATCATTTTGGTAGCAGAGCGTGGTTTGGTCAAGTAACTAAATTATGACTACTCCTAGGGGCGATGGAGCTGAGCCTTCTGCTGAATTCGTCAGAAAAATTCAACCATATAAGCGCCGTCTTGAGGCTTCATATAACGAGGTGAAGAACATTTGTAATGAAGGAATTGTAGCCATGAGAGACGATTCTCACGTGGATCAATTTAAGGGTATGTTTAGGGTTCTCGATAGATACTATACCAAATTCGAGACACTTTGGGACGAAATTGCTGACAAGTACGACGAAGCTGGTATCTCGTTAAGCTTCCCTTCCCAGAATGAGGCTACTATGAAGGCTAATGCTCAAAAATTATATTATCAAGCCAATGTTTATTTTGAGAAGTTGTCTAATAGGGAACCATTATCGACGTCCAGCATTTGTAACGCTACCCTGCAGCAGTCCCGCATCAAGAATTTGCCATCCATTAAAGTCCCAGAATTCCATGGTGACATTGCCCAGTGGCCAAAGTTCAGGGATATCTATATCTCTCTGGTCCATACCGATGATACAATTAGTCCCAGCCTCAAGTTTCAATATCTAAAGGCCGCATTGACGGGTCCAGCTGCTAGTGTCATCGCACGTTTTTCGATTGAGGACGATACTAACTATTCGCTTGCCTGGAAAGCTGTCACTGAAGCATATGATAACAGGAGGATGCTCGCATCAGCATACTTGAATCAGGTTATTGAATTCAAGCCACTTTCAGGAAAAACAACGGCAGAGTCCCTGCAGTCATTCCGGTCAGGCGTCTCTGACCCAATAGCAGCATTCCAACTTCTGAAGATTGCTAATTCTGCAGAATTCATCCTCTTTAATTTGGCATCTAGAGTGTTGGACACCAACACTCGGGAACAATTTGAAATCGCTAATCATGACGTTGATTTTCCAACTTTCACTTCATTAGACAAATATGTCAAAGATCGCTGCCTCGCCCTTCAACTGGCATCAGGTGGATCTCACATCCCAGGATTCACACCCATTGAGGATTCTCCAACAAGAAAATCCAGACTTGACTACCAACGTCAGACCAAGAGGACTGCGCTCCTCACAAGCTCGTCGATTTCAAGATCCTCAAACGAATTCCAACGCCCAACCAAGCCAAGGGACTTACCGTGCATTATTTGCAATGACGGTTCATGCCATCACCTGTTGAGCTGCCAGAAATACGATGAAGCACGAGCCACTGAACGTGCTGCCATGCTAAGAAATTGGGCAGGATGTGTCAATTGCCTTTCTCCCCATCACTCGGTCAAGGATTGCAGATCAAGATGGCATTGCCGCTTTTGCCCCGAGCGACATCATGCAAGTCTGCACCAACATGCTTCTACCACCACAGCCCAGATTCCCAGTCCTGCATTGAGCTCCACCAATGCTGAAGGTAATGTTCTATTGGGCACAGCAATTGCTAAAGTAGCAGATGTCCGTGGTGGTTTTCAAACTATATGTATGGTTGTTGATTCCGCCAGTATGTACTCCTTCATAACAAAAAAATGTTTGGATCGATTAGGGTTATTAGCTACAAAATGCCCTAGGAAAATATCGGGGATTGGTAGCACTATATTTGAAGGTGTTAAGGGGAAGACCTCAGTCAAACTCCGTCCATCCCACAGAGCTTCACCAGAATTTGTCACCGATGCTGTTGTGGTGGCAAATATAACATCCTACCTACCAAGCATGATGCTGCCAATTGGTATCCGAGCTCGATATAAGGAGTATCCCCTGGCTGATCCCGACTTCTGGCTTCCTCGACCTGTAGATTTTCTGCTTGGAGCAGACCTGTTTGCGGATATTTGCACAGGCAGCATGGTTTCCTTTGAAGAGAGCATGCCTAAGCTATTGTCATCGGTCTTCGGACACATAGTAATTGGTAGATACAATGATGCAACTTGTGCGGGAGAATCCACTGTACTGTTCTCATTAAGTGAGCCTACGGACCTGAACACTGAGCTCAGGCGCTTTTGGGAGTTGGAAGAGCCAGCATCAGCCCCCACACCTCTCAGTCCTGAGGATGAGCGCTGTGAGGAGCATTTTGTCCAGACACATCGTCGTTCGAAAAGTGGTCAGTACATTGTGAGACTCCCATTCCGGGATGATGAGCCATTGATGGGTGACTCAACTAGTGTAGCTCTTAAGCGATTTCGGAATCTGGAACGCAAACTGGAGCACAACCCTCATGTGCGAGAAAAATACTGTGAATTTATGGAAGAATACATAGCTATGGATCACATGGCTATTGCCCGCACACCCCCTAAATTTGTCATACCACATCATTGCATTATCAAGGAAGCTGGGGCTGACATCAAGTTGAGGGTGGTGTTTGATGGAAGCGTTCGAGTCTCACCATCATCCTTAAATGAGCAATTACTCACTGGCCCTAAACTCCAGAAGGATGTTCGTGACATTCTACTAGGCTTTCGTCAGCATCGCAATGTCTTTATGACTGACGCTGTTAAGATGTTCAGAATGATCCTTGTCGATGAAGCGGATTGGAAGTACCAGAACATCCTTTGGCGATCATCTCCAGCCAATGCCATTGAGAGGTATTCCTTGAAGACTGTGACTTATGGTCTCAGTTGTTCCCCATACCTTGCTCTCAGAGTCATGAAACAACTGTGTATAGATGAGGGAACTAAATACCCACTTGCCAGCCAAGCACTCTCGAGCAGCATTTATGTGGACGATCTTTGCACTGGTGCTGACACAATCGAAGACATCTGTGAACTTCAAAGCCAAGTAATAAATATAATGAAATGTGGTGGCTTTAGCCTCAGCAAGTGGGCTAGTAACTGTAGACAGGTGCTTCAAGCTATATCAAGCGAAGATGATAATAATCCAGTCTCACTTAGTGATAAACATGATCAATCTATAAAGATATTGGGTCTCGAGTGGGATCCTGTGTTGGACTGCTTTCGCTATACTATCAAGCAGCCATCAATGGTCTTCACTAAGAGAGCTATTTTATCATCCGTTGCTAGAATCTTTGATCCTATAGGATTTCTAACTCCCGTCACATTACAGCTCAAGGCCTTCATCCAAGACCTATGGAAGATAGGAATTGATTGGGATACACCCATCCCTAGTAATCTGCAGCACCTCTGGAGACATTCGGTTCAGCAACTGCCTGAAATAAGCAAAATTAGAATCCCCAGGTTTATCAATACCACTGGCAACTACTCCTACCAGATTATAGGATTTCCTGATGCCTCTGTCAAGGCATACTGTGCTGCTGTGTATATGAGGTTGCAGACTGATTCCAGTGTCACAGTATTTCTCCTAACTGCTAAGTCAAAATTGGCTCCTGTAAAGACTCTCTCTGTGCCAAGACTGGAACTGTGTGCTGCTTTCTTGCTCTCTGATCTTTTCCACTCACTATCTGCATTCCTGAATTCGATGCCAGGCAGGGCTGAAGAGCCAGTTTTCTGTTGTGATTCTACTATTGTCCTCGGATGGTTAAGCACGGCTCCCTATCAATTGAAGACATTTGTGTGCAACCGTGTAGTCCATATCAATGATAGATTGCCTACGTCCAGATGGAGACATGTGAGATCTGAAGATAACCCGGCGGATCTGGGTTCAAGAGGAGTGTTCCCTGGAGAGTTGGCCAGCAACAGCTTCTGGTGGACAGGACCCCCATGGCTAGTCCTTCCACAGGCAGAATGGCCAACCCCTACCCTGGCAAACGAGCAGGAACTCC
Source organism: Adelphocoris suturalis (assembly GCA_030762985.1). Classification (NCBI taxonomy): domain Eukaryota; kingdom Metazoa; phylum Arthropoda; class Insecta; order Hemiptera; family Miridae; genus Adelphocoris; species Adelphocoris suturalis. The sequence continues at coordinate 37,476,469 of CM061045.1, forward strand.
CAGAACTCAAGGAGCCTATAGTACTTGCGACCACTAAGATTTACAATCCCTTTATTGCTTGGATGTCTCGCTTTTCATCATACAGCTGCTTGGTAAGAGCAGTTGCATGGATTAATAGATGGAGATACAACACCAAGCACGTTGGATGTTGCTGCTGTATGTTGCTGACTGGTAGGCTTTCTCTCAATGAAATCAAACAGGCAACCACCACCTGCATTAAAGCTGTACAAAGGCACCATTTCTTTGATTCAAGGACTCCAACTGATGAGATTGCCACTAGAATCTTCCCTAACCTGGCTGCATATATAGATGCAGAGGGTGTCCTGAGAGTTGGTGGACGCTTGTCGTTGTCAGATCTGCCTCAGCATAGTAAGCATCCAATACTACTTCCCAACAATTCTCACTTTTCATTACTTCTTGTAGACCATTATCACAAACTATTCTTACACCCCGGCCCATCACAGTTGCTATCACTCATTCAGCTACGTTACTGGATTCCATCCCTTCGTAAGCTCGTCCGTAAACGTGGATTCCTGTGCATTGTTTGCTATAAGTCAAAAGGGAAAATCTTCAACCAGCTGATGGGTAATCTCCCTCGGTACCGTCTGGATGGAGGCCAAGCGTTTATTCACGTTGGCATTGATTTTGCTGGGCCATTTGTGATGAGAGATTCTTTGAGACGAAAGGCCTTGACCTCAAAAGTGTATTTATGCCTGTACATCTGCATGGCAACAAAGGCGATCCACCTTGAGACGGTCACTAGGCTTACCACTGACGCCTTCTTAGCAGCATTTCACCGCTTCATATCACGCAGAGCAATGCCGAGCCATGTGTATTCCGACAATGGGTCCAACTTTATTGGGGCAGCAAGACATCTAAAGGAATTGTTTACATGGTTCAAGGATTCATCGAACAAAACTGCGATTGAAAATTTCGCTAACACCAGGGGAATCGACTGGCACTTTAACCCACCTCAAACGCCACATATGGGTGGTATCTGGGAGGCTGGAGTGAGATCTGTAAAGAGGAGACTCAGGGTCATTGCTGGAGACACCCCTATGACATTTGAGGAGCTAGCCACGCTGTTTGCCCGAATCGAAGCCTCCTTGAACTCACGCCCACTGTGCCCAGTGTCTGATAGCCCTGAAGACTTGGAGTTCCTGACCCCTGGTCATTTCTTGGTCGGTAGGACACTATGCTCGTTCCCGGAGCACTCCGAGCTAGACCAGAGACAGAACCTCCTAGACCGTTGGCAGATGAACCGTAGGATGTTCCAGCAGTTTTGGTCTAGGTGGAGGATGGAATATTTGTCGACACTTCAGGCGCGGAACAAATGGCAGCGACCGACTCCCAACCTCCAAGTTGGCGATTTGGTTCTTCTTAGTGATGAATCCCCTCCGCTTCAATGGCCAGCAGCAAGAGTCCTAGAAACGCACCCAGGCCATGATGGATTGACTAGAGTTGTGTCACTCCGTACAGCAAATGGATCGGTGCTCAGGAGACATGTATCGCAGTGCTCTCCACTTTTGCCTCTTCAAGAGGCTCCATACTCCACAGAGAATTAGGCTAAATTTGAAAATTCCAAATTTGGTCGGTAGCATGTTTACGCCTTGATAAACGCTCCAGTTTGTTTTCATTTATCATCACACACATCTTCGGACCTTCCTGTCTCCCACCTCACGCTGCCTCGGCACCTTTCGAAGCTCGACGTCGTAATCTCCGAGTCAGTGTCGTCCTGTCTTGTGTAGCTGAACCTACGCTCCTCGTCTCCCCCGTAAAACCACGTTCTTTACGACGAATTCGCATCTATCCCCGATTTGTTACCCTTCTCATCCGAATCATCACCTGAAATTATATCGGAGCCACCCGGAAGACGAGATAGCGCCACCCTGGCCAGGGCTTCAAGGTACTTAACCAGAAAAGAGGTCAGTTCGTAAGATTCTACAGCTAAAGCTACGAAAAGTGCACTGCGAATTAAATATTAATGCAAGGACTAAAGACTATACTTAATAATAAATTGTGGAGGCTGCTACATTCTGGGAATTATCATAAATATTAACTGGGTCAAGCCTTATAACTATATTAATACTAAAACTAATCTAAGTACCTAGGTATAATAAATTCTATGAGCTCACCATTCTATTTAAATTTAATCTATTTGTATTATTATTGTCTCACTGCCATTTCATATCCTCATTCTATTTAAAATTGATCTATTTGTATCATTATCGTTTCCACTGCCATTTCATTAATAAAATTTGTTGTTTATTGAATATGTGCCAACAAAATTGGTGTATGAATTTATTTATTTGACCAGCCACGTAATTTTGGAAATACGAGTAGTTAGGGCACAGAACAATTGGGTTTCTCCTAGGGCCTAAGTTTTGGTTGTCGAGCCCTATCAGGCTTTATTACGTGATCCGAGTACGAGCGAAATGAGACTGAAGTCGATTGGAGGGGAAGGTTGAGGCCTAGTTTGTGGAAATCCGTTTCCGAGAGTAGGGAAAACCGAGCACCTGAATCCACCTCGAAGGACTGTGGCTTATCATTGAGCGTGACTGTGATGAGGTACTTATCAGTGTCTGGTCCAACCTCATATAAATCTTCTATGTGCTCGATCCGAACAATTCCAAATTCGTGGTTTGACTGGGTTTCATCATCCTGGTTACTGTGAAATGACAGAGTGTGAGCGTTGGATTTTTGGAGCAGGGTTGTTATGCACACTTTGGCTACATGGCCAATTTTACCGCATGAAGTGCATTTGAGGACATCTCTCTTTGTCCTACAATCACGTGATCGATGATTTGGACGGCCGCAGTTTAAGCAGAGGTTATCGACGCCCAATTTCCTGTAATCCACTCGGCTCCTGGAATCCCTAGGCTTTGAGCTTTGGCGGTGCCGCGAGCTACTGGATTGTGACCTTCTGCGACTATGGTGGTGACCTTGACTGGAACGTCTCTCAACACGATTGGTGTCTTCTTCTATACTTGCTGAACTGTAAGGAGGTTTGCCCAACTGACCTGACTCAATCCGTGATGCCTCCAAGGATGTTGCTTTCTTCAGTAGGTTGTCAAAATCCTTGAGAGCTGAGTCTTGAAGAAGCTGTTCGCGTATCCAATTATCCTTGAGTCCTCTGATGAACTGGGCTTGCAGAAAATTGTCTGCTATGGAGACTTTCCTCCTGCACGAACATGTAGCGTAGAAATTACAGTCTGTGATATTCCCCTTCAGGGCTCCAACGAAATCTGCAATGGATTGATTTGGTTGCTGAGTGGTGCTGAGAAAATGGTGCTGGGCGACGGCTGTTGACACATCAGGTGACAGCATTTTCTTGAAATGATCAATTAGCGTATCATATTCAATATCTTTGATTGGTTTCTCCGGCCCTAAAAATGCAGCCAGGCTGTTGTAGTGTTCCCTTCCAATCGATGAGCAGATCAGCTGCTGCTTTTTCTTCGCGTCGGTGACATTCTTGAACTCGCAGTAGTTGTCAAAACGTTCAAGGTATGATGAAAATTTTTCCTTCTTGGCATCATAGTTCTCAAATGGCGATATCTGTGGAGCTGGGGTCGGTTCCCTCACAAGGGCTGTAGACAAAAGCTTCATCAACTCTTTGAATTGCCTATCATCCATGTTTGAGACTGTAAAGACGTTAAAACAGGAAAAAATGCGCCGGAACGGCGAATGAGTGACAAACGAATAAAAAAAAACAATATCCTGGGAGGTACTGTACAGGAACCCGAAAATCAGGTACAAAATAAGTGAAATGTGACTGTTTACCGAACTTCTAAGAGCGGTGGCGGCGAGAAAACTGTGTTCAGCGAGACAAACTGTGTTGAAAGCTGGGTAACTGGCGGCTGACTCCGGCGAACGTTTTCTATTCAATTTCACTAACTTTCCGCGAAATTTTCACTGTTCATCCTCGTTGCCAACTTGTTGTGACAAAAGGGCCGAAAAGAAAACACACTTGCACGCGTAATATACGATTAACTAGCTTTAGTACAGAGAGAGACTGAGTAACACGAGACGGACAAAAATATAATTGAATAATAATTGTTATAGCAACGGATACACACAGATACTACATTATGAGTTCATAATAGTTACTGCACTGTCACTATAATGTCCAACTCAAATATGTCCTATATTGGAGGGTAGTATGAAAATGGTCTCTAGATAATTGATTCAGCAGTGGCCACTGAATAAATACCATACATTCGAGAGATACCTAAATGCAAAATACCAAAAAAAAATTTTTTTCTTCAATCAGCAAATTTTGTAAAAAATTGAGGTGTTGCCATTCTGGCTTAAAAAAAAAAAACTTAAATAACCAAAATCGTCCAATGGACGAAAAAATGAACCAGTCAACATGGTGTCGGTCTACATCTAATTTTTTCACGATGAGTCGATTGGTCATACTTGCAGATTTCCCCGGCTCCGTAAAAATCGAGGTTCATCATGACCGTGTCATTAGTAACGTTTATGTATGTGCAAAACTCATATACTTGAAATGAGCATGATTGGTTCAGTTTTCATCAAATTTTGACTAAATTATTGAGGATTGCACGTTTTATACTGTAGATGTTCTCCAACGAAATCCAAATGCTCGATTCAATGATAGTTTTCACGCTTGCTCTACGGCAAGATCTATCAGGCATCACTTTCTCATTGACTAATTGACCGATTTTTCTCATACTTGTACAGTTTGAAAAAGACGATTTGATCGACCCCAAACATGTAGGAAGCCACTATGGAATAATTTAAGATTAACTAAAACATTTCAATGATCTAGGTATAGATCATGTTATGGATGCGAGTAATCTATATGCCATTCCCTACTTCTATGACATTCCTTTGGTTTAGAGCGAAATCCAACCATTAGATCGTGATAAATAGGTTTCTGATATGTTTGAAATGTCAAACTTTGTTAAAAATTCGTTTTCTAAACGCTTTTGCGCATTGCAGCAAAAACTGTTAAGAATTTTCCAACCAAAGAATTTATTACTGAGTCAAGTTTTTTTTGGAAACACCGGTTTAATTACATCGTAATTATTTCATCTAATTTTCTGCATGTTTCTGAATACTATCGTTTAATTTAAAAAACCCAAACTATTTTGGTGAAATTTGAATATAAAATTAGTTAACCTTTAGCTAGGAGATTTAAAGAGCCTCTAGCTTCAGGACCTTCCTCGGTATATACGCAAAACGTTGTGATAGTTTGTATGATTTCAGAAAAATATTAGAACACACAAGTGAGAAAATAGTATGAACCCTCGAATGAGGTATTTGATATATCCAGATCATCAAATGTGTCATTTTGGCAGGTCAAAAAATTAAGACTTGTAACTAAGGACGCCGAAAAATCGTTTGTTTCGTGTTAGTCAACCCCTCGTGAAGTATGGTGCTAGAAGGTGCAAGGTAATGTGCAATTTTATGAGTTTGATAATCTTTTTGCATGCATCTTCGTGAATCTAATCCCTAGCAGCTAATGCGTAATGACGTAGAAGTGTAGCCGTAGTAATGTATTTCGAATGGAAAGTTTTATTCGAAACCCATGTAGTGAAAAAATACAAAGGGTTTTTGGCAGAGGTTTTTTAGTGCTTCCCAACCAGTGATGGGACCCGACGGTGACGGGCCGTACCCCTAAAGCCCAAATCTTATTACCGACTTTTTAATTAACCTAAGTTGGACTTAACCAATTTCGTATCTAGGTCAATCACTTTATTATAACTATATTACGGCTAAATTGCATATTCTAATTCTGTTCTCGAATGATACGTAGGTAGGAAATCAAGACACAAAACAGTTTTTTTCCTCCTACTTTATTTGTTGCCCAACTTCCAAACGACGGCACATTCCCTGGAAATACCGCTCCCATCTTTTCTCTTGTATTCAGACGAAACGACATCATTTCTCGTTCGGGTATCCGCCGCTGTGAGCCGGGCGTTCACAGGTGAAAACGTCCTTTTAACCGCCGAAGGTGCCATTCCCTTCCCCGGCCTTCAGCTAGCGAGCTGTGGGGCCAGAAACCTGTTCTGGAGATACTCAAAATATCATGGCTCCATCGCTCTAGGTGGCCCAAGATATAGCCATCTGGCCGGCTTGATACCGTTTGACACACTTCTCATCTCCATATTATTCAGTTCGTCCAGCGAATTGTCGAGTATAGTCTTAAATTTATTACAAAACGTCTGAATATACTGTGGAAACCGCCCATATAGGTTTCTTCAGTGATACGCCACTAATAAACGATCCTTTATGTTTTATCAATAGGTAACTTATAATTTCTCTAACCTCATCCCTATATACAAATACGCCACATGGGTGATTTTCACAGAAAGGGGCAGAAGTGATGTCCGGACCAGTTGCGGCGACCCACTAAGGATTTGGGAGCAGGCGAAGGTCTTAAATTGTTGTATAGGTTTTTATCTAGAACCCTTTTTTCCATTTTTAGGTTATGATTATTCCTTTAAATAAAAAATTAACTAAATATAGTCTAATCGTCATCGACCTGTCCTGTCCCAATGCGACCTTCCCAACTTCAAGCTTTATTTAAAGGTCTTTCCACTTTTGAGTTTGGATTTTATTCAATTTTTCTACATCAGCATGATTTCTGAGATGCATTTCTGATCGATAAAATTGATGTAGAACCGCTAGAAAAGTGTATTTGGATGGAAATATATGTGTCTGGAGCATCGCCGTCATCGACCTGTCCAATATTGTTTTTCGAATTTTCGCGGTCACAAGTGTTTTAGCGGGTTTTTTTGCCATCTTTTTTTTCGCGCCCTTCTCAGTTACCAGAAAAACTGCCATTCGTTTCAATTCAGTCAACTCGTGGTCGTCAGCAGGAGCAGACGTGTGCTGGATCGTGGGTTGGTCAAACACAATCGTCGGAAACCTGTCCACTTTTTCTAAGTCCACTTTTTCAAACTCAATTTTTTCTTATGGTATTTTTATTGTGCACCGAACGGTCTAGTTTCATGTTTTATGCCGAATTTGGGAAAAAGCTTGCCACTAGGTGAAGCATTTGAGAAAAACTGATGAATCATCATCGACCTGTCCATCATCAACCTGTCCTCTCCTGAAAATTCGAGAACAGGACGATGACGAAAAGCACAGGACGATGAGGAAAAAGGCAAATCTATTATGTGTTTTGGATTTTCTAGTATTCCCATATTCTCGCATTTAGTAATTCAATATTCTCGTATTGACCATTCAAAACACACATCTACTTAGCCGAGCGTTGTGAAGGTCTACTTGGACTTGTTCGACAATTTCTGTCATTGTTTGTTGGATTCGCCCTACAGTGGTCACGTTTTTGGGTCTTTTGACTTGAAATGTTGAGGGTTTAACGTTTCTTGGCAGTTAGAGCAAATTTTCCATTGGAGCGTGCCAATAAACGGCCCCAGCTCAAAAATTCTCGTTTGGCTAAAAATCGTTTAAAAAAAAGTTCCAGTCGTGCAGCATGACCATGTGAGGGAATTTTTGTAGGAAACCGATTTTTATTTACTTTTTAACTGATTTTCAACTTTAAAAGTTAAAATTCGAACACTTATTGCGCGCCAATAACGTTCAAATTTACGGCATTCAAACTTGATTTAATCAACATTCCGCAAAAAGTATGATTTTTTAGGTTTTAAAAAAAAAAAAATTTATCGGTTTTTGCTATGTTTTAGCACATTTTGTGGAATTTGAGTGCGTTGCTGTGCACGAAAAGTTCTGTTTTTCGAATTCATCCTTTCGTAGATGATTCTTTTACTGATTAATTTTGCTTGACAAAACTGGCGATTTTTATTATATTTTATTTTTTTTTCAATTTTTTGTCGGTTTTTGCGATTTTTGGAGCACATTTTTTTTAAATTTGAGTGCTTTTTGTGCACCACTCGCGGTTCTTTTTATAGGCACAGATTGAACGTGTGATATAAATATATAGTAATGACTAGGGAAGAGCATGACTGAGAATAATTAATAAATCTCATCCTATTCCCTATCAAGTCATGTTAATATTTCAATGAGAATGTATATTTTCAAGTTTCACTGTTAATGGTTTTTTCGTTTGATTGAAATGTTAGATTCTAAGTATTATGTTTATATAATTAACGTTTTTTTTTTTTTTTTTTTTTTATACGTATGAAAACTTTTCAAAATTAGTTAGAATTGGAATTCAGTAATATTCAACCATGATTTTTGGATACTGTACCACGTTTGAAAATAATTCTCTAAGGAAGGTTTCTTTGAGAAACCGCATTGCAGAATGTTTGTTCACCGAAAACTTTGAATTCACATTCTGATTATATTAAAATATGAAGTGTTTTACAAAAACAAGCTTTTTTTTGCAAACCAACGACAAATTGAAGGAAATCCAGGACAGGGCGATGATGGCAGGACAGGGTGGTGATGCAAATGGTGAGAATCAACGTGCCGCATCATCGCCCTGTCCTAGTGTCATCGACCTGTCCACCTAAATTTTTAAATATTTATTTTCTGAATTAATAAAAGCGCTACTGCTTGGATTGGCATTGAATTTCGATACATACGATATAGAGAGCATCTGTGATTTTTTTCAGCTCGATTCGAACAGTTTTTCTTTTTTCAAAAGTCAAACTCAAAACTGACCTTTTCTGTGAGAATCACCCACATACGGAAGTTGATATCACCCTATAATTTTTTTGTGACTTGAAGAAATATACTGAACCTAATGACAGTATTCATGTCAAGTTCAAGGAAAACTCTCACAGTCGAAGAGTTTTGATTGAATCAGCCTCATAGCTCAACCCGTTGGAGTGTTGCAACTGAAGAGAAATTTCTCCTTAGTGAGAAGGGACACAAGTTCGAACTTCGTACGAGGTATTAATTATGTTTGGGTTGTAACAGTTGGCGCAGTCGGTAGGACCCGAACCTACGCTCCCATAGGGAATGTGATCTCCAACTAACATCAACATATAGAAACACGTTATCTATCTCTATTTAATTGGGGTTTCCCATACATGTATGTGTTACATATGAGTCCACGTATCTCAGTTATTGCTGTCACTCATTCAGCAGAGATAAATTTATTGTAATGGAATCATTGTGATTGGGATACTTTTAACCTACATATTGGCCTCGGGCATAGTCTGGATAGGGAATGGAATGGGCATAGTCTCTATCGGCGAAACGCAGCATAACGGTAGCTTTCAACACATCTAGACCACGACTCCCCCATCAAGTCTCCTGTGGTGTCTGTTGACCACCTCCCTCCATGCTCTACGGAAAGTTTCCTTTCAGTTTGTCAGACCCAAGAATACGGAAAAGAAGAATGATAACAAAACGGTTAATCTAAGCTGTGATTAAACAGTGCTGATGACTGTTATACTTCATTGACTGCTGATTGCAATAATGATGTTTGTGATAATTAAGGACGCGTTTTTTCCTATCATATTGCAAGATTTTGTTAGGAGAAAGAAAAGTAATTGGAAATCGGAAGTGGAAATAGAAAACGTTTGTCACTAACTTCCGTTTTCTTCATTGAAATGGGTTTCCACAATTTTGACGGGAAGAGTTTGTTCGAATAGGAGTAGCCGTGAATAGTTGCATAACGGTACTTATCATAATACTAAAATAATTTTCATACACACGATATCACTTTAATAAAATTTTTGAAGAAATTCGCCCCAAAAAGATAAATGGAACAAAAACATCAATATATACGTACATCTATATACGTATACATCTATATACGTAAAACGTACCTACATACCCACCAAGAATGTTAACTAACTGTTCTCATTAGGCATCATAATGTTAGGGGAGAAAATTGATGTACGAATTTTTAAACGAACTATTTTCGTATAATAGCAAGAATCCACTTCCGCCTTTGATCAATTTCTTAGGACTTCAAAGGAAAATAAGTACCTACCTACGAAATTATATTCGTTCGGTAATTGGAACGACCATTTACAAAGAACAACACAATAACTACACATTTTAAGTAGATTTTTTTCTTAAATACAGATGTTTAATAATGACAAAAAATCCATTCAACCGAAAAACTATGTAGGAGCCGACCAAAACATGAACGATCTGATAAGGTTGATACCTGCGCCAGGTTCAAACGTTTTTCTGCCCAAAGCTTCTTGAGGGACACAAATTGACTTTGTAATGAATAGTACGCATGCTCAATCTGGACGAATATTAATCCATATACTCGTATAATTTCTGGACAGACGTTTAATAAGAATCCAATATGGAAGTCGTTTTTAAGGAGTCTTGAAGCATGCCGCCGTATGGTCTCTCCCCAGATTGAACAACCTTGGAAGATACTCCTGAGAGGAGACTGTAACTCAGTCAAAGTCCTTGGATGTGCCCAAGCTGCTATCTTAACCCACAGGTGGGGCGTGTGTGTGACTTCCAACTGAGCAGGTTGATGCCCGAATTTATGGCACAGCCACAAAACTCCCGTGGCCAGAGAGCATGCAGTACCATGTGAACCCCCGCACACATGGCGTGCAAAATTTCATCCCTCAGCAGGCATATTTAATTGCATGCTGAAGTAGTAAACCACTGCCCCCGCAAATCCGACCCAAACTGGGGGGGGGGGGGGGGGGCTGTTGGCGCTGCGACAGTGTCTATACACCTGTAGCCCCTCCTCCCGCAATACTATTTATTGGAGGTGGTGCCTAAAAACACTGCCCCATTAAGGCCAGTTTTTCCCTCCCTCTGGGGAAAAACCCAGCCAAAGCAGTATGGGAGCAGGAGGGAGGGAGACCAATTGATCTCACCCATGAAGCCCATAGGTATATTGTTCGTGTGGTACTACATAACCCATTTTTTGGCGCTGGCTCATGCATTCTCCCCTCACTCACATCACACCATCCCTTCAGAACTACAGAACCTGAAGCACGAGGCGCACAGTCCTGCAGGGACCAGAAAACTACGCTAAACTAAATTAAATCTGTATTGAATCCCGCAGGGGATATTATCACATAGCCTACCCAACTGAAGTTATAGTATACACTCTAACACCCGCCACCCCAATCCATCCTTAATTCTAAGAAAAAATCCTATAAAAGATGCGACAGATACCCTGGCTGGTCAACTGGACACAGTGACATGCTATAGAGCTTTACTGCAAACTCCCCATACCCCACCACAAACTGGGTCAACTCGTGCTTAGAAACTATCCATCGCATGTTCCTACTGGGCAGAAACACTTGGCAGGAACCCTCCTCAGGAATAAGGAACCCTTGTTCTCATTGTCCCAATCCTGGTGCCAAGATTGCAGGAGCATGCGGTCGAGTGCCTCGATTCATTTGCTCCGTGGACATCAAGGCTCCCCATCACCAGCCACATCAACCAAGGAATTCAACCAAGGTAATGCATGTTTGTCCTTATCCGAGTAACCCCTACCTCCTCCATCCCTCAACTTGATGGGAAGGAACCCCCGCCAACACAGGGATAGCACTTGTGGCTGAGGTACTTGATTCACAATCAGCAAGGCCAGATGCTGCAAAGATCCAAGCTTCTTCCATCATGTCTTACCAATGAGATGTACTTGAATAAGCTTGAACCCCATACAACAGGATTCCAAGGAAAATTCCACACTAGATCTCAACCTGCTCCAAGTAACCCAGGCACCATTCTAAACCAGCAAGACGATAGGCCTTAGCAACCCCCCCCCCCCCCCCCCGCAGGTTCTTGAGAGGCTTGTAGTTGGAGTATTGAGGTCACTGTTCTCAGGATTCACAGTCGACAACCAACATGGTTTTTACAAAGGTAGGTCAACCTTTACGAATATAATCACATTTACTGAATTTGTTTATAAAAAGTTTCGACCAGGATATACAAGTAGATGTGATTTCCACAGATTTTACCAAAGCCTTCGACAAATTGTCACATGCTCACATTCTGGCTTTGCTTGAATAACTTGGTATTTTCGGTGTCTTACTGTGGTGGCTGGGAAGTTATCTGGTGGATCGTATTCGACAAGTTCGTCTCAAGAGTGTCATTTCTAACCCTTTTGAAGCATCGTCAGGAGTTTCTCAGGGGTCCAATATTGGGCCACTGTTATTCTCATTGATTATAAACAGTGTTCAAACTGCACTTGTAAATTTGGAGTATTTGATGTTTGCTAACTAACTCAAGATTTTCTGCCCTGTGAGGTCCCGTGTTAAATGCTGTCAGCTGCACTCTTCCTCAGTGGTGACCTGCAAATAATCTTGTACTTAATCCATCCAAGTGCCTGCCATGTCCTTTGGAAGAGCAAGGTCACAAGTGGTGTCCTAGTATTGTATCAGTGGAGCATCTGGTTGAACCGTGACCTAGGTGTGCTCTTCAACACATACATACTCTTTGGCACATACTGAAAGTGTGTGTGGTAAGGCGCTAAGGAAACTTGGATTGCTGAAGAGAAGCGCCCCAGACTTCACAGGCCCCACTGCCATTACTCTGTTGTACTAAACTATGTTGTATTGTTGTATGGGCTCCACATAACGCCACAAGTTTGTACTGACTTGGTGGTGGGAGGGGGGTTTCAACGCTGCTTTTTGCGCTTTTTGGCCTTCAGGTTGTGAGTGTCTTGGGATCATGCTTGCTACCCGGATCTAATGACTGCCTATGGAAAGGAGTCATTGAAAGATCGGAGAAGAGTGGAAGATTTGTCTTTCTTCTTTAGGCTGTTGAGAGGCCGAAACTGCTGTCAGGTATTGGTATGTCAGCACCACTTGCCCACACGCTCTCATCAGACGTTTTTCGTGCCTTTCGCTGATAGGAACTACCCATTTCATCGTCCCCTGTTTCGACTGCCTCGTGAGGCGAACGCGCTGATGGATTAGGTTGATTTCGACCTTTTTGTTGGATCTCTCCCATCGCTCAAATCTATAGAAAATCTATATCCTCCATGCTGGCATGATGGCCGACTTCGCCCTAAATTATTTATCTATGTTTCTGATTGTGACCTATATCATGTATTTCGTAATTAATTATATTTATATTTCTAAACCTCGACTTGTTTTCTAAATTTGTCTTTATGCTATTATTGTCAATTTATATATTTATCCCCGTAATGGCAACAATATTGTTTTTCATACGTATAGTATACAAGGTATCTACTGCAATTGGCACAAAGTGCCGTTCAAGATATCTCACTCTTGATTATATTATAAGGCTACAGTTACATTGGAAGCGACTTTTTGCTCTGCCGTTAACGGACAAACTGAGGTCGCCCGATTCGACCGACTAGGATGGTTACACTGGACCCGAATCATGAACGTTTTTAACCAGTTGGGCACTCATTTCCGTACCCCTACGTGATGGAAGACGTTGAAGTTTTTCGTATTTTGAATGAAAACTCTTTTTTGTTTAGTGGCCGTGGGTGAATGATATTTCCTGATAGTTGCTGTTCCTGTGATAAAGGGAATGTACCTATACGGTGAATACCATACCTACATCGTTTCCACAACTTCTTGGACAACCTAGAAGATCTGATGAATTATTTCAGAATGAAAATGGTAGGTAGAGGGGGGGGGGGGGGTTTCATCCGAAATCAGCAAAATTTCTGAATGTTCATAAAAATTTTAATAGTCCCTAATATTTTGTTGTAAAATATTCACTTAAACGATATGTAGGCGTTTTCGTAATTTTTCTTGTTCATTTTTTGAAGTGTAAGCAATTTATTGTGCCAATCGTGCAACAAAATGAGCTCAGCCTTTGTGCTAGAAAGCTTTTTTCCCTTTTTTAACGAAAGATCAGATTTTTTATCTCAACCCTATAGATAGATAGTGTTATCGTCTGGAATGACATATATAATATTCATATAATCGTGCTATACGAAAGAGCGATAAATAAAATGCAACTAAAAAAGCATTTTGCCTCATTATATTTATAACAAAGTTTTATGAGGAAAATGTTGGAAAATTCAATTTTTTTAATTCTAGTTCCAAGGCTCCTAAAGTTAAAAAAATGTTGCTGGAGCTGACCCCCTTCCCCATTGTAAAACACAATTTCGGCATCTGCTTAGAAACCTACCGCTGATAACGTAGCGAAATCGAATCTCTTCGTGATTTGATCTCATTTCTTCATATGATTCTCGAATCCAGGTTATCTAGTGTTCAGCCCAAAATTGACAAGATGTAACGAATTTTCACTATCAAAATTATCCTGCAATATGGATAAGGAGATATGGATCTGTGCATTGGCAGGCTAGATTTGACACCAATGGATTTTTATGTGTGGGTTACCCTCAAGTCGGAAGTTTACAGTGTGCGCATTCAAGATGGAGACGATTTGACATCCAGGATTTGAGAATAACGTGACGAATCGGTTACGTTAGCTCATGTTCAAAAGTTACCGTATTTTTAGTTAAAGTTTTACATTTTAATTTGTTCCATGAATTTTTTTATTTATTTGAGGTTTAGGAGATAAATTTCAGAATTTTCATTTATTTTAGATTTTCTGAATTTCAGAATTGGAAAATGAACGTTAGTTAGTTTTATCAGCATTTTACTACCTGTGTTTACCTCCTACTAACGCTTTTTCACACTGCAACTCGAATTTCTCCATAAATTTGGATAGTAATCTTTATTTTGACCATACTTTTCAAAGGCTGATTAGATTTTCCAACTTTTGTGAGATCCCGAAGACTATTAAGATCATCAACTTATTAAGAAAAAGAATGTAAAATTTAACGCGAATTCCGAAAATGAGGTGAAAAGATGAAGGGAGGTAAAATGGAGAATTTGGGTTTCAACCACAACAAACGTGGTTTATTCGATAAACCCTTGAAAACGATATATCTCTGGAACGGATTGAAATAGAGAGGTGTAGTTGGCGGCGTTAAACTACATTTTTGGTTGATTTTAACCTCCTTGATAATTTTCATCTGCTTACTATACACGCTATATGTATGTTTACATATACTGTATGTATACATACATATGAAAAAGCGTTAAACTCTGGAATTCGTTACAGAATCACTCAAAACGAATTTCAATGAAGACATTTTTCAGGAATTTTGATTTTGAAATGTTGGGGCCATCGCAATAGCTTCATTTTTTACGAAAATTCCCTAAAAGTAATTACTAGATTCAAAGTAGACTCAGGAAGTCACGTTAATGTTATTTCGATAAGAATCTTCAAGATATTTGACATAAATCCGAATGAACATTAAAAAAAAAAAAAAAAAAGTGGAATCTTGAATTGACAGCATATAATAATAGTCAATTAAAAATAGAGGGAAAAGTAAACTTAATGACTAAATTCATACCTACATGTAACGAAATACATATTAACAACATATAGTACCACGGCCGATAAGCCGATATTTGGTCTTGAAACAAGTGAAAATGTTTAAATAATTACTAAACTAGAAGAGATGAAATCAGAAGAAGTAGAAAAATTAGAATCTACGGAACTTGTAATGAATACATTTAATAACGTATTCAATGGTGTTGGTAAATTTCCAGGGAAGCCAAACTCTATTAAATTGAAAGAGTATGCTTCACCTGTTACTTTTTCGCCACGCAGGATAACTAAAAACATGCAAAAACGATTAATAATACAGTTGGATAGGCTAGAAAATGAGGGTATAATCTCTAAACCGAGGGGTCAATGTCTATGGCAGCCATATGTTCATGTCTATTCCCTAGTTATTATCAAAAAATATAGTAATAAACTAAGAATTTTTCTAGATCCTAAACATTTGAATGAGAAATTTCTAGTTGATAAATACCAGTACCAACTCAAGATGAGATATTTGACGATTCGTGTGGTAAGAATTATTTTTTCAATATTAGATTTGAAGGAAGGGTTCTCTCAGATTTGTATTGACGATGTGAATCATCTGAATTATGCACGAGTGCTACTCAATTTGGTAGATATAGGTTCCATATATTTTCGTCAGGTGGAAAATGATGAGCGGAAATATTTCAAAAAATGATTTCCGAATCATTAGAAGACATAGAAGGTGTTAAGATATAAATAGATTATATAACATAGAAGGAACGAAAAAACAAGAACAAGATACAATTTTAACAAAAGTATTAACAAGAGCACAGGAATCAAACGAAAAGAAATTGAAATTCTGTGAAACTAAAGTTAACATATTAGGAAGCATAATATCCAAGGATGGCATAGCAGTAGATCCGAATAGAATAAGGCAATCAATGAAATGCCAGAACCTGATAATAAGAAGGCACTGTCAAGATATTTAGGTGTAGAGAAGTGTGTTGCGAAATTCGTTCATTTTATCCCCAGAAACTACTCTATTAAGAAGTTTAAAAAGAGAAAGTGAAGACTGGAAGAGGAAACAAATTCATTATGATTGTGTTAATAAAATAAAAAAGTTGTTGACAAATAACACTATGCTAGCACACTATCATGAAAAAATACCTGTAACCAACCAAAATGATGCTTGTAGTGAAGGTTTAGGGTGCGTCTTACTCCAAAATATCTAACTAATTTCATTTGCCACCAGTTCACTAACTAAAACTGAGCAGAAATATGCAATAATTTAAAAAGCATATGCTTTGCTCTCGAACGGTTCCACTACTACGAAATACAGTCGAACGGTCGAAATTCAGACGGACCACAAACCCCTAATTTCAATAGCAAAAGAAAATTTTGATAAGGTTCCCGCTAAACTACAGTGAATGGAACCTAAGCTAATGAGATACAAAATTACAGTGTCATACTTACCTGGTAAACGGATAGTGTTAGCGGTTGCCCTCTCAGGAATATTTATACCTGGCAATGGAGTGAGGGATCCGGAAATGGATTATGTGATATAGCCTAATAACTTCGGTGACGTCAGGAGAAAGGTATAATGCATTTGTAGAATCTACTTAATCCGATCCATCCCTAAGTATAATAATAACGTATGTATAATCTGATTGGACAAATAAAGTATCTGGAGAAGCCGGACGTTATCTAATATATAAAATTCTCGTGTCACAGTTTTTGTTGCCATACTCCTCCGAAACGGCTTGACCGATTTTGATGAAATTTTTTGTGCTTATCCGGTATCTATGAGAATCGGCCAACATCTATTTTTCATCCCCCTAAATGTAAGGGGTAGTCCACCCCTAAATTTTTTTAATTTTATTTTTGACCGATTTTGATGAAATTTTTTGTGCTTATCCGGTATCTATCAGAATCGGCCAACATCTATTTTTCATCCCCCTAAATGTTAGGGGTAGTCCACCCCTAAATTTTTTTAATTTTATTTTTGACCGATTTTGATGAAATTTTTTGTGCTTATCCGGTATCTATCAGAATCGGCCAACATCTATTTTTCATCCCCCTAAATGTTAGGGGTAGTCCACCCCTAAATTTTTTTAATTTTATTTTTGACCGATTTTGATGAAATTTTTTGTACTTATCCGGTATCTATGAGAATCGGCCAACAATTATTTTTCATCCCCCTAAATGTTAGGGGTAGTCCACCCCTAAATTTTTTTTTATTTTTTAGACAAAATTTTTAGTTTCTATTTTTTATGATACAACATACAAAAATACATACAATCCTCAATTTTCACCCTTCTACGATCAACCCTTATTTTTTAATAGCCATTTTAGTAATTTAATCATTTTTTCTCTCCGGTCGAAAACTGATCAATCGTCATTTAATTAGTTATCCCCGCCAGATGTCTACAGGTGTACTAGGAAATTATTTATATGGCAAAACAACATCTATTTTTCATCCCCCTAAATGTTAGGGGTAGTCCACCCCTACATTTTTTATTTATTTTAAAACTACCCTTAGAGATCTACCGTTTGCGACCCAGTAAACAGCACGGAGTAGTAACAGCACGGAGTAGTAACACCCAGTAAACAGCACGGAGTAGTAACAGTGGCATGCTCTCGAGTGGGTAAACCATCCAGTTTGTTTGTGTTAGCTAAAGATGGACTAACAAAAAATATTGTTCACGCTATAGCATTAAGAGATTGATATTGTTTAATAGTGTTACTGTCGTAACTGTTTAATTAATGATATATAATTTTAAGGAATAAATTATAATATAACTTAAACATAATGTTTGCCTTTTGTTATTTTTATATTCCCTCATCGTTCACAGCGCTCCATGCTTATTTCACGCATATACCACATTCTTACATACATACAATATACACATTCTAACATACATACATACTTACAATAAGTAAGCTATTTTTTGTCTACACTAGAAATTACTAGGAAATTATTTATATGGCAAAACAACGTTTGCCGGGTCAGCTAGTTCTAAAATAAAAAATTATCTAGCATTAAATGATAATTTTTTATTCTATAATGATAGGGTAGTAATTCCAAGAGCAGTTCGAAAAAATTATTGTCAATGCTTCAAGAGGGTCAAATGGGAATTGAAAAAACTCGATTAAAATCAAGGAAATAATTAATATTAATAATAATATTTTATGTATAAATATATTATATTATTCTATAATACTTATTATATATTATATTATTTTTGTATACAAAAATAATGATTTTTGGCCCGGAATGGTAGATGAAATCAATGACTTCATTGAATCATGTCAAATATGTAAGGAAAATCGGATGTATGACAATAAAGAGCCAATGATTATCCAAAAAATTCCCTACCGCCCTTGATCAAAACTTGGAATGGATATTTTAGAATTTAGGACTAAATCATATTTGGTAGTCGTTGATTATTATTCTCGATGGATAGAGTTGGAGAAAATAAAACGTAAAGATAGGGAGAATGTAAAAAAATCTGTGAGGCGATGGCCAACCGATTCGACTATCCAGATGAAATAATTACAGATAACAACCCATTTGGTAATAAACTACCGGGGTCTCTCGTTCATCAAGTGCGTGGCCAAGATCCTCTCTTGCACGATGTTCAATCGATAGTCTAATTTTGCTGAGGAGCATGGTATTCTCTCTGAGTTCCAATGTGTATTTAGGCGAGGATACTCTGCAGTTGAGGCTGTTTTTGTCCTCACCGGATTGGTCAAGCTGCGGCTGTGTGTCTCAAGGAGAAAGATTAGTGCTTTCTTTGTTGATCTGAAGGCCTCATTTGATGGAGTGAATAGGCCCTTTCTCTTTCAGAAGCTCTTGGGGGCAGGAGTATCTGCAAAGTTTGTAGGTGTGCTGCAGGCCCTGTACACTGGGAGCAAATCGTGTTTTTCGATAAAAGATGGCTATACCCCCAGCTTCTCAGTTGTCTCCGGAGTCAGGCAGGGCTGCTCAATCAGTCCGTTGCTTTTTGCGATATTCATTAACGACCTGGTGGACGAATAGGGCTATGGAGTCTTGAGTGACTGTATAGTCAGCATACTAATGTACGCCAATGACCTGTCGATCCTGGCCGAGACTCCGGAGGATGTGCATTGGAATATCTATGCTCTACATGAGTATTGTCACAAATGGAAACTGTCTGTCAACATGTCCAAGTTCAAGATCATGATATTTCAAAGTGGGGGTCGGCGGAGCCATAGGGAGCACTGGAGTTATGGGGAGGCAGAAGTGGAGATTGTTAATGAGTATCATTATCTGGGAGTGGCTCTCACACCAAGAGTATCATTCACGAAACACCTCAGATGCAAGGCTGGTGCAGCTAAGACAACACTGAAATGTGTTTGGGGGGACGTCTTTGGCTGCCCTCAGGTCCCTCTGGGGTCCATGTTGAAGGTATTCAATGCTGTGGTACGTGCCAAACTGTGCTATGCTTCTCAAATCTAGTGATACATGGAATACGGGGTGGTCGGACATGCGCTACTGCTTTTTATCAGACGTGTGTTGCGTCTACCACAGTTTGTCCTAGACTACTTGTTGCTCCTGGAGACCAATCTGGAGACCATCTTGTCTTCTACTCTACAGCTGCATCTTCAATACCTTGCCTAGGTGGCTGGAATGTCGATCTCCCGATTACCATGGATAGTTTCGGTGGAGGTGGAACGAGCTGGGGCCTTCTGGACACGAGAGTGGCGTTCTCGAACAGAGGATATGGGGTTGCCTGAGGTCTTGTTCAACAAGGATACTGCAAGATTGAGGTTACAGGCTGATGCCATGGTGTAGACATTCAAGGTCAGGAAAAGGGCATACTGTTGGGGTAGAGATGAGACCACTAAGACTTTCTCTCTTTATCGTGAACTGGACCGTACTGTTCGCTATGTGGACTTCTCGAAGGATAAAGATTGCTCGATCAAGGCCACCAGATAGATTTTCGGGATAAGGACGAAGCTGATTTCTTAGAAAGCGAATCCATACCCAGTCTCAGTGTCAGAGGCGTATGCACTGTGCAATTTGTGAGAAAGGGAGGATGAATTTCACTTCCTTTGTGTATGACCCTTACTCTCCAAGTTCCGGCTTCAAGCCTTACACTGTGCGGTCCTAACGCGTGAATCACTATGTTAAATGGCCCCAACTGGACTCCCTGAGTGCAAATCTGCCGTGCGGCGTGGAGGTACAGAGGGCTCTTGGTCGCAGAATTCAACTGGCACTGGAGAAAGCCACTAGCCAGATGGAAGAGACATCAAGTGATCTTCAGGTGAATTCAATTAAACGGGGTGTTGAATTTTGATTGAAAATGTTTATTATTGTTAGTTTCATTATTATGTACACAATTCGTTTGTCTTCTTTTCATCGCCCTGCTTGTAATGCTGTATTGAGATACTATATGTTAACTTATCTATTACACTCGAACCTCCGGCAGACGGTATTAACCATACCGTATTGACTGAAATAACATTGTAGCATCACAGCGCCATACGTTCATGATGCAGGGAGGCGCTACTCCACCGATTGTTGCTTGGCTTTTCTTTCAGGAATAGTGAGACAAATACTGTAAGTAGAAATGGGTTTTCACTTTTCGTGAAAAGAAACGTAATGACTGACTGCTGCTCACAACGGGCGGGATTGTGTATGGGGGTAGCGGGAGCATTATCGTATGCGGACATTTCAATTAGGTACTTGTTCTGGCCAAACAAATTGGATCACTGACTTGTGTGGCCTCTCGTTAGATTCATATTCAATTGCTCTGTATCACAAGTTTGCTAATTCTCAAAAAGAAAAAAAAAACATTATTGGTATTGCTTGGCATTCATACTTTTTGATAAACCCTCGAATTCAGTGATCTTACCTGCCACTCTTTTCAGACCGTTGTACACCTTGTGACGTGTGCTCTGAATCTTGTTTTTAAAAATAAAGTAATCATTTTTAGGATACTATGTTCAGCTGATGGTTGAAAGTATGGCCCACCACGGGCCAGGATGCGCTGACGCCGCCTAAAAATGCAGTAAAAATATATAAAGACGCTTGCGTTGAGGTCCTTATAAAATGGGAGGGAAATATAAGAAGCGCTCAGAATGTTAGTTTTAGTGATCCATAATGAATTCAGTGATAAACAGAGAATGTATAACGTCTCGGTGGGGAAATGAATGCGCTGACACACATCTGATCGGCGGGTCCTTTTCATTAGCATACAAACTGGCAGCTGAGTATACGTCTAATTTATAGAGGACGCGCAAGTTTGAAGGGGAGTAACGCGCCTGGCGGTCCGGGTCCCGGTCCCAGTCCCAGTCCCAGTCCCTGAGAGTCCAGGGCCCTTGGGTCCCCTCCTCGAGGGGTCAACGGCTCCTTGGAGCCAGACGGGCCACCCTGGCGTCGAACCTCCACCCTCCACCATCCTGGTATCACTTATCTATCAGCTTCCCTCCCCACCTTCACACTTGCATATATAGCGATTCCAACGCCACGCAGCCTCCCTCCTTCCTTTCCTCACCCCTCCTTATCGCCAAATCGTACGGAAGTGGTCCAGTTCGCATCTGAAGTGATGCGTCTTGGAGATGTTAAGTTCAATCACATGCAATCTAGATAGAAGACCGCAGTTGTATAGGAATTGGTTTATCTTTTCCAATAACACACCTCTGTAACCTGCCAAGACCCCCCCCCCCCCCCTCAGGCCCCCTCTTATCATACCATAAAGCGTATGTTACTAAATAACTGATTTAATACTTTTTTAATAACCAAAATCTTAAATCGGTCTCGCAACCGTACAAAAGTAGAATACTAGTAGAAACCACCAGTTTTTGTCCAAAAGTATCTCTCATGAGGACACAGTCATGGGGTCGTGGATTTCAACCAAACTTTTTACTTTCCTTACTTAACCCGAAGCTCACGCTCTGAAACTCACGCTAGGATGGGTATTTTGTTCAACCTGAACCCATAAATTATGGGTTTATGTGTGTATGTATGTATCTATTTATGTATGTATGTATGTAACTCTTACGTATTGCAACCTTACGGTACGACATAAAAAATTCCAATTTCGGGGTTGAGTTTCTATATCCAAGAGCTACTGTGAAAAAATCAGCTTAAAATTATCATTTTTAGGGGGTTAAATAAATCAGAATAGGCGAAAACCTTTTAGCAATTTTTCTATCTTTTCTCCAACATGGCTCGAAGGATTTTGATGAAATCCGCAGGAGTTACTCTTCTTGTAGGTACTAAGATATAAGATACCCCTCATGCTTGGGAACTCTAGAGAAGGTAATTAGCTAAATACTTCGATAGATAGGTTAAAAAACGTCGTTTTTTAGCACCTTTTTGGCCTTTCCTTCAATATGGCTCGATGGATATTGATGAAATTCAAAGGAATTATTTATCGTATAAATACAAATGATATTCGATACCCGTCATGGCCAGAAAGATGCCCTAAAGACACAAATGAGCTAAATAAAAAATTTAAAAACATAATTTTTAGCACTTCCTTAGAATGAAAAAAAGCAGTAATTAGCAAAAAACTTCCCAAAATTTGTGAAAAACGTAGTTTCCGTCAAAATGGCTCAAGAGACTCTTCTATAGATGAAAATTATACCCATTTCACATATACATATCTCCAGAAAAATACTGTATAAGCGGTAGTAAGCCGAGAAATACCAAAAATGGCCATTTAGGGCAGGTTCAAAAACGAGTTCTCATATAAGTACCTACCTCTGTTAACTATCTCGCTTTTGCTGACTTTTAAAAAAACTTTCAAGTATGATGAATGAAATCAAGACAGTGCAAGTTGTGTAGATAACAAAGTTCAAGTCAATATTTCGCGGAGAAATAGGCTTGGCCATCAGCAGCATTTAATTTGGTTGTCATTAACGTGCGCTTACTGCCAAAATTCTTAACGCGACCGACTGTCTTGTTTTAATTATATCGCACCACGACTATCTTATATTACCCTTTAGGCGGGTCGGAAAGTAGTAACCACTTACCTTAGCAAATATTCAATATGAAACATAACAACGAGTTTTTATACGACAAAACAGTAATTGAGCTGCCTTTAAAAATTGTTTCGAACTTCAACACATCAGGAGAGAGAGGAGTTGAATTTACTTAATTCATGTTTAATATTCGGCCAAAACCAGAAGTTCGTAGCAATTTTTAGGGATGGTCATACAATCTGTGTTCATCGGTCTCTTACTGACAGTCACCTGAAGAAACTTCTGGACTAATGGAGTCCTATACTTGAAAATCAAGCAATCGAATAACAACCCCATCCTTCTAAGATGTTATTCATCATTATAGCATCCAGGTAAAATGAATACAAGTAAGGGAAATAGTGGGAAGCCTCGCACCAGATGTTTTCTGTGTGTTCTACACCCCCGTGAAATAACCACGTGTACATTCGTTTGTCAAAATGGGGCCTTAGGGACCCGAAAATTTCATGATATGTGTCCAAACAAGAGCTTTTTTTTCCTGTTTTCCTATAGCATTACATCTTCTCGGACGTTTGATTATTTTTATTTATTTATAGACTACGAATAAAAGACTTGTAACCCGCTCAAACAACGTCTTCGATTAATAACAGACACGGTATAAACTTGTTGGTTATAACATGGAGGAACACTAATTTGGACAAAAACTTTATTCTCCCATCCTAAGAACCTCAACCGTGGGGCAGAGGTTAATAATATACGAATATGGTGAATTAAATCTTCGAAGAACTTTTCGTACAGAAAAAATTATGAAAACCTGTTACATTCCAAAGTTGAACATGGGAGAATCACGAAAATTAGATAAGAATAGTTCAAATATCAGGATTTTTCGGTATTAACCCCTCCATTTATCCCCCATCTTGATAGAATTTGAAAATCTTGACATAATTTCCAAAACTGTATCGGATTTATAATGGAACAAAATAAGAATCAAGAAAATCGGTTGAGATTTGCAGCTTGAGCAGCGAATCCCCTCAACATTGGAGACTGGGAAACATCTTGTCCACGATAGGATATTTGAGTGATAGGTTGAGCTATTTCAAGACTTTGAGTAATAGTTTGTCGTCTTTGGGCACTTTGAATAACAGTTTGTCTTCTTTGGGGACTTTTCAATTGCTCTCGTAGGAGACTTGAAGAAATGGTAACATTGCACTAGAAATATAAATTTGGGAGTATTACCTACCCTTGAAAATGTAATAATTAAACTTGAACGTCTGGAATAAATTAGGTATATAATTGAGAGTGGGAAGAGGAAAAATAGAAAATTATGAAAACTTAATCGACCAATGTAGGTATTTACGAAGCAAAGGGATAGGGATCCTTCTATATACCCCAGATGCTAAGTTCCTCCTGAAACGGTCCGAGAAAATATAGAGGATTGAATTACGAGGAATAAACAGCAGCACATTATTCAACAACGCTTTGATACTACTCGATTAATTCGTACGAAGTGGTTGAGCCCACATCTCCGAACTGTTTATCAATGAAGGTAGAGGACTGTGGTAAAACCTAATAGTATATGTATCTCTCAGGAATTCCTCCCTTCATCGGTTGTTCAAGGTAGCGATATTCCTAATTACCGCAAACCAAAGTATTGAGAAGAGCGCGTTGATTTCGCGAAAGGTAGCGGAGTAGGCGCACTGTCTCGGTTGAGACGATCACCCAATTCTTAACCCTGGAACAGCGTGGTGGAGTGATTGGCATCCCACGCTAAGTCGGGGGACGTAGGAACTTTGGGTCTTCCCTTTCCGCCCTCAACGCAATATGTAAATAATCCTCTTCCCCCGTAGTACCAGAGAATCTGCCCGTGATTCATTAACTTTCGTTTGAGTCGTTTGACAAAGTCATGTGGAGTGTTCGGCAACCCACTGTCCAGATATCGCTTATATTTTCCCCAAGTTTCATAAATTCGTTTTTCACCTTTTTGGCGAAATGTTGACGCGAAGTGAGAATAAAGGCACCAAAAACCCTCCTCAGTTAGTACGACAATGAGAAATCAATCAGTAGGTAATTCATCAACTTTGGTTTGTGTAAGTCATGTGGGGCTGTGCAGTTAACGCTTGTCTCTTGCCCGAGTTTTAAATATCCGTTTTTCGTATTTTTTGTTGTTTGGCAGTGTTCACTTTGTAACGGGACTAAAGGCTCCAAAAAACTTCATTAGCTACTAGAAAACTATGCCAGGTGTTCATCTCGCGAGAGAAGTAGTGACGAAGAGAAAAAAATCTTTGAATCACAGAATATTATTTAGAAGGAGTTTTATGGCCATCAAATTGGTATTGAACAATTTCTTCGAACTCAAAGTGCTCAAATTTCAAAACAGTGTAACATACTACAATGCGATAATCTACAAAAATTCGCTCACACGATGCTGCACGACTAGAACTTTGCTTTTTCATTTTATTTTATTTTTTATGTTTTTGTTTTCATTGTTTTTTGAAAATTATTAGTTACCTAATTAAAGAAATCAAGAAGAGGAAATCGACTCTAATTTATGTAGGGTATGTGTTCGGCACATCATAAGAAGAGCAACCGTAATTAATTCATAAATTATACAACTCCCCTCAGCACAAGAGGTGGGTGGTTGCATTTATAATAACATATTATTTTTGTACTTTATCCGAATTCAAGTACATGAAAAAAAAAGTTCCAGTTATGCAGAATGATCGTATGAGTGAATTTTTGTAAATTATGGTACTATATTATGTTAAATTAGTTTGAAATTCCAGAACTCCTAGTGAAAATGAATTGTTAACTATCAATTTTATGGCAATAAACCTCGTTCTAAAGGATTTCTGGCAATTAAAAAAAAATTTTTGATTTTTAGCTTTTTTTGCAGTTTTAACCTATTTATCGGCAAATATTAAAAACATTTAAGTACATTTTTCAGCATAATTTTTTTAATGTTCTAGGTCATTGTTAATAATCTTCTTTTTGCTAAAATTCTGCTAAAAACCTAAATTTGACAATTTCAAGTGATTTCTTTTAGAAATTTTTTTGAAATGAGACCAATGTAATGTGCTCATAAAATGCTGGCCAACAAACTCCTTGAAAGCTTGATTTTCGGGCGCAAGAACGAAATTTTTATCTCAATCCTAAGGAGAGTTATCCTCTGGCAGGACACACACACACACACACACACACACACACACACATCACACACACACACACACACACACACACACACACACACACACACACACACACACAACTCACACACACACACACACACACACGCACACACACACACACACAGGGCTAAACACACTACATGTCACAATCCGATCAAAATTGTGGAAATATAGACACACACACACTCGCGCATATATATATATATATTCAATATATATATACTTTTATATACCTATAAAATCTGTATATAATATATATATATATATATATTTCAATATATATATATATATATATATATATGAAAAAGCGCTAAACCCTAGGATTCGTTTCAAAATGCCTCAAAACGGATTTAAATTAAGAAACTACAGAAGTTCGCCTAAAAATAAAAAAAAATAATAAATAAATAAAAATGAAAAAAAATTCAACAACTTTATATCAGATGTCGGATAAATAAAAATAAAAAAATTCAACAACTTTATATCAGATGTCGGAAGGCACATATAGTGCATAATACGACAAGTACATTCAGTTCAGCATCCATTGCCGTGAAAAGTGGGATATTACGTAGAAGCGAAATATTAATAAGAAGAGAGAGCGAGGTTTCAAATAATAGCTAAAGGGCTAAAAATCGGTGAAAGTTTTTCGATCTCATGAATGCAGTAATGAAGAGATATTACGAAAAGGCTATTATGAGTGATTAACGAATGGACAGATTTAGGCAAATTGGCACTTACGGATAACGAAAATTATGTCCACGCTATATAATCAATTTATTATAATCAATTTAATATGGGCAGTCCATGCTTATGATTTATTCTAATTACATTTAATGACCTTTGCTTTTTTATCAAATAAAGTCAACACGTTCAATCTCAAAAACTCTAAAACTTCATTCAAAGACATACCATTATTATCGATCTTAATTTATTAGAAGACGAACAAACTAAAGGTCTGCCAAACTGGGTAGCAGCAGAGCTTCCTCGCTCATGAGGTTCTTCGGCGTTACCCATTTTCGGCAACTTGCTTTTCGATCGAAAGTAATATTTCAATTACTTATGGTCATAGATATATTTACCTGTGCCCCAACCTAGGGTAAGGGCACCAGTCATTGGCCACTTAGCAATGTTTATCATCTTACCCGCTTTATTTTTGAAGATATTTGTTTCTTTCCTAGGGTTTTAGGAAGCTAAACATCCAAACAATGTAATACAATAGCAATTTTAAACTACTAAAAGATCTACCAAGTATTTTTTTCGATGAGTTTAGAAAAATCTGTTTTCCACCAGCCATTGGCCAGGAGTTCCTATTATTAGCCACCTTGTCACCAATCACTGTTTCTTGTTCATTGTTTTCTGATCCACTGTGTCGGTAAACTTTCCATAAGAACTGATGATTTGTGGCTTTAACTATGAGAAATCAAATTAATCATCTTACATTTATTTGAAAAAGGTTTTATTCATTACCGTTTTACCATTTTTATTATTAACGAAGAATACTTTACATTTACTAGGTAGGTACTTTTGCAGTTTTTTCCGACCTGAATAGGTAACATTGGTTCTTGAAACATTGAAATAGGCAACATTGGACTTTAAAAGGGTACCTGTAGGTAGCGTTTCCTCGGTCTCATAGTTGGCCGCCAGCTGCGGTGGACCCAGCATATTGAGTACTTGTGCCAAACTGCCATGCGGGGGTACAGTTGCTCAAGGCCTTTTCCAACTATAGTTAGGGTGCCCAGCGGGATGTCCTCTTGAGGATTTTCCATGCAGTGGTGCGATCCCGAATTGATTATAAGTCTGCAGTTTATGGCTCAGCAAGGAAGTCCTTGCTGCGTAAGCAGGAACCTTTATTAAACAAGGGTCTTCGTTTGGCTACCCCGACAGCCTCCCGTCAGGTCATAGTTGGGCATCGTCAGCCACTCATAATTCGGCGAAATCTGCTAGCACTTCGTTATGCAGAACGCTTGCGCTATTTCCCAGGACACCCCCTGCATGAAGTGGTCACCATACCCTCCTTAGAAGAGACGTATTCCAGGCTTCAAACACGAACTCGCCCATTGGGTATTCGTGTTCAGGAGCTCTCAAGGTGGGATAGCATAGAGAGATACCCTTTAGTTTAATATGAGGTGCCCCCTGTCCCTCCGTGGACCTTGTCTTGGATGCGTGTTGACCTTCATATGAAAGTCGGGGTCGAGGGCAATACACCCCCACACATCCTCAGATGTCGCTACACTGAGGCAATCCAGCGATATGCTGGACACACCCTTATATTCACTGATGGCTCAAAGACACCTGATGGTGTTAGCCCTGCTCTATGGAGCCCCAACTTCCAAGTCACTAGGTGCATAGGTTAGATTACAGGTGCCTACTGAAGCGAAAAACTGAACATCAAACTCTAAAGAAAAATTGAAAAGAAGAACAAAACGCCAAACTCTATGGATAACGAATGCACTTTTTGACTGGTGCTATTCGCTTAAAAAAAAAATTAAAAAATAAAAAATAATTGGTCTGCTGACGAGACCAAACATCTAATATATATATATATATATATATATATATATATATATATATATATATATATATATATATATATATATATATATACACTATATAACTGTTAATTATGCGGAGAGAAAAAAATCTATTAGCTAAACATCATGAAGGTCATATGGGAGTAGAAAAAACTAAGACTAGAAAATTAGTTTTTTGGCCTGGCATGTCGGTTTATATCAACGACTAATATCATCATTTCAGGTTTGTCAAGATTTCATAGGTTTCATGACTATATTTCATCATTTCAGCTTTGTCAAGAAAGTCGGATTGTCCTTTCTGGAGATCCTGATGAATTACAAATGAATAACAACCCATTTAGCAGTGCGAAATTCAAAAAATGTTTAGCATAAATGGAATAAGTTTGACCATTAGTATCCCCCTTTATGCACAAGGTCATTAGCAGAAACGGAGAGAGGATAGTGAAACAAATTAAGCAAAAATGTGAGATAACGGGACAAAATATAAACATTCACCTAATGCAGTATAGACATACTCAAAATCCTCGTATTGGTTATAGCCCTAGCCGAAATATGTTAGGCCCACCCATCCCTAACCATCTCTAGAGGTCCCTAATCATATTTTCCCAATGTTTAACAAATCCAACATGACATTGACCGCCCCTGAACCTATATGTCCTACCCCGGTACAGGCGCAAGTGTTATAATGTGCGATAGCAAGAAAAAAGATAGTGCAGTCCCACGGAATCGAACCCATCGAACTCATGCATGTCCATCGAATGCGTTATCTCCCGAGCTAAGAAGGCACTTTATAATATGCGGTGAAACGAGGGCTAGTCACCATTCAGGGAGAAGTGGTATCTTACAATTTTCTCTATACTTTCGTATGCCCATCGAATGCGTTATCTCCCGAGCTAAGAAGGCACTTTATAATATGCGGTGAAACGAGGGCTAGTCACCATTCAGGGAGAAGTGGTATCTTACAATTTTCTCTACACTTTCGTTCATTACGATCAGAAAACACATTTTTGTGCAATAAAACTTGAATGGGACCTATATGAACCATTTAAATAAGCGCTGTTGGCAGCTTTTGCCATCTGGCCAATGATTGGGGTAGGAAAAATTTGCATCATTTCAGTTATTAGCCACCCGGCCAATGACTGGAGGAATCACTCTTCTTGTCATCCAGTTATTGGCCGGCCTTATATTTTCTACAATTTATGAGAATTGTATGTCCTGATGGCAGCAATTGATTGGTAATCAACTAGTGATCATGCAAACACAAAAAAAGTTCACCTAATTTGAAAAGCACCACATCAAACCCTTAAGAATGAGTGGAGGTATGGTTACCGTTTTCACAAGAAACAGGGGTGATCATCCTTCTTCCTGCACCTTCACCACGTGAAATGAGTTTGAGAGGTTTCTATGAGGTTTCACTATAACCTTAACCACCCCTCTGCCTTCTAGACTACACACTTCGACGGAAAAAAACATTTAAAACGATCCAAGATATATCTGTGTTGTAAAAAACTAACTTATAATTTACCCTATAACCTATTCGCTTTCATGTTTAGCTGGAAAATGACTGCCTTTGTATGTACTGATGTTAATATTCTTAATGACGTAACTGCCTAGTTATAATTATATGAAGGTTATTGTCCATAATGGGTTGCTAGCCTCATCGCGGTCGCCCTGCTGACTGAAAACTGAGTGAAAAAAGAATAGCTATTGTATGACGAAACGAACAACTGGAATAGGTAATTTGAGTTTGTTATAGTTATTGTAGCTGAACGTCTCCCTAAGCTTCAAGAAACATCACTGGTGATGAAGGGAAGGAAGAATTTTTATAACTGAAAGAGCTTGGCATGATAAATTTAAATAGAAAAATCGACAGCACCAATAACAGAAAAAAATTGATAAATAAATACATTTTTAAAAAGTTAGGAATTTACATTTGCACGATGAGCGCTACCCATGGGTCCAAAATAGGCACCTTAACTATTTTTAAATTGAAGGAAAAATTCTCCTACAACTAATAAAATCTCCTACATGAGCAGTTATCTTTCTTTCGCAATAATAAGAAAAAAAATCAACAAGATATGCCAGAAAAACTGCTACAGGAGCCGAGAAGACCTAAACATCATTGAATATATCCATGAGGTGTGGAAGTCTGAGAGATTATGAAAAGTCAAATATCGTTTTCCATTTCATGAACCAGGAACCCTACAGTCCTCGTTGCAAGGCTGCACCATCATTGAAGCCAAGAAAACTGAAAATCACATTAGTATTTTCTGTATTTTTCTTTAAATCCAAATATTTTGAAACGCAATTTAAGGAATTTCGAGTTGGTAAATAATAAAGTTTTGAGCAATTATAAAGGTTCACCTTCGAAGGTCATTGTTGACAACAATGTATTAGACAATAATTTGGAGATAACTCTGGAATATTGAGACACTAATATATTACACAATAATATACCACACACCGAATTTCAAGTAATATTGGTTGGTGATTTAACTATAGAAGTTTTGAAAAATGGGTATTCATAAAATTTTGTGACATCAATTTAGTTGAAAATCAGAAGCGAATGTCGTTTGATCACGCTATTAACTATATAGGCGGCACATATGTAGGCTCTATTCCTATAGAGACATCCATGAAAATACGTGTTTGTCAAATATTATTGTAGTCAAGTTTTCAGTAGAAATGATATTGATATTTAAATTAAAAATTAAACAGCTACTGTGACTTGAGTTTTCGGAACTGAAACCCTTTGGAAGAGTCTTCGGAAAGAAGGCACTATAGATTGGTGTGAGATGATGTTGGTCTCATCGGGAAGCATTTTTAGCCAGCGATTCTTCCCCAAAGGCCATCTTCTCAAGGCTCACTGAAAATACCAACGCCAGAAGTAAAATACAAAGGTGAACGCGCCGGTTGTGAGGAATCACCGACT
Organism: Adelphocoris suturalis; assembly: GCA_030762985.1. Lineage (NCBI taxonomy): Eukaryota > Metazoa > Arthropoda > Insecta > Hemiptera > Miridae > Adelphocoris > Adelphocoris suturalis. Next base: position 37,508,262 of record CM061045.1, read on the forward strand.
CGGTTTCCCGTTTCCGAGACTTCCAAGCCCAACCTTAATTCTGTAATTACAGCGCGATTGGGCGAATCGACCGTTTCAATAGCACGTTACTTCCTTGGGGCCTACGGTAAATGCGAATACACAGGGGCCCCCGAAACCATCATCGACGCCACAATCGTACGCTATACTCGTATCTCCACCTTAAATGGCGGGGGTGGAGTTGCGAAGGCGGAGAATCTTCGGATTTCGTGAGAGATTTCCGCTTATTCGAATGGATTCTTATCGTTATCCTTTTTTTTCTCACAGATTCAGAATTATGAAGCTGCTGACTAATACTAAACTAGTTTTTTGATATTCAGAAATCTACAACATTCATCATCGGATTTACGTCAGGTTCTTTCTCTGGACAATTCCCACCAGCCTAATTTTATATTGAAGTGTATTGAGTGAAATAGGTAAGAGGGGCTCCGAGAGCTCCCATACAAGAATATTGAAGGTTTCCGATTATCCTCCATCTGAAATTCATTTTGCGAACTTCTGTTCTTCAGTATGTTTTGTGTTTAAAATATAACCAAATATTGTAATGTAGTCGACTACCGACTGGTGCCTATAAGTATCGATACATGAGCCGCTCTTAAATCTAAATGATCCGGTTGCCTAATTTGAAACCTTGTGGAAATTTTGTTCTTGTTTTAGGGTTCAGAATCTTTTAGTTTCATGAGGTTGAATAATTATTATTCAAACACAAGATTCTACCCTAGCACATAATTTTTCCTGCTACCGCCATGTACACATACCGTAATGATTGTTTAAATCGTTCAGAAAAGTGCTTAGGTGATTCAAATCTCCGCCTCTTCTTGCCCTAATTCGATTGAGTTTAGTTGAGTCGATCAGACTTTGTACAGAAACAAGAGGAACATGGCGCTTGAGGTTTAATGAAGTGAAATGAGGTATTTGTTTATTAATTCAAATTCGATAATAGCAAATCGGTGAGAACACACAATTTACAGTAGGTTACTATGGAACTCCACGTCACATATCAACTAAAGGTCTGTGGCTCGTGACGACATACTAATTAATGGTTATTGGTTAATAATTAATGATTAATGGTTGCTCGAATAAAACTGAGAATCTTTTGTAAGTGTTAATAAACGCTTGAAACAATTTGATAATCCTCAAAGAAATTCCCTGTTTATAACACACACACACACACACACACACACACACACACACACACACACACACACACACACACACACACACACACACACACACCCTGTCGTTCCCTATCGGTCAAACAAACATTGCTGTTCTCAAGGATAATATAGCGATTCGCTTTGATATTACGAGCTTGAAATGCAACACGTTCGAACTTTTACATGGCTGACAAATTGTAATACGAGCGATCGAATGAGGTGATAAGTGAGTGAATGAAGTGCTCGCAATAACATAACAGCTATTGCGAGCATATAGTGTCAGTGGATAGAAACAAGATTATAGATCAGTTGTAGAACCATCACGTGAGCAGTGCTTAAATATCTACATTGTTTCCAGAAGCAACCAGGATCCTGTCAGTGGTGGCTGAACCTAGGTACGAAAGGGAAAAGATACACTGCCAAGGACATGGCACAGTAGCTTCCTCGTGGTCTTCACAGTATACCATTAAATTTTCATAAATGACCGGTTCATCGTGATCATGACTTTAGAGTGCTGGGCAACTCAAAACCAGAAAACCTGACTAAAATCTGTTCAACAATGACGGACTTATGACTGTCACAAGAAAATAACTTTCACGCATGCGCTGAGCGTATCGCTGATTCCATCATGATGAAACTGATAGGGGGCCATCTAGGGCTAAATGCACACTATTCCTGAAAATGTCATTGCAATCCGATCAAAATTGTGGAAATATAGAAAGACAAACGCTCGCGCATGCTCACTGCGTACAACTGATTCAATCATGATGAATGTCGTAAGGGACCTCAAGGGATCTTCCCCGCATCACCCCTGAAAACCTGACTAAAATCTGTTCATAATTGACGGACTTATGACTTTCACAAGAAAATTACGTTTACGCATGCGCTGAGCGTATCGCTATTTCAATCATATGAAACTGATAGGGGAACATCTGGGGCTAAATCCACACAATTCCTGGAACATTGAAATCTGATCAAAATTGTGGAAGTGACGGTTGTTGCAAGGAAATATGGAAAGACAAACGCTCGCGAATGCGCACAGCGCACCGCTTATTCAATCATGATAAATGTCTTAAGGGGTCTCAGGGGACCATTCCCGCATCATCCCTGAAAATCTTATCAAGATCTCTTCAACACTGACGGACTTATGAGTGTAACATGAAAATCACGTTCGCCCATGCCCAGAAAGTACTGCTGATTCAATCATGATGAGACTGATAGAGAACCATCAAGGGCTCAACCCACACTATTCCTGAGAATTTCATTAAAATCCAATCGAAATAGTGGAAGCTATAGTTGTTGCAAGGCAATGTGGACAGACAGACGGACGGACGGACAGATAGAAATTAAACCAAATTCGTTCGAGAGGCTATGAAACGCAAAATACGAGTGGAAATTTTGATTTTAGAGCAATACAAATTTTTATTTATTTCGAAAGTTAAAAGAAGCTTCCGCTGATTTGCAGACTCGGAAGCAATACGAGATCGGGGTCTACATCACAGGCTGCAGGCTGCAGGCCATCACTGAGAAGAAAAAATATCTACTAAGTTGGGTGGGCAGTACAGCTTCCCCATATATTCTCACTTGGACGGATGTAATTAGTTCAACACCAAATTACGAGGCTCTATGGTTGAATGCTAGATGGAACAGTAATTGTGTACCAATGTGTATGATGTTGTGTCCATTGTGTGGTTGTTATATGTGTATCATGCTAATATACGAAATAGGGCTATAGTTCATACAACAGCATTCACCATCTAAAGTACATATATGAGGCAATGAATTGTGTTGGATATTTTCTACAGGTTAATCAACACGATTTATAAAAATTCATCAGGATCGGTCCATTAGTCTCGAAGTGTCCACCAATATTAATTTTGCGCATACGCATTCGTTATTACTCAACCAATAGCGATAGAATACAAAAGGCATTATCCTGGATATAAATTCAACAACCGGAGTTTGGAAGAAATCGGGTTGATAGCTCGTGAGAAATTGACGATATATGGAATAAAATTCACGTTTGCGCTGACTGATGTTAATCTTACGGCAATGAAATTTATATGACATCATCAAGGTGCTAATCCGCACAATCTCTCTACGATTTTCGTAAAAATCCGTCTTATTAAGCTCGGAGTTTTCACTGTGACTATTAATTTTAGTGTTGCACATGCGCGATAATTATTAGTCAACCAATCGCGATATGTCTGGTTCATAGGGTATCTTCCTGGACCAATGAACCAACAACCTCCGAGTCCGAACGATATCATATCAATCAATAGATGATGAGAATCTACGTTATATGAAATTCACATTTGCGCATGCGCAGGGCCAATATAGATCCCACGACAGTGAAAGTTATTGGGCACCGTCAAGGAGCTATCCCGCACAGTCCTTGAAAAGTTGATCAAAATTGGACTATGAATAGTTCTAGGTGAAACAAGGATTTACCACAGACAGACATCGACAGGCAAACACGCGGAAGCCTATTTTATCAGCAAGTTCTGAAAAACTAAGAGTAAATTAAAATTTTGGTATTAAATCTAATGGGTTATATCCGCTAGTAATAAGAGTAAAATTATCATTCACGTACCTTTCGGAGGAGTCCATCGTCATTGAGATATTGCCTAGTTACGAATTGAGGATCAAATCTCCTACATGCGACATAAAGCCAATTCCGTCAGCTATTAGCAATGGTCACTGCGTGGTATCCTTCAAGACTTGTGCCCGGTTGGCCCTTTTGTAACCCAGCTCCAAGGACACACCGACAAGAGGTCAATCGGATTGCCATAGGCCATACCCTTCTTACTCACAAACACCTCCTTAGCGCAGAAGCTCGAGATGTTGTAAGTGGGAGGTGTGGGGGTGATCTGTCCATCCGCCACTTCCTGGAGGACTGCCCAGACCTTATGGACCTCCGATTCCAGCATAGGCACCCTCAGTGGGTTGACGTTCCATCCACCATTGTTGTTGTAAGAGAGAGCCACTGAGTTCTACTACGGACTGGGATAGCTGACCTGTGATATATTTATGTGCATCGAGTCATGGTTTTATTTCACTTTGATCATTATAAAGTTTGTAACACGGAAAGGTTACACCCCCAGTACCCTTCCAGATCCATTAGCAATTGAATAGAAGTTGTGAGAATTATGGAAGTTACATAGTTAGTTTGAACAGCACTAGCTTGATAACAACCATTGATCTCAATACAACGAAATTGATTGTTATTACCTTTACACTCTAACCCAAAAGATTTCTGGAAATGAAACAAGAGTGAAATAACAATATTGAGATATGTGTGTAATCGAAAAAAATTATCAATCCGTTTGTCAGCGTTTTCCCAAACATCGATTTGATTTTTATGACAAAATTCATCAGTTATTTAAATAGAACAAAAATCTACAAGAAAGGCTTAGTTTTTCCACTGTTGATCTACAGGACACGTGCTGGAGTTTAAAATGTCAAATTGTGAGAAAAGAATCAATTCAGATAAGAATACTTTTAGGAATTTGGATAGAAACTACAAATTCACTGAACCTCTAAAGTGATTTTCAGAATTTGATCTAACCTCACTTCGGTTAGATCGAAGGACACTTAAAATGATAACCAACCTACCGGCACTAACGTTTGAGGTTATTGATAATGATAAATTCTATTGTTGCAGAATTAATTATTTCTAACGTTCTTATTGTTAAAAAGTTCTCCAATATAACCCCTCTGACGAGCCCTAGCAACTGGAGTAAAATGTCGGAGAGAACAAGAGAAAAAAAAGTCTGCCAAGTTAAGTGGGCAGTATAGATTCCTCACACATTGTAACATGGACGCATAGAATTATTTGGAGAACAAAGAAAGAGACGAAATGATTGATAAGTCGACTTTATAAGAAATTAATGTACACAGACTATTATTTATGGGGCAGCAATGAACGTTACAGGGGACCGTCTAGAAGCTTTAACGCACAATCCCTGAAAATGTCACAAAATCGTTATATTAGACTCGGAGTTTTGCTTGTGTCAATCGATATTAGTTTCGGGTATGCGCAATGGTTATTGCTCTACCAATCACGATGTAATTTATAGGGCGTTTTTTTAGAACGTATCCCATTTACCTACCGATTTTGAACGAAATCGTACAAACAGTTGATGAGAAATGGACGTTATGAAAAATTCACGGTTGGTATGCGCACAGGCTACTGTTGATTCGACGGCTTTGAAAATTATAGGGGACCGTCTAGACGCTAACCCGCACAATCCCTGAAAATTTCTTCGGAATCGGACTGAAACTTGGTATAGTTTTGGGCGTGACAAGGAGTTACCACAGACAGACGGCCAGACCGACGGACAGACACGTAACCAAAATAGACGCAAAAAAGCAAGTGGAAATTTTGATTTTGGAGGACAAAATGTTTTCGACTTCAATCACGAACACAAAGCTTCCCAACCTTCGGTTGATGAGAAATGGACGTTATGAAAAATTCACGGTTGGTATGCGCACAGGCTACTGTTGATTAGACGGCTTTGAAAATTATAGGGGACCGTCTAGACGCTAACCCGCACAATCCCTGACAATTTCTTCGGAATCGGACTGAAACTTGGTATAGTTTTGGGCGTGACAAGGAGTTACCCCAGACAGACGGCAGAAAGATTTATCGTTTTGGGCATATTTATTTATTTAAACATAAAAACGTTCTGAAGCCAATGCCAACTACAATAATAAACAAACTTACAATAAACTAAGAAAACCCAAACAATGAACGTAAAAAAAAAAATAAATAAATAAGATATAATAATAATTAATAAACGTAATTTTTTTCTTAATGTAGTTTTTTTTGGTGCAATGTTTTATGTGTGTTTTTGTGTTTTATGATAGACGATCTAGGTCGTTTCATTGATCCAGTGGGAAAATCGGTCGCAGTTGATTTGAAAAAAATTAACCGCTGGTTAGTTTTCAGCAAATCGTGTTTGAAAGGAAGCTGAAAGCTTTCACAACCTTGGTTTTGAAACCACAATTTTGAATAATCTCACGTTAGTATAACACCCATCATGAGAGAACCAATTTTACAGGACATTGCACAGGACATCCGAGTAATTTTATTGACATCTGATGGATATTATTAGACATACATGAGTGATGAGAAATCGAATGTTATAGAACCTCAGGTAAACGAATGGGAAAACAGTCATGGGACATTAATTATTCAGGGAGCCGTGATTTCCAAAATACGTACAACAAGGAGACATTTCATTTCGTTGAACAATCCCGTCATGAAAACAAAGCTTCATGAAAATGTGATTCGCTTATTTCTAGATTTTTCGTTCATGTTTGAGACTTAAAGGATGAAAAATTGCTGAATAACAATGAGGATGGGTGGGCGACTGCCATGTGCAGGAACTCCACCTGGTTTCGAAAAGGGGATCACTTTCCGAAATTACCGGCAAAAGGGCAACCTGTGTCCACAGCTCCTCTGGTAATGAATGGGGGGTTCCTCACCTGCGCTACAAGGGCGCATCAACAGCTTGTTCCTCCTTATATATAATTTCCCTCCCTCGTCTGTTTTTATGCCTATTTGCCTCGTCCGCGGTCTCATTATCAAGTTTAAGGACCTGAGTTACACCTTAGGCCGATGTAGGGCCGCCAGCTATTTGGAAAAGCCCTTGTAATTTGATGGTTATGGGAGGGAGGTCATGTTGATATTGTAGACGAGATAATGACAGCCGAGCACCTGTCGTCGCTACCTATCCGACATCAGCTGGCCCTAGACAGAGCAGGAAGGGAAAAGAAAAAATTTGTTGTTTTAACAAGTCGATCTCAATCGTAGTCGCCGTCTAGAAAAATCACAGAATTACCCACGGAAATCGAAATTCTTCAAATTATGTATGAATGTTCACACTACCCCCCTTGTAGATTTATTTTTAGATCTGTTAGAAACTTTTTTATACCGTACCTATCTACCTTTTTGTATAACGGTATGTATGTCAATGGTTTTTTTTTTTTTTTTTTTTTTTTTTTTTTCAAGGCATAAAATCAGTTGACGTTCAGTAACCTCAATACTGTAGTCCTCATAAGGTGTTTTTCACTCGTTAAAAACAAATTGAAAAATGATTTCTGGTTGGGGAATACACGTGTGCTGATAGCTGGTTTCAACTTTTCTTATTCTCATCGTTAATATATGAAAAAGCTTGAGCTAACATACTTGTGGCCTACCGCAGCTTCCATGTGACTCTGATTTCATTAGTAACGTCAACCGAAACGGTCCAATACACTCGGGCAAAGCACACGTCCCTCGTAGGGACAGAGGAAAGCCGAGTGGGTTCCGCGGTCAGCTGGGCTTTTACCGATGCCCGTTGAGATTTCCAATTACCCAATTGTCGGATCATTTCCCTCAATTTGATAATAGCTTCCCTGAAGACGGAGGCAGGTGGAATTCGCTGGATTTTTTGTTCTTCTAGTGATGATGGTTTCTATCCTAGGATAGAAACATACACCAAACAAACGTATCTACTGAGTAAACATCAGTAGGACTGGAGAGCAATGATCTGCTAAAACCATAAATAACCAAACATTCTGGAAAAATTCATGTGGATGTTTGAACAGATGAAATTGCTCAGATCAGTACGTACTTCTCAGCCATTTTTCCGTCCAAACCACGTTCTGAACTTTTGTGGACCATTTTCCTGGACTGGTCCAAGGCTGATCTTGCTCATTCAACTTATTCATGCATATTCCACAGATATGAAATCGTTGATCCCACAATGGTAATACTTGAGTTGGCCCATCCGTCTTGGTAGCATCAGTTCATATAGCCCACTTAATTACCTCCCAGGTTGTGGTCATCTACCTTTTACTTTTCGTAAACCTTACTGTGCACTAAAAGCTTTTGATTATTGTCTTATTGTGTTGTTTATTATCTCCCTGTGCACACTCTGCTGGTGTAGCAGAGCTCATCATTCAGCAGCAGCATCATCATTTGCTTTTCATTGCTGGAGTATGAAGTATATTGGTTTAGTCATGACAATGTTTTGGTGCGCCTGCTGACTGTGGGAATCCAACGGTGACATGTAGCTACTGCTCAACATTGGGCAGCTGGGAAAGATACTCAAATGCTTTAAAATAAATGTGATCTTCTCATGGAGTGATATGAGGTTGATCTCAGTATCGCTGTTACTGTCATCAATAGTGAGTCTATCTTCAGTTTGCTCTGATTCTCAACGCACAGATCATGCTCATCACAGATTTACAACGGAATTGGGGAGAGAACAAAACTTAGATAGATATTACGGATAAGATCCCACCAAGATTATATCTAGGAACTAGGATTGAGCATAAAGTTACGTGGCTTGAGTAAATCATATCTTCTTCCTAAATCATATTTTCAGAACTACATTGCTTCATAACCAATTATACTCTCATCTCCATCATCTATAATTTTCATTGATAGGGGCAGCCAAAAAATAACAGGCGACTCCTCTTTTTTTTCACAAACTCCCTTCAAAGGCCAAAATTACCACCAGTTAAGTTAAGAGCCTCTAAGAATGCGGGTGATTGTACCACGGAGTACAACTGCACACTCAACTAACTCTGTGACACTTTTCCCACATCACACACCACGCCATGACACAGACATGGCAATGACCTTCATGTTGTTTGTCTTCAACCCCTTTTAGCTTAAATACCACTTGCTGCTTGTAATTTCTATCATACTCATTTATCTTAGCCCACCAGGTTCGTTCCATGTCCATGCTGCGACTGACAACCTGGTCATCCAGGATTTTAGCAGACCAATTGGGTTTAACAGCCACGTTATACGGCTACTTGTTCCTTCACTGGATATGTGACATAATAGCTCCCTTTCCACTTCCCAGCCACTGAATGACAAAGCACCTGTTCTGCTTGGCAATATCATCATGATGTAAAATGTGACCAAAGTGAATCCACAGACACCGCTGCACCACATGATACAGGTTGTCATTTGTAACCCGCCAGGCACAGCGAAATCTGTCTCACGACTACCCCTAGAACACCTTTCCAAAGTAGCAGTAGTTTTGTGAAAATAGCGATAATCACAGGCCCATTATCCTCAAAAGCCGATTCTCAAAAGAGAAATGACTGGTGCATGGATGTAGGCACTTGGAACACCAGGTGGGAAGCCTAGCCAAGTGCACCCAGCAGAGCAAACATCGTGATCTAAATCAAGCAGCCTCGCAGCAGTTAGCATGCCAAAGACTAACCCAAAGGTTAGCTTTTGCAGTAAGTGCGTGCTAGTGCTTCACCAAGGTCAACATGGCTTGCAGCAATGATAGCCACACTAATGAAGTCAAGTTCAAGTTACCTCTAAACCTCCAGCATGGATAGGACGAGAATAGGTAACTGTACTATAAGGAAGTACTCCTCATCCACTACCTTCACCTTAAGCTGCCTTACAGACAGAACCAAAGAAACTGACTCACGCTCATCTGGGTTGACCACCAAACCAGACCTGAGTAGTGGATCAGCAATCTGTAGAATGACTCGGCAAAAGCAGTTAGTAGAATGACCCGGCAAAAGCAGTTAGCAGAATGACTCGGCAAAAGGCAACGCACCAACTCACACTCCAGGGGTGAGATCAAACCCCATTTCAGGTGGTAGCTTACCCAAGTCCGTATCCATGAATAGGTCCGAAAGGTGTGGCAACACAGGACCCCCCCCCCCCCCCTGCATTACCCACACCCAATGACAACATCCCGGGCTCACCTGACCTGGGCACCAGTGGCAACTTAACCACCTGAACTGGGCACTTTGCACATCATAGGTAGGCAGGGTTTGCTCCAGGTAGGGAGCAGTCCAAATAACTAGATGAAGCTGTCAAACTGGTCCGATTTTTCACATAGCTTCGATCAGGCATAACAAGTGTTATTGGTCTGCGGATGTATTTAGGTTGATATATATATATATATATATATATACTGCCGGTAACTGCTAGTTTTGGTATTACCCTCATTTTAGTAGAAAAGTGACGGTGATTTTGGATGTAATAAAAAAAATCACAGAAAAATTGTAAAACTAACAAAAGAATTAGGTATAACGCTCAATTTTCGTCCAAATGTTCTATTGTACGTAGCAATCAGGTTTTATGACCTAATTTGAAATTTTGACATTTTTATCAATTTTTTATAACAATATTGAGCCTTTTTAAAAATGAAAATTCGCTCTATCGACTTTTGGATTCTAGAGTCAGACAGAAATACCATCAGGTCCAGAAAAAGTGGAGTTTTTGACAGGGCACTGTGCTTCTTGTCAAAAGCACCAGCATAATGCTATATAAGGAATCTCTGGTGGAAGCTTAGGATACCTTAGGGTAGCTTAGGGTTGTTGATGGGAACACTCAAGATTGGCACCAGAAATTTCAAAAACTCCTGAAGGGGGGTAAAACTTGTTCATCTCCAGCTCCCTGCAGAATCTCTGCAGCTGCAGTGCCGGATGCTTCCTCCGTATCCGCAAGACCCACTGGTATTCCCGCTTCCTTGCTTGCTTAGCTCATTGGCGACCTCCTTGAGTCCTCATATTAGGGGAACCCCCCTTTGGTGCATTGTCACAGTAGCTTCCTCAACCTATGTAAAAAAGATACTCTGCACATCCTCGTTCCCCGAACCACCTAGCCCCTCTCGCCTGATCCTGCAGGTAATCCTCCCAGCAGGTATGACTCTTCAAGCCTAAACACTTCAGCCTAGAGATCAGGCGGAAGACTGGAGGTCTCAGGGGAGGATAGCTCAATGATGGGCTGTTGTCATACGCCCGAAGGAGATGAAGGAAAGGCCCCACTGCTATTTGTTAGGATTTAATCCTGGACAAGCTGCTTGTAGTGGCGCTTAAAGATAGGGATTGAATTGCAAAAAGCGTGTTCATGGTGTTGCTGCTGTTCGCCGCAAATCCTCAGAAACATACCAGGGTAACTCTTGCTGTATATTAATTACTACGTTGGCCTGAACAGGATTCTCCTTTCTGCGGTAGGTATGGAGGTCATGCATGGATCTATTTGAGCTACAAATCTTGGAAATTACGGATCTGCCAACAGAAAAGGGGGTGGAGGTGGTAATAGCTAAACCTTTAATGCGCTACCTAAGCTACGATTTTCAACCTATTTTTGTGATTCTTTCTTGTTAGGTTTCAATTTCTGTCTAGTTGTGCAAGAAAATCTTCGGAATTGTGGATATGCTATCGGGGAGGGGGCTGGAGGGAGTAATTTCCGATTCTAATAAGAGCCGCCTAAGCTACTATTCTTTCATTCATGATTCAACTCAAGTACATTTTTCAGCACAATTTTGAGCATTCATTTTTTGATATTTCAGGTTACAGTTGATCAACGTTATTTGAGTAGAATTACGCTAAAAAATATAAATTTAATTATTTTAGTTGTTTTTCCATTTTTAGTGATTTTCCTACATTCCAGATATAAAATATCAATGGATAAAGGAATCCGTTTCAGAACATTCTAAACCAAATTTATGAAATAAAAACATGCGAATTGTAGCGTAAAACTTCTTAAAAAGTATCGATGGTTGAAGATTGATGTTTGCTCCAGAATGTAATTAACAGCACTGTATACGTAAATGCTTACACAATCTAATCCGAGTATATAGACCGGAATGCTGGTGGTGTTGTTTACATTTCTCCGCCTATTTATAAATCTTCCCACCATCCTTTCGGTTTGTTGGAGTCTAATAATTAAACAATTGAGTAGCCATTTGCAGCGATTCTTATATTGCTTTTTTTTTCTCAATCATTCCATTAGAAAGAAAAATCAAGATTCTCTTCCCAGTTTCTTAAATACTAAGCTGCCTGCCCTATTGCGTTGGTGCTTTGTATTCAGCACAGAACGCATTTCTCCGGTCTTTGGAGTTTAAATACCCGAGAAATCAGGTAGAAATCGTCACCAAGAAGGAAGAGCAAATAGAAGTAAAACGTGAAAGGGAGAAGCGGCGCAGGGTAGCTCGAGAAGCGAGTCTCGGTTTAATTGGAGCATCAGCGGACGAACAGAGCACTGAAAGGCTGAGCACTAGAGACGGCATTATGAGAAGACAAGCGGTTCATTGTGCCGGGTCGAATGGATCTAATCCGAGAGAGCGGTGGAAAGGAAAACCTTTTTAGTTGGTGCCGGTAGGATGTTTATACCTTCGCTTATGAAGGACAATGGGGGCCAAGCCTTCACCAAACCTTTAGCCGGTGTCCCGGCCCAACAACGGGGCGCCCACTTGAGCGGCAGAATGGCTACAAAGGGGACCAACTCCTCCTAGGAGATCCCACAATGGTCAAGTCCTGTTTTCTTCCTTCTTGCGCGGTTTCGGATTAAACCTCTTAGGATGTTGCGTGATTGGATTAGGGACACTGGGAGCTAAACTGCAGAGACCATGCTACCTACCTTGTGCTTATGTGGACCCTCAACTCCAAGTCTGAAAGATGTCAGTGTTCACCAGCATCCTCTGATCGTTTTGCATAGTGAGTACCTACTAAGTCATTATCCCTCATTTTCAGCAAGCTCACTGCTGTATACCCATCACACAAAACAATGGTAATTTATCAAGTGACCAATAAAATTATCGAAATTTTATTAGCCTTACATGACTTCGCCATCAGTTTCTCAAAAAAAAAATAAATAAATAAAAGTTTTTTTTTACATTATTTACCTGTAATGTGTAACCTCCTTGCTGCTTAACACTTGCGTACATCAAGGGTGCACTTTCCGCTATTGGTACCTTCACCTTATAGGTATGTATACCTTTGGGTAGGAAGGGTTTCTGTCTCCGACTCTTGATTAGAGATACAAAGTTTGTTTACAACTTCGTTCATATACACCACACACCACATAACACAACGGGATAACGAAGTAAACACAAGGCAGCAAACATGGATCACGAAGGATCAGTGTGAAGCCAGTTGTTCCTACTCATCGTTCAAGACACACTCAAACTGTCTGCACTATAAGATTACTCACCGATCAGCATTGAAATATGGGGTGTTTCATTACTATTAGGATAACATTTTCAAGTCGCAAAAAAACACCTTGAATAGTATTTCCCTATCGAGGAGCTGTTCAATGTACTAAGACTGAAAATTGCCCACCAAATATAAGTGCAGGCTATGTTAAAATTGATTTAAAAAATAAAAATAAAAGTGCATTTTTCATTTATGTATGGAAAAAAAAGAAAAGTTTCAGCGTTTGAAACTACAAAAGTTAACAACAAGTTCGCTTTTATTAATTTCAAAAACTGCAAACTGTTTGAACGTGAAATAGATAAGCTATTGACCTTACCCATATTTCAGTGGAAGGAATATAATACCATAATGACTATAAACTCGACAAATAATAAAATGAACTACGTATTATTAGATTTACAAAACTACAAATTGGATAAACAAGAATACTAAGTAAAAATCAAGTATCTCTAATTATTTAAAAAAAAATAAATAAAAACTAATCCTAAACCACTGAACACTTGGCTATACCTAAACATTCAAATTTCTACATCTTATATATATATATATTTTTTTTTTATTCCTAAACTCTAATCCATTAATATTGAAACCTAATTAGTAAAACTCAAATTCTAATCCGCATATCTCTAATCTAATCTGTAAATGCAAAAATTAAATATTGTGACTGCAAGAAGGCAGTGAGGAGTAAACTACGTGCAGGGCCACAGTACCTTAACAATCCAGCACGGTCATCAGATGAATTTATTTCTTTATGGCTATTCTATTTCTCGTACATGATTTAATTTATATACATTTACTTATGTTAGTTTCCTTATTTATTTTTTGAAATTCATGATATGCACAATTTATTATTGTTTACTGTGAATGATGACTGATGACAATAAAGACTCAAGCAATCAATGAGCTAGAAGACCTTTGCATGCGCGAGGTAGCTCACATTCAGGCGAATGGCTTGAATGGAACTAATAATGGATAGTGCTCCTGAGCGTATCACTGCAATTACCTCAGTACCACTGCACGATCAATAGTGCATCCAAATATGGTAGTCGTCAGTAAAAATTACATCTTTGCAGTTTCTAAATCAAAAAATTAAGTTTAAATAATTTAAAACAGTTAGATATAGCCGCAAATGCAAGGCTGAGCATGAAATGTGCGCCTGTGGTCTTCCATGAAACAATAAGGCGGAAACACCATGCTCAAAGCCCCCAAAGTGTGCCAATTGTAATGGCCTGCATGGAGCATTCTCCAAGGAGTGCCCGATCTTTAAAAAAGTCCAGTCATGCAGCATGACCCCATGAGCGAATTTTTGAAGAAATCTTCGACATTTCAGTCGCTATTGATCGTGTTGAGAAATTTTAGTTTATGATTTTGATAGACAAACATGGAATCAAATTATTAAAAACGAGAGAATCGGGGGACGGGACGGAATATTTCACAGAGTAAACTCATCAGTTGTGATTACTTTTTTTTTTTTTTTTTTTTTTTTTTTTTTTTTTTTTTTTTTTTTTTTTACAAGCATGGTTCTAGGATTGGTTATACAGGGATACTTCCATAAGAGTAGTTCAATCTGAATTTGGACAATGTTTCATGCGAATATTACCGATTTTTACAACTAGCAAACGGCATTATTTCGATTTTTGACTGATTTTCCAACTTTGAAATTTTTGAAAACTTGATACATATTCTTATAGGAAATTTTACGCTGATTCCGAATATACCACATGTTAGTATGCTGAAAAAATTATTTCGCACAACAAATCGCAAAAAACAGGCTATTTTGAAATTTTTGACTTCATTTTTGAAAATTTCAACCCGAAGATGTAATCCGATCATGCTGACCAACGAACTTGAACTTTTGTTTTGTGTCCTTAACATTTTAAAATTTGTTTGAAGTTTCTAGCACAATTCTACGGACAGTTATCGTCTGGAATGACACATACATACATATATACATACATACATACATTAAAAAATGCGTTAAACTTCAGAATATGATTCAGAATAGCCTGAAACGGATTTCTGCATAAAAGTTCTTCAAAAATTCACATTCTACAAATTTTGAGGCGAGAGCAATAGCTTAATTTTCTTCAAAAATTCGCTAATAAGGTGCCATCGAATCCACTATGGCAACTGAAAAAGTCCCTTATCCTGTGGCCCGTAGAATGTGCAATGATTCTATTTCCGAAAATTAATCATGTGCCTCCAAGGTAAAACAATCCGTTGGGCGGACACCACACCGGCCCAAGACTGGCTGAACAATCCCCCCCCCCCCCCCCCCCAGCCATTAAGGCTGACCCACTCCCCCAACCACCACTAACACCTCCCTTACACAAAAATCCCCCTCCCCCCTACTGAAGCCATCCTCCAAACCCCCCACATTAACAAAAGGGGATGGCTCTGATAAATATATGAAGGATGTTTCTAAGGTCCTCACACTACAATTCCGGACGAGGCGACATGTTACATTGACTTCCTCCCAACTTTTCTGGCTCCGAAATGCAGCTCGACCAAGATCCAGCCAGTGGCGGCTGGACCCAGGTTAGAAAGAGCAAACATCCGCGAATTAGGGTCTGCATCACCACCCCCTCAGGCCCCTACCATGAAAAATAAGAGCTGGCCAAAGGGCAAGCCCAGAAAGCAGCATTGACTGCATCATTGTTTTCTCTAAATAATTTAAAGATTCCTATTATTACTACTCAACCTAATAACACCATCTCTGAGTGCTCACTTCAATGGAATGCCATTGGTATATGGACGACGTGATGAGCTCCAATACATACAAGGATCATACTCGCCAGTGGCAGTATCTGAAACCACTTAATGTGTTCAATATGTGAGGCTACTCCACTCTCAGAAAAGACGTGGTGCCCCAGCCCTATGGTAGGGCCCATGGTGGCATCATGATCATGATTAGAATGCTTTCTATACCCCCCTGACCATTGTCTCCCTTTAACTTCCAGATGGAGTGCGGGATGAGGCCATTTTTGTGGACCTCCTTTGTCAGGTTCCATGCCCTGTGCTAGTACTATGGGATTTTAACATTCATGACACCTTATGGGGCTGTGACAATACCACAACACAGGGAGCAACCGCTGGAGCCACGTTAAGAGAGTTGGATCTCCTCTTTCTGAACCATGGCCTTCCAACATACTTGTCGCCTATCAATGGTGCGATGTCTGCAATTGACCTTGCCACGTGCTCATACATTGACTTGGAATCCTTTGCCGGAGATTCATCAGTCGGACCACTTCCCTATCAAAATAGATACAGAAAGTCGGCATTCACCTTTCACACCACTTCCACGCTGGAAGTTAGAAGAGGCAAACTGGGCTCTTTATTAGGAGTAGATGGTGCACGTCAATCTCAGTGGAAACTATGAGGATGATGTTACCAACTTCACCTCTGCTATCCTTGAAGCAGCATAAGCTGCTATCCCAAAAACTGATCCCACCAACGGACGCAATCATGCCCCATGGTGGAATAGAGAAGTGCGAGAAGCCAACAAGGCCAAGCATCAGGCATTGGATAGATTGGGCCGAAGACGTACAACTGAAAATTACGCTATTCAAGCGAGGAAGAGCGACTCATTAGCTTCTCATTACGCCCATGTGTCCAGTGATGAAGTGTATCCGGATGAATTTAGGCAACACCAGGTAAAGGTTGGAAGCACCTCTCCCTCAGCTCGTGCCGTCGCCCATTCCCTCAATTCACATACCATTCACAACGGGTGAACTATAGAGAGCAAAGAAGAAATCAAACAATACAGCCCCTGGGAAGGGTACGATCCATTACGAAATGTTGATCAATCTCCCACAGGAGCAAAAGCACACTCTCTTGAGGCTGTGTAATTCTATTTATGACTCAGGTAACTATCCTTCCTCCTGGAGGGAGGCTGTCATTGTCCCTCTGCACAAAGAGGACAAAGACCCTTGTGAGGCTGCTAGTTACAGACCCATCTCCCTTTCTTGCTGTATGAGCAAGATCCTGGAAGCTGTGGTCAACTACCGCTTGCTGGGTTTCTTGAGAGCAACTGTCTCATCATCCAATATTAAGGATGAGTTCGTTGGCCAGTACTTTTTTAGCACATTGAATTGGCCTATTTTCAAACGATGTACTTGAAAAAGTTCCAGTCATGCAGCATGATCGTATGAGCGAATTTTCATAAATGGTCGTGTTACATTTACGTTAAATTCTATTGAAATTGGAGCACTTTGGAGTCAAATAAAAATTTTACAATACATTTTATAGCAAATTAACTTTTTGTCAGTAATATTCCAATGAACAAACGATTTTGTGGAGTTTTACAATTTTTTCAAGTGTTCCTATCGATTTTTAGCTTATTTTAATGAAATTTAAGTACATTTTTCAGTACAATTTTGTGCTTACATTTTTAAATGTCCTAGTTCATGTTCGATTAATTTTTTTTTTTAGTAGCATTCAGCTAAAAAATAGAAACTTGTTAATTTTTAGCGGTTTTTTGCCTTTTTTAGTGATTTTTTAAGCACATTTTTTGAAATTTGACCAATTTAATGTGCTCAAAAAGTGTTGTAAATGCTTGATTTTTTGGCGAAAGAACGAAGTTTTTATCTCAATTCTATCGAGAGTTATCGTCTGGAATGACACATACATATATATATATATATATATATATATATATATATATATATATATATATATATATATATATATATATATATATATATATATATATATATATATATATATATATATACAGGGTGATTCCCTCGCAGATGCAAAAAAAATTTGGGTGAAACTGCATCAAAAATGGAGTAAAATGCCGCCAACGGCATATTTTTATCTCAATCCGATCTCGAGATATGATTTATTAAAGGTTTTTCAGGAAAACCGTGTTTTTTCCTTTTAAACTCAAGTTTCTCCACTTTACTTCATTCAATTTTAACGTTTGATCACATTTTCGGAATCAGCATTAAATTTACTATAAGAATGTGTACTTGGAATCTTAAAAAGTACCATCCAAAGGCCCTCACATCAGCTCAAACATTGACGATTTTGAAAAAAGAATATTTCTGAAAACCTTTACAACTTTACTACTCTTCCAAAACGAATCCTGGAAGCTGGCAAATCTCATGAAAACTGCTTCGTCTGATACTCTTTCCAACGGTATAATCAAGTTTACTTTTATTTTGTTATTTAGTGGAGAAAATTATGTTTTAATGTTAAAAAAGGTGGGTTTTTCAATGAAATTGTTGGTTTTCTCGAAAGATGAGCCTCCATGAACCTACGAGTATTGGGTCGGTTTCTATGTAATTTTTCACGCTGTATCGAATGGTAACATTTGTAGATCCCTCCAACTCCGCTATAACCGAGTTTTACACTTAAAATCGCAAATGTTTAGTTTGTTTGTTACGATTAAATGTATGTATGTTATGGGGTGAAACTAGTTAATTAAAGTGTAAAACTCGATCATAACGTAGTTGGAGAGATCTGCAAGAGTTTCCATTCGATCCTGCGAGAAAAAATACATAGAAACCGACTCCATACTCGTTGGTTCATGGAGGGTCATCTTTCGAGAAAACCAACAATTTCATTGAAAAACCCACATTTTTTAACATTAAAACATTATTTTCTCCCCCAAATAACAAAATAAAAGTAAAATTGATGATTTCGTTGGGAAGCATATTAGATGAAGCAGATTTCATGAGATTTGCCAGTTTCCAGGATTCATTTTAAAAGAGTAGTAACGTTTTAAAGATTTTCCGAAATATTGTTTCTTTAAAATCGTCAATGTTTGAGCTGATGTGAGGGTCTTCGGATGGTACTTTTTAAAAACCAAAGTATATATTCTTATAGGAAATTTAATGTTGATACCGAAAATGAGGTTGAAAGTTAAAATTAAATGAGGCAAAGTGGTGAAATCCGAGTTTAAAATGAAAAAAACACGGTATTCCTGAAAAAGCCTTTAAAAAATCATATCTCGAGTACGGATTGAGATAAATATATGCGGTTGGCGGCATTTTACTCCATTTTTAATGTAGTTTCACCCAATTTTTTTTTTTTTTTTTTTTGCATTTGCGAGGGAATCACCCTGTATATACATATATATATATATATATATATATATATATATATATATATATATATATATATATATATATACATATATATATATAAAAAGCGTTAAAATCCAGGAATCATTTCAGAATGCCTCAAAACAGATTTCGATTAAGAACATTTTTGAAAATTTTTATTTTAAAATTTTTGGAGCCATTGCAATAGCTTTATTTTCTAAGAAAATTCGCTAATATTTTCTAAGAAAATTCGCTAAAATTGGCTAAAATAGCCAACAATCGTTAAATATATATTTTTCAGCAGAATATTACTCAAATAAAGTTTATCAATCATAAAATGGAAATTTCCAAAATGTAAAATTATGCTGAAAAATGTACTTAAATTTCATCAAAATTCGCTAAAAAGTCGTTAAAAACTGCAACAAAAAAATAATAATAATGAAAAATGATAATAAAAACTAAAAATCCAAAATCACTTTTTGAATGTCAGATTATTATTTAGAATATGTTTTATGCCATAAAATTAATAGTTAACAATTTCTTTGCATCCAAAAAGCTCAAATTTCAAAACCATTAACCATTATACAATACCGTAATTTACGAAAATTCGCTCATACGATCATGCTGCATGACTGAAACTTTTTTACTTCCGAGTTTACTGAGATTGTTAAAATTGTTTTCAATTTCGGGCACAGAAAAAATTGTAAGAGCCAAAATCAGAATTTCCACCCACATTTTACGTTTTAGACCAATCTGAACAACTTTTGTTTCGTGCCGTGCTCGCAAGTTGGAGCACATCATATTGATTCTTACTAACTTTCTTAGAGACCAACAACAGCTTCAGATTAAAGATTCTTTCCAAGGTATATTTATAAAACTTTCAAAGCTATTTAAAACAATTAACGCAATTTTTAGCTAAAACTGAAGCTGCTCAAATAGAGGCGAAAATGTTGTAACCCTGATGAATTTCGGTGTTTTTTTTTTTTACCTGATGTTTAGATGTTCTAAAATTTCCAATAAAATTCCTTTAATTACACTATATCGTGACGCAAACTAAAAACGTATTTATTTGTAATATAAAATAGTATGTAGGTTGAAGTCACCGTTAATGTCCTTAAGAACAATATTTCGTTTTTTGCATCATAAACGGATAGTATTGAATATGGAGGATTAGCTGCAATGGCTGGAGGATTTGCAGCAATCAGGGTCACTTTGATGTGTATGAAATTTCCCAGAACCTGCTTGTTTAACCCTGTATTGCTTTGTCACATGTACTAAAATTACTCGTTTCGTGATAACAAAACCACCGCAATTCTCCAAAACCTTAAAATAAAAAGGTATTAATTAATATTATTCTGTTTTAGTTTTTTAAATGCTATTTAAAAGGATCAAGAAAAAAATAATGAAACAACTAATAAAGTTCCATAAATTTACTTCATATTGGAAAACGATCAGTTTTTTTTTTTTTTTTTTTTCTCACTTTAAAAATGATTTCGATTCATTTCTACATTAATTTAACATTCCTTGTTCATCAAAAAATTATAGTTTTAAAAAACTAAAACTTCAACATGAAACGAGGAAAAATGGTGCTGAAATATATGCATTCGGGTAAAGGTTATGACACGGCACATTTGTGGCATTGTCGTGCATTTTGGTCATTGCAGAAGGCATGAGATACAAGCAGAAGGCATTAACTGGATACTTTGACAAGCCCTGACTTCGGAATTGATATGACATGATGATGCGTCATTACAACAAGAGAGGGTCATGCAGTGGCGCTAAGATAAAAGTCAGCTTGGGGTGGAATTCACCCCACGAATCCATTCCAGTGTTAACCATATGCCAGGAAGTGATATCGAAAATGGAAGTCAGGAGCACATCATGTTGACTCTTGTTAACTTTTTTGGAGAACGGCAGCAGCTTTTCGTGGACAATACTAATGCTTACCTTTATTCGACAAATTCAATATGTGGTTTGCCATAAGTCAGCTTCCCATAGGCCATGCTAATTTTTATTGTAGAGGGAGGAAGATATAAGTGTCGACAAACATTTCTGATGATCTACATCGAAAATGGAGTAAAATCCTGAAAGAAAAAGTGCCATATCTTAATCTTATTCAAAAAAGACAATTTCTTTTCAAAAATTATCTTTTTTAGTTGCGTTTTTTTGTTTGTTTGTTTGTTTGTGTTATTAAGATGAATCCTCTTCAACTAATAAATACAATCACTAATTCTGAACTTATGGGTATCTTATTTTCATTTTCTTCCTCATTTTTGGATTCAGTATTGAATCGTTTTCATATTTATATATTTATTTAACACCGTTCACCCCCTTAATAAAAAATAAACGTTGTTTCTTTTGGAAATTGGGAATTTCGGAAAAATGTTATAATGTGCCACTTAACTTTGACTACAAAATTAAGAATAAAAGGATAAAGAATAAAAGAATAAAAGGATATAGAATAAAATAAATAAAACGTTGACTACAAAATTAATCATAGAGACCGTAAACTTTCACAGAACTCCTTAATTTTAAACTCTTCCCAACAGTACAATCAATTTTACTTCTATTTTGGTAATATCGGGAGAGAGCTATGTTTCAATGTAATCAAAAAAATTTAAAAAAAAAAAAAAAAAAAAAACAGTTTTTCGAAGAAATTGAGGGTTTTTATGAAAAACCACCTTCTAAGAACCTACGAGTTTGAGATTGGTTTTTACGTATTTCTTCAAGCTGAATCGAATGGTAACACTTGCAGATCACTTCCAACTTCTTTATAACCGAGTTTACCTTAATATGTGGATGCTATAGGTATATAAAATGCGAATATAGGCACCTATGAACAGTGCAAAACGCGACCAATGAACAAAAACCGTCGTAAAGGATCCAATTTTGGTTTATGATTTCCAATAAGAAACCTTTGTAATCGACAAAGAAAAAAAAATCCCCCCCCCCCCCCCCCCTTACAATTTGTTGTTTTGCGTTTGAAGATGCGTAGAATCCAAAAATCAAATTTAAAAAAAGGGGGGGGGGGGGGGGGAGGAAAAAAATCGTCCGATGCTTTTTTTTCGAAACTACAGGACAACACTTTATGCAATTTGGCTCAAAAATCATATCGGCTGGGGATGTGCCAGTAACAAACGGCATCAATTTCGATCATCCCTAGAGTGGAGTAAGCAAGGGCTGAAATGTTGAAAACTCGAGATCTCGAAAACTTTCCAAGGTAACAGTAATGTTTTTGGGGTTTCATTTATAAACATCATCCCAATGAATCGGATGAAACCACCCGGGTCGTTCATCCGTTTGCTTTCCCTTAGCGCTAGAAATTCGGCACGCAAAAAAATCAACAACAGTTTTCTAAGAGGATGTCTAGGGACTGATTGAAAGAAATCCTGATGATTCATCAATACACTGAAGGTACAGAGTATAGAGTGAAGGTTTGTAGGTGACTGTATAGGAGCTGATTAAAACAAATCCAGATCATTTATCAATATAGAGTGAAGGTTGTATGCATGGTTTGGTGCAAGGGTTCTAATGAACTTCATAAAGGATTATTTTTAAGGTTTCACCGACCACAAGACTTAGAAAGATAGGAAAGCTTCATCCATTGATACGAACTAAATCACTCACGACGAAGTTGTGGAAACCCATTACAAAACGGAAGTTAGTGAAAAATGTTGTCTATTTCCACGAAAAATAAAGAGTTACAATGTTAACATTGTAACATAACATTGTAACTCTTTATTTTTCGTGGAAATGGACAACGTTTTTCACTAACTTCCGTTTTTTCATCCATTGATGTAGTTAGGTGGTATTTACAGAGAGAAACTCATTGGATTTCAACTGGGACAGATATCTGATCTCAACAAGAGTAACTTTTTTTCCTTTTTTTTACAATTAAATCGGCCTCGCTCGCGGCACTTCCGCCAGCCACCCTTCGAGCGCCACCGCCACAGCGACGCGAGTTTCTCCCCTCCCTTCACCACCCTCCGACAAGTCGGCGTCGGCTAAGGAGAATCTTCCGCGAAAAAGGGGTAGGTGGTCGCTGAGCTTGAGGAGACGCAGAGTGCGGTATGAGGTGGAGAAGTGCGGCATGAGGCAGCGGTGTGGTGGCGCGGAGGAGAGGGGAGGATTGCAATATGGTACCTTCCCCCTCCCCTGGACATCCCTGCACTCCGCGAAACTCCCCTTCAAAGTGCATTGAGTCTTGAAGTGTCGCCATTTTCACGGAGCTCCTACCAATTTGAATAGGTAGCGTTAGCGTGGGGGTATATAATTACTGGAGGTAGGGTGCAACAACCACGCCCACCCTGGTCACAAACCCCGCCTACAATCTGAACCTTGTACTCTCTTTGCCCCTCAGTCCTCTAATTGTACTCACTTCGAGGTCATCGTTATTCGATCGACTGTCGAACAAATAAGTTGGGCTGTCCTGCCTCAACTCGCTGTCAGCCAACCCCATGAAAAAAGGCCAACATTGAAAATAAAACGAACTAAAAAAACAAAAACAAAAAAAAAAAAAAAAACAATCAGAACGAAAAAAAAAAACTTGTCGCGTCGCGTCTCCCCGAGTTTCTTTGGTTTGTACGGTGAAGCGCCGCTTCGGTGATGCCGACCCCCACGATCACACCATCCACCCCTTCCAACCTCATCGCTAAGCCACCCATCCTTATCACTAGGGATAGGGTACATGAAATTAGGTAGGTAATTATTTCCTGGCAAACATGTAAAATAAAACAGCTGACTACAAAACAGCTGATATTTGAGAAGAAAACAAAATTATTTGAAATTATTGCTAATGACAACGTGCATTTCAAGTTTTCGGTGGTTAAACGTTGCTGCTAGTTATTAAAACAGACATTTATATTTGCTGAACGAACGTTCCACATCAACTGTCGTTACTGGAGCATTGGGGAAGGAAGTGTCCCGCTTTATTTTTAACGCTGAGGATATCAGAAATAAGCACAATACCATTCCATGCTGGATTTTTGTTCGGAACGTCCCATATATTGTTTTTGACCTTGATTCCCGCTTCTCCATCTTTAGTGTTCAATTTCTGGACTGCAGTCTGAGATTAAAGAATTATAAACCAACAAATAACCTCCGGGAATTAAACTCTCACAGTTTCAACCACACGGTGAAGACCGCGGGTGGTGCAGGTTAGTTAAGTGAATAATTTTCGAATAGAATAGATACCTAGAATGACTTTCCTGGTTTTAACATGAAGAGGTAGCATCAGATAAAAACCACAACTCTTTTTCATGGTATAAACCATTTTGAGTTGTTGAAAAACCCTCCAATTGTTTCTTAGTTGCCTTTTTCCAGTACCTACCAGAAAATCGAGAAGGAATGGTCTGGTAAATAAATCAGAGCACAATTTATCAACAAATGATACGTTTGCAATGCACCTTACGTCAACGTCCGTAGTTTCATCAATGGACACCGAAATCGGTCCGGATCCGGCTTCATGACGGATTTACTTTTCCTCTAAGTACCTAGTTTCGTCAAGAATCTTGCTTTTACCATACTTTTCCAAAAGCCCCTTGAAATCAGGGTCGCTGATTTTGTGAACGGTAATATTAGCTTATTCTCTTTATATTATCCTTAAGCGAGGGTGCGTTGATATGCTCGGTGACTTGAGAACGCACACAGTAGATTTTTCGCAGCCATGGCAATATAAAACGTCTCCATCAATTTTGAAAGTTTTGTCCCGAAATTCTCTGATATAGGTATTTAGCAAACGAGCTTTAGCACCACTCACAGGTCGAGTCATTTCTGTTCATAAGTTAGGAAAACCAAGTTATCCATAGTTCAGCACTTCGAAAAGTACCAAAAGAAGGTCAGCTGTTGAAGCAACGCAGACTCAAGCAATTAAGTGAGTCACGGTAAACTGGGAACGGGAGGCGCGAGCAATTCTGTGAATAACAGAAACTGTGAGTGGATACTTATAGCCGAATGATCGATAGTGACGCCTAAAACCAGCTAGAGTGGGCAGAATAATAATGTAGAAACCTAATTTTCATCTCTAAAAAATTTATGAAAAATCTAAACATTTCTAAATAATGATCAAAGAATGTAAAATATGTAAATAAGCAGAAATATGTGAAAATATGTATCATCAAAATGGTTTACATCGACTCACAATTTACCAAAACGTATAGCAGGTATTTGAGACCAAGTGGTAATATGACATTCCTTATCAAATATGTAAGTACATTGGAATCCTATCCCTATTTATCATCAACGTCCGTCACTATCCCAACACCACCACGACGCAAGTCCATAGTTGACTACATACCTATAAAAGCGAGGCGACAACACTTCCAGCATGATGCAACCAATCTACTGTTTTTCTGCCTGAAAACATAGAAATTTATTATGAATTACATTTTAAGGGCTCAAGGGTCTTATGATCACAGGCACCAGTGAGTAAGTATTACGCAGGGTGATTCCTGACAAGCCCGACAAAAAAAAACATTAGAGTGATACACTTCACGTTAAACGGAGAACGATAGCGAATGAGGGTTTCAAATATCGTAAATTGGTGGACATTCATAAAATGTTCGTTAAATAATGGGTTTAGCGCAAAAAACGTGGCTTCCTTCCTTAGTTTGAAAAATTGTAAAACTGCTATTGCTATTTTCGAAATCCAAGTTAAATATCACGTCAAATGCAATCGTCAGCATTTGCTGGGAATTACTGAAAAAAGAAGCAAACAATTGTTGAAGGGGCTAAACAAAAAGCAATATATGAACATCGCTATCCTGGAAATATCATAAACTAAAAAATCTACTTGTGTTTTGAAGTTGTGTCTCCAAAATTTCTGGATCTTTAATCATAGCTTTTAAATAGAGCGCTCAATTTTATTTTTGTTTTCTTGTGGAGAAAAAAGGTTTTTTAAACTTGAATGTTGCGGTAAATTCGCGAAATTTGACGGATTTTACGTCAAACCACTTCCTCTAGGTTCGGTATCCGCGTTCAAATACATATTCATCAAAGTGATTTGTTCAACTATAAATTTTGGGAAAATATGATACTTTTTGTTATTTGAGTATGAATGCACCGATCGCTGTTTACTTGAGTCTCCTGCTTTACTTTCGGATCGAGATCCTGATGGACTCTGACAACCATGATGACGGCGTCCCCTCTAGGCAA
Source organism: Adelphocoris suturalis (assembly GCA_030762985.1). Classification (NCBI taxonomy): domain Eukaryota; kingdom Metazoa; phylum Arthropoda; class Insecta; order Hemiptera; family Miridae; genus Adelphocoris; species Adelphocoris suturalis. The sequence continues at coordinate 37,534,609 of CM061045.1, forward strand.
CATGTTGGTTTCCATTGCACTGGCCATACACGCAGTAAAGCCATACCATAACATTACGAACAAATCCCACAGCAATAACTTACTTGTAATCAAATCAGACCTAATTTTATCTAACCAAGTGTAAGTTTGCACAAACTATTCAAAATAATTATTTTTCAAACCCTCACCTTTAATACACAAGGAATTTAAAAACGTCAAGTGATCAGGGAGCAGTTGAGTTTAATGCATAACAAAATACCAAAACCACAGTAAATAAAAACACTAATACTTTACCAAAGTTGAATTTTATACGAAACTACAACTCCAAAATCTATTTCTAGCCTGTCTAGGGAGCATAGGAGTGTCATAATTTGTTTCAGCACAGAGACTTATGTGAATGTCAAAGCCTAGGTAATTCTTAAAATGTCGAGGAAGCTGTGAAGCGTAAAAAACCGAATATTTCAGCCAAATTTCCAAGAATTTAGCTGGAAATTTTAAACTCCATGAAACGTCCCAGAACGCCTCAAAACTGATTTCCATGGGCAAACTTTTGCAAGTTTTAATTTCCAAATATTTTGGAGCTGTAACAGTATTTTAACTGAAACTCCTCAACAACTGAAAGTCATGCGTCAGATGAAATTCGTAGAAACCAAATCTGCATTATGGTTTGAAAAGTTAGTGCCAGTTTAGCTCATCTTCAATATGGCAGAAACAGAGAATTATCAATCTAAGAGGCTACCCTTTTAGAGTTATAAATGAGACCGCGAATGTCACTAGATCACCCTTCACCCCCATGAAACATAGGGGGTGTCCCCAAACCCCCCCCCCCCCTCCCCCGCTAAAATCGTTAATAATCTTTCTTCATTCTTGATGTTTTTTGTAAGGATCTCAAAAAAGACTAAATTGAGCATTACTCAAGTGCGTAAACGTGCGCAAGTGATGTCAACTTCGTTATTTTGAATAGTAACCCCCATTTTTATTGTTGATTTGAATTCTATGAAAAAATTCATGAAGAAAAATGTCTCATCACTCGATTTTTCAAGTGCGCGCAAACAGGCGCAACTCCGCTCCAAAGTGCTTTAATCATTTCGACTAGTACTTCGTTCTCCAACTGATTCTATACGTCCCTGTTACAATGTGTGAGGAAGCTTTACTTCCCATCGAACCTGGCAGACTTTATAGCGCATTAAATTGATCAAATTTCTAAAGATGTGGTTCAAATAACTAAAAATGGCTAAAAATGGGAAAAACGTTAAATTTATATTTTTTAGCAGAATTCAAATCTGAAGAAGTTTATTAACAATGAACTAGAACAATAAAAAATTTAATACTGAGTTTTTAAAGATACTCCATTGCCACATTTAATACATGATTTTGGAGTATTTTCTCATGCTGAACATCGAAATGATGTTCATTTATTGATATTGCAACATCAAAACTGCAAAACCCAAAAATTGACCAGAATTGCACTTTTCTTTCACATTTCCACGAAGCACAAAGGGTACTAAAATGAAGGTTTTTCGGTGTTTTCCAAGTTGGTGTAGCAAATATCAATCAATGAACATCATTACGAGGTTCAGCACGAAAAAATATTCCAAAATCATGTATTACATGTGGCAATTGAGTATTTTCAAAAACTCAGTATTTCACATTTATTGCAATTTTAAAGCGGAATTGCGCACTTTTTGTCATCCTTAGAAAAAACATTAAGATTGAGTTAATAATGGGTAATATATAATATATCGGTAATATATGGGTAATATATGGGTAATAATATATCGGTTAAGTGAGGCATTATCAACTGAAAATCCTCCTCATAATGTGGAATGCTCTTTCCAAATTTGAACTTATACATCAAATTAAGGGAGTTTTGATCGTTTTAGTGACAGATCGAAAACACGAGAAAAAAATTTAAATTTAAATTACTCGAAAACTAAACGCTTAAAAATAACTGACTTTCGATCAGAAATCAGTACCTACATAAAGTAAAAATATGAGAAGCAAATATATTGTTTGGAATAAGCACTCACATTATGAAGGAAACCCCATACACCCAGACATATTTTGCACAAAACAAGTGAAAAAATGTACTTCATTACATTATTGAAACTCTACCAAAACCATATTGTCAATTCAGGGTACCATCCAACTCCAATCCAGTGGACCAAATGATAACTTTATTTTGTTGCAAGTTGTCTTGTACGTCTTTTTTTTTTTTTTTTTTTTTTTTTTTTTTTTTTTTTTTTTTTTTTTTTTTTTTTTTTTTTTTGAGCTGCTTGTTGCCCCTTACACAGTAATGGTACAGTTTTGTGTATTTCTTTCTGACCTTTCTGGTGCTTACATTTGAAAACACTTATAAACCAGTTAATTATTTCTGATGTAGAAATAGTCATATGAGTTTTATTAAAACCAGTTCATACACGTGGGAGTAGCATGAGTTTTGTAAAAGACAATTTTAGCAATTTTTTTCATTTTTAAATTTTTCTTCGAGGCCCCTAAGGGCCTATTCGGACGAACGGCTCATTTCATATGTACGATCTCTAGTAAAAATTTCATCGAAATCGAAGCCTTACTGATCGGATACTCTCCTTGTCTGTAAATATGAATCAAAACAGCTATTTTTTCACAGAGCGTCATATTTATGGGTATAGAGCTCCAACGTCAAAATTCCAATTTTTTATATCGAATCAGAAGGTCGCAATCTTTTACACACACTATATACACACACACAACAAAAACACACATACACATATGAAACATAAATATATTAATTCAGATCATGTTTTGACCCACGTCTTGGCAGGGTCCTAGAAAATTCTTTCAGGTGGCTTCTATGGCTAGGCTTTAACCCTTCGAGTCAAATAAGCGAAGTAAAAGGTGAGGTAGTTAAAGGACGCTAGAGTAATTTGAATTGAGCGGGCTCAGCCACTATTGAATAGCGCCGTTTAACCTCTATTAGAGATCTGGCAAACTCAGCTAGGTTTCTAAAGTCCCATTTACACTGAGCGCGCACCGTTCGCAAACAGGTCGCGCCGCGCCACGCGAAACGTTTGCATACGTCAAAAAGGAGGGTGTCTTTACGCTGCCCGCGCACGGACAACCAAACAGTTGTTCTCGCGCTAGGATCCTGCGCATTCGTGGAAAAACCGAAGCCGACGGATCGACCCCGCGCACAAACGAACACTGTTCACAAACATTGCTCCGCACAGGTGAGTGTTTGCACTGCACACGCACCATCATTGTTTTCCTTCTATATTATAATAATAATACAGTATTAATTTATTACTAGAAAAATAGGAAACGTAATTTGTATGTATTTATTTCTTGAGTGTATTTATTTATTGCACTTATTTATTTCTTGAATTATGGGTAACATAAGTTGTATTTACTTATTTCTTGATTCGCGAATAAATAGCTCGTCAGCGCGACTCCACTCCCTACCCTAACACGGGGAATAGTTTCTGTTTTAGGTTTTGAATTCGTTCATTGTGTATACATTTTTACTTACTTGCGAAATACAACTTTTTTCATTTCATTTCATTGTGACTGTTCACAAACCCTGTTTGCGAATGGTGCGCGCGCTCAATGTAAATGGACCTTTAGAATAATGTGGAGTGCATTGCTTCCTCACAAATACCTATGAGCGACGGAACGTAAGGGGAAAAATTTGTTCCTATACAAGTGAAACAGAAAACCTCCTTTCTCATTGAAGTCAGTTGAAAAGACGTTTGACCCCCCCCCCCCCCCCTCCCCTCACAAATACCCTCGGGAATGAACACAAAAATGCTCAAAAGTCACATTTCATACAAAGACCTGTGAATGGGAATTTGGTGAAGGGGAGAAAGCATTATGAGTTGGATCATGTTTATTACTTTTGAGGACGTCACTCTGGACTTGGAACATACAGACAGCTTCGGATGTTAGGAGGAAGACCTATTAGAATTTATCCAGGGGGGAGGGAGGATGGAACAACCCCAGCATGAGAAAAAAATAACCAAATATAAAATCCGTTTTAGACCATTCTAAACCGAATCTCTGGAGAAAAAAAAAACCGTAGGGGAATGTCTGTATTTGAGTGTATGCCCACGTTCCTCGGGGCTCATACCGCAAATGGTAGTCATTTTACTGGTGCACTTTCTTTCATCCCTCTCTCCCTCCTCCTCCTTTTGCAACAATATTGATTCTTAGGAACGTCGGGAAACCTACTAGTTACACGATTCTCTACAGATTTTGATGGTTCTCTTTTCGTTCGACTATTTTTTATGATGCTCGACGTACCTATTTGGTCTTTTGATAGAACCAATATCAGTAAATTAAAATTCTATAAAGGCGGGATACCGAAAAATCGTGATATTTTCAACCGATTTGCAAAAGCAGTTCATACTTTATTATGGTTGTGAATGTGACAGGGAGGGGGGGGGGGGGGGGGAGTTTCTTGCAGCTCGCAGTACACCATGTTAGGATAAAGTGGAGGGAGTACATTCAGTTAAATCACGATCTATTCTCACCAAAATCACACACACATCGCATACAAATCAGACATAGGTGTGATGCATGCATTACTTACCAATAGGTATGTTTTATTGTACCTGAACTATTGGATCGAACTCCTACCCATTGTCTTGCAGACCATGGCGTTTCATATGTGCTTATATCAAATGTTTTTGTGTTTATCTTGTCAATAAACATATTTTCATCCATTCATTCAAGCAAGAAAGAAATATGATTGCTCCATTTTGGTAGTTTAGTTTTATAGGTAACGTTGAGGGTTTGTTTTGTTGGAACTAAATCACTCGCGACGAAGTTGTGGAAACCCAATTAAAAACGGAAAATGGTCTTAAAGCATTACTAGGATAGGAAAAATAGTCTTAAAGCATTACTAGGATCCGTTAAGGACAAAATTAATGTTCAGGATAAAAGTGGGGTTTATAAACTAAAATGTTCTTGTGGCTACGAAAATTGCGGTCAAACTGGTAGGAAATTCAGGGAAAGAATAGACGAGCATCAGGAGGATTTCAGGGAAAATAAGGGTAAGTCTACATTTGCGAAACATCTTAAGGAATCCAATCATAGTTAAATTTTGGTAGTTGGATGTAGGTATTCTAAATTTATGTTGGGGTTTCATTTAAATCAGTACAACGCTTAGGAGCAGCATACGTTTCTTAAAAGTCAATTTTATTAATTTTAGCACATTTTCTTCAAAATATAAGGTATGCAATGACTCCAAAAATTTCCGAAATCAATTCGAACATTTTCTTCATTGAAATCCGTTTTGAGGCATTCCGAAACGAATCAATAGGGTTATATATTTGTGTGTGTGGGTTTGTGTGTCCATCCAGACGATAACTCTCCACAGGATATTGATAAAAATTCCGTTTCTACGCCAAAAAATCAAGCTTCCCTAATACAAGGATGAGTTCGTGGGCCAGCAGTTTTTGACCACACTAAATGTTCAGATTTCAAAAAATATGCGAAAAAATCACTTAAAAAAAGCTCAAAATCATTGAATTTGTGGGTTTTTTTTTCAGTCAAAATAAATTTATCAACAACGTCCTAGAACATCACGAATTTCAAGCATAAACTTATGCTGAAAAAACATAAATTGCATTCATTTTTGTTACAAAATCGGAAAAATTTCTGAAAATCAAAAATCTTTTTTGAATTGTAGGATATCATTTAAAAAGAGTTTTTCTTGATATAAAATTGATAGTTAACAATTTCTTTGCACTCAAGGTGTTCAGATTTTGAAACAATGATACATAATAAAAAAGTTATTAGTTTTGTATGGGAAGTTTGTATAGGAATTATCAGGGTGTTAATTTCTTAGCATTGCATTAGATTTGTTTGGGGCATAATGGTAACATTAAGGTCAACAGGTCATTAAAGGCTACAGCGAGAAATCTGAAACAATAAGATGTATCATCTTATCCTAAGGGCAAAAGTAGTCATTCTCGTAGGACTAAATGAGTCTCCCCAATATCATGTCAATCGAGTCCCAACTGCTCTCAAATTTTCCATTACGTGAACTAAACCACTCGTGACAAAGTTGTAGAAACCCATTTCAGTGATAATGTGGAAGTTATGAAAACTTTTTCTATTTCCCCGTAATGAATACTTACAATGTTGGATTGATTTTGGCGGTACGGTGAAAATCGAAAAAAACTGAAGATACATGTGCAGGGGCTCAGCTTATATAATGGCAAATGAAAAGAAGCTTGAATTCCAATGGTCAAGAATTCGAGAAAGACTGGAAGATGCAACCAATGAGGTGTAACCAAGGCAGCATGGATTTACAACTAATAAGATGAAGATATTGTGCAGGCAGTTGCACAAACTAGTTTTAACGTCATGAAGACATACAGAGTACTGAATACATACAGAAACAGAAATGGGCCAATATATGGTGAAATTGAACAAACTTGACTTTTGAAAACATTAAGAAATTCTATAGAATTTCAGATCAAATTATAGCTCTAATTGGATTCCTAGATGATTTGCCAGTGCAAATTCATCCCTGCAATACTCTTTACGCTCGTTAATTATTCCTTTTGTGATAGAGGTTTATCCGTGACAGAGTATTTGTACAGAGTATTTGTGACAGAGAGCAGTTATCCGGAGCTTTCAAAACGAAGGGGGGGGGGGGGGGGGGGCTGTCAGAGAGGATGAAAAAGCTCGGAAATAGGCAGAGCAGGGGTTATAGTAAAAATTTATGGAGTTAAAGTTAATTATTTGTAGCTCATTTTGCCAGTCAATGACAGTCAATAATAAAGATGGATCGAAACCACGCATTGCTGCCATGTGGTAGAGACGACGGAATGGTGTATTTTTCCCTTCCAAAAGCTAAGTGATGATAAGCCTTTACAACACTCGACAGATGAACCGGAAGCAGAAATGCTCAAGGTATGACCTCAACGGGCAGCTAGTTCCCCTCATCAATTTCCCATAATTTCCAGCTAGTTTATTGACATTACGCATGTCCTCAGGAACAATACGTTCAACTGAACTTTGAAAAGCTTTAAGACTTTTTACCAAAGAGACCAAGGAAATAGACAAAGAAACAAGAACAGATTGAGAAAACCCTTCCCCCCTCGATCCCACCACACCCCAGAATTCGAGGGTGAAATTTTAAAGGGACCCAATTTGATGATTTTTTTTTGTGAAACGAATTTAGTTGCCTTTCAATCCAGTTCATAGGTTTATGATATCGTCAACGTATCTACCGGGTGTTTCTTAAAGGATGGGTATGTATTTTTATCTCCGTTATTTAAAGGGTTAGAAAAAGACTTCAAGCGGCAGCCCCCTTTTATTTTTTACGGGAAATTCTAATATTACATTTGCACGCATCGTGAATGCGCGGAAATGGGTGATTCGCGCATCAGCCTTGTTTTTTCAAATGATAACTCCCATTTTTTATTGCAAATTCGAATTATACGCGAAGTTTGATGAAGAAATGACCCATTACTCAATTTTTTAAGTGTGCGCAAACGGGCGCAGTTCTGCTCTAAAAGTGCAAAAATTATAAAATATGAGTTTTGAAGATATTGAACTGCCACTGGTAATACACGATTTTGGGGTATTTTTTCGTGCTGAACCTCATAATGATGTTCATTTATTGATATTTGCAACGCCAACTTGGGAAAACAAAAGCAAACAATTATATTTTAGTAAAGCTTTGTGCTGAGTGGAAATTAGTAAGATTAAGTGCATTTCTGGCCAATTTTTCGGTGTTTTCCCAAGTTGGTGTTGCAAATATCAATAAATAAACATAATTACTAGGTTCAGCACGAAAAAATACACCAAAATCATGTATTACATGGGGCAATTGAATATCTTCAAAACTCATTATTTCACAATTTCCGCACTTTTAGAGCGGAATCACGCACTTTTAGAGAGGAATTGCGCCCGTTTGCGCACACCTGAAAACCAAGTGATGGGTCATTACTTCATAAAATTTTACGTAGAACTCGAATCTGCAATAAAAAATTGGGGTTCTCATTTGAAAAAGAAAAAAAAAAAAAAAACGCCGTCGGGGATGTCTAGCCGCCAGTGGTTTGTGTTCATGATGGTACATTTATTGTAAAATGAAATCTGGGGGACACCCCCAGACCCCCGGATTGTTAATGTTAGGATCAAGGATCAAACCAATGAAACAAAGAATGTGTATTTCGGGGATTCCCCGGAGGGCTGGTGGCATTCTGGTAAGTTCGGCCGAAGTTCATTCCGCGTTCTTGGAATCCAGCGCCTTGGATCGTAGCAAAGAGCTTATAATAGGATAGAGAGGACAGGTATTTCACATTTTTCGCTTGTTGGCTACTGGGACCGGGTTCAGCCATATTTTTCATTCATACAAACACTCGCGCGAATGATGGGTCGCAGGGCTACGTGAGTAGGTACTGATTGCCCAGTCCGTAGAGAACACTTGAGACTTGAGTCTGAGGAAGGGACGTTCGGCCGAACACCAGTCCTACCTTGCGCCGTTTCTCCAACTATCGTTATCACAATTTCCAAGATATTCCCGCCTCCGCTTTGAATCCACTGTACTCACGGGCGTAGCCAGCCCGAATTTCTTGGGCCCGCTGACCCAGTGACATACGGGTAGTTTCCCAGCGCTTAACTGGCTACGCCAAAGACTTGAATAATTGAATTTAGAGAACATAATTGCATATCGCATGACCTCGTAATTTAACCTGAATATTCTCCCAGAAAGTTCTGTTGGCCGAATCCCGACCAAAATAAAAGAAGACCGCGGCCGACTAATAATAGGTACAATGAATAAACTACCATCATCTGTAGGGATTCTAGCACGTCGAATATCAATGAAATCATAGTCATGAAGTCAAGGAGAATTCCAGTTGAGATTTGGGAACCTTACCTCAATAGGTCATAGGTAATCGATAACATCAATGAAATAAATTCAGGTAAGTAATTGGATATCGAAATGTGTTCCTCACCTTGAAACTTAAATAAACTTTATTAGCATGTAAAAAAGATGAATTATGAATTAAACTCTAAACATGTAAAATTTAAATGTTTTGTGCGAATTGTATTCAGCTGAATTGAAGGTAAAACTCAAAACATTGCATTTCACCTCGAGGAGTAAGTTTATTGAACTTGGACAAACTAACTGGTTTAATGACTCGAACTATTAATCACAAGAGGCTGAATGAATTTTTCAATAGTGGATGGATTTCAACAATACAATAGCAGCAATTCAGCAATATAGGTAGGTAAATTTCTGTGTTTCTGAACTAGAACGGGTTTCATTGAAGGTAAAACTCAAAACATTGCATTTCACCTCGAGGAGTAAGTTTATTGAACTTGGACAAACTAACTGGTTTTACGACTCGAACTATTAATCACAAGAGGCTGAATGAATTTTTCAATAGTGGATGGATTTCAACAATACAATAGCAGCAATTCAGCAATATAGGTAGGTAAATTTTTGTCTTTCTGAACTAGAACGGGTTACATTACCCTACTTAATCACAATAGGTATTTTTGAAGTATCACAACATCAGTCCAATTGGAAAATTATTATTAATAGAAGTAGTGATTTTTTCTTCTTCAAACGAGATCTTTAAACAAGAAAACACCCACTTCCTGATGAATTAGTCAAATAATCATAAAGATTACAAGCAATCCAACTAACGTCTGAATACTAACTGTCAATGAAATGGGAGCAGTACGTACCGGTCTTTCTTACCTACCGGCTTATTTATAATATTTATAATAATATTATAATAATGCTTGCCACTATGTATTATATTATATGAATATTATATTATATTATATTATATTATATTATATATTTTCATTTATACACACACTCGCGCAAATGATGGGTCGCAGGGCTACGTGAGGTACTGATTGCCCAGTCCGTAGAGAAAACTTGAGCAGCGTTTCCACTCACCATTATCAACATACTAGCCGCTCCGGCTCGCCTCGCTCGCCTCCACGTCACTTTAATCGCTTCGCCTTGCTTCCCCTCGCAATTTGACCGACTTCCCGTCACTTTTTTCAATATCCGATTTCGGATTCAGATTCGTCGGGATCAAACCTTTATTTCGCCCGCAAAAACCGTTCCGAAAAACGTACCTTTATGGGGTATATTTTAATCAGAAAAAACCAAGTTTTTCGTCGGACTTTTCGAGAAAACGGGTCCGTACTCTTGCATTTTTTGACGGATTTCCCGATACTTTTTTCGCGATCTGATCGCGCCGTCGTCTTCCTCGTAGAAAAACCTACGAAACCGGTATTTTCCGGAATTTTCAACGGCCGTTTAGAGGAGTACAGAAAGCGGGGAAGTCCAAAAAGCGCACATTAACCGTTACTTCGACCCCCTCCCGCCCTACGGCCCATGGTTTGGGTGGGATTAGAAAATTTTAAATTCGCTTATGCCCCCTTTCGGAAAATCCCAAGAAGATCCCCCAACTCGTACACTCCCCCCACTCAGCCGTTTGGCCGTGCATAGACACGACAGAGGGGTGGGGTTCGGGGGGATCTTACTGGACAGACATTTTCAAACCAAATAACCCTCCGTAAAAACACATTCTGTGTTAAAATAAAGTTGATGCGCGGGTCACCCATTTCCGCACATGCTCGTTGTGCTCAAATGTGATATTTGAACTCTCCGTAAAAAATGAAGAGGGGCTTGCCGCTTGAAGTTTTTTTCTAACCCTTCAAATAACGGAGATAAAAATACATATCCATCCTTTAAGAAACACCGGTATACCATTATAGAAGATTATTTCAGTTTTACGAGTTTTGAATATTTGTTGTTCTGGAAGATCCATGTATACAACTGCAAACTGTACAACAATACAAAATGCGAGCAAAAGAGATAATCCAAATGAAAGAATCCATGATAATTCCTTGCTGAGTAACTAACTCTTCCTTCAAATAGGTATTTTGAACCATACCTAGAGTAATTAAAGGTAATTGAAGCGGAATTTTGATATTATTATATATGTATATATATATATATATATATATATATATATATATATATATATATATATATATATATATATTGTTAGGAATCAAGGTTACCATATGATAATGTTGGGAAATGAAAACCAACTCCAGTTTTTAGAGTTGCATATTTACCATCTTGTTAACTTGTTTATTGTTGTGTTTCTAAATAAAAAACCAGTTGTTGTGTGATTGATCTCAAGTACGAAAGTTGTTACTATTTTTCTAATTTAATATCTCACCCTTAAAACTTATAACATTGGTGACAGCGGTGGGATGGAGTGGAGACTACCTCCCAGAATCCCTTTCGGTAATCGAGTACCGGTGAGAAGGGAAGAAAATGTACAGAGAATTCAGAAGAGAGGAAATGTTCGGAGAATTCAGAAGCAATCGAATTCAGTTTCATTCAAACGTGTGATCGAAGATGATGAACAGATGTGGTGCCAAGAATGCGGTAGGCCTAAAAGTTTACATTCAGTGTTTTGTCCTTTAAATGTAGAAGCTGCATTGGAAATGGCAAAAAACGCAGAGGAGAAAAATAATAAAGTAGATTATTTCGAAGATTTTGATCTCTTGAAGACCATGGTGACGCATCAAACCTCTTTAATTGCTAAGGAATCTTACAATCCAAGCAACAGGCCTCAAATTTACAATCAACCACTCACTAAGTCAATTCAAAAACAAAGTACAAAAAAAATTTCTGTACCAAAGAATCAGGCTTTGAATGGTGAAGAGAACAAGGACGATAAAAATGATGAAACAAAGCAGCCTCTTGGTAGAGAATACTTTTGCTGGCGGTGTGGTATACCCGGACATTTGGGTAATAGATGTCCAAAAAGTCCTCGTCGCTTCATTCTACCAAAGAACACGAAGATCTTTCCTCCCACTTGAGGAATGCTGTGTAGCCCTGTACGCAAGGAGTACACATGGAAGCCACAAATCCCATTCTTTTTGGTTGTTCTCTACAGTCTTGGCGAGCATGTTCCAGAGAGTTCTGTTGAAACGTTCAACAAGGCCGTCACTCTGGGGTCGACCTGGTGTAGTCCTTGTTTTGCGAATGTGTAACATTCTCATCACTTCTTTGAATACCTCAGCTTCGAAACCAGTCCCTTGGTCTGTGTGACGCTCTCTTGGGATACCGAGTCTGGCAATAACAGTGTCAACCAATCCTCGAGCCAATGTTTCCGCCCTGATGTCTGCAACGGGGAATGCTTCAGGCCATTTTGTGAAATAATCAATCACTACCATAATGTACTTATTCCCTTGATTTGTGATTGGAAGTGGCCCTACAATGTCCATCCCTACACGTTCAAATGGTGACCCACTGGTGTATGTCTTCATTGGCGCCTTTCGCTTAGAGTTGTGTCTTCTCCGACATGTATCACAGTTGGTACAGTATAGTTTTACATCCTTCTAGATGCCAGGCCAGTAGAATCTTGTTCGGATCACTCCAAGAGTTCGTTTGTATCCAAAGTGTCCCAAACCATGGCTCGCACTCAAAACCTCATCTTTTCTTTCCTGGGGTACCACTATCTGCTCTATAATGTGGTTACCTGTATCACTTTCCCAAACTCGTACCAGAATACCATGTGAAATTCGCCGGTTTCCAAACATGGCCCACAGACTCTTTGCCACAGGACCAAGAGGTGATACTAGCTGCCACAATGGCCGCTTACCTTCCTCCACCCAAGTGTACACAGAATGCAGCTCAGGATCTGCTTTTTGTGAGGCTAACCACGTTTGACCATCAACCTCAAGTCGTACTCTTTGGACGACAACATGGCTTCCTTGCTTCATTTCTTGGCGCAGACAATGTTGACATCCCACATCAGCACAGCCTTCTCGACAACCCATCAGCATTGAGATGTTTCTTACCAGGTCGATGCACCATTTTATAGTTGTATGGACTCAAGATCTGTTGCCATCTTGCCAACTGTCCATCAGGTTCCTTGAAATTCTTCAACCATTGTAATGAGGCATGATCAGTCTGAACTATAAACTCTTCTCCACTGTCAAGGCCGTAAGACTGGAAATGACGAAGTGCTTTTATCAAACTTAATAAATCCTTTCGTGTCGTGCAGTAGTTCCTTTCTGCCTTAGATAAACACTTGCTGAAGTACGCAATCACACATTCTTTATCATTCTGAACCTGTGATAGCACAGCGCCAACAGCTCTGTCTAAAGCATCAGTATCCAGAATGAACACTTTACCATAAATTGGATGGCTTAGGATTGGTGGTGTCGTGAGGGCCGACTTGTCATCCTGAAAAGCTTTTTGGCATTTGTCATTCCATTTGAACTCTGTTTTGGCATCTTGCAAAGCATACAATGGGGCAACTATGTCTGCAAAATTGGTAACAAAACATCTATAATAAGAACAAAAACCAAGAAAAGTTCTTACTTCCTTCACTGATGTGGGGATTGGCCAGTCAGCTACCTTTGATGTCTTCTGTGGGTCTGCAACTATACCTTGTCCAGAGATCTCAAAACCCAGGTAATTCACTTGTCTTGCAAAGAGATGGCATTTCTTTGGATTCAATTTCACTCCAGCCTTTCTCAAGACATTCATCACTTGCTTTAGCCACTGCAGATGGTCTTCAAATTTCCCATTGTCTACCAGAACATCGTCTAAATACACCTTTACCCGACCATGTTGTATCTCTTCCCGCAGAATCCCAGACATGGCTCTCTGAAATGTAGCTGGCGCGTTACACAAGCCAAATGGCATTGTCTTGAAATGCCAGAGGCCACGAGGTGTTCAAAATGCCGTCTTCTCCCGGTCAGAGGGCGTCATTGCTATTTGCCAATAGCCAGATTGGAGATCCAAGGTAGAGAACCATGAGCTGCCTGCCAGTCCCACCGTCAATTCATCGATCTTGGGAAGAGGGTAGGAGTCTTTTCTTGTTACATAATTTAACTGACGATAATCGATACAAAATCTCGTGGAGCCATCTTTTTTTGTCACTAATACAATGGGACTTGCCCACGGACTTTGAGAAGGTTCAATTACCCCAGTTTCCTGCATATCCCTGATAAGTTTGTCAACTTCTCCCAAACGATGTGGGGGAATCCTATGTGGTGCTTGTCTTATTGGTGGGTGGTCTCCAACTTCAACAGAATGAGTTATACTGTTAATACATCCCAAATCTTTTCCATTTCTAGCAAAAACGTCAGAATACTCAGACAAAACTTCGTTTATTGCTTGTTCTTGTTCCTCAGACAGACCTTTTAGCATAAGCTGTTGCATATGTTGTGGCAGCCCTCCTTCTTGTGCTCCAGAATCATGATCATTGCAATCATTGTCCAGCGGGGACAACTCATGCATACTCTCAGCTTCGTCTTCTTCAACCTGTGCTCTTGCACTTAAATCCAAGGATTCCATCCGCTGGCCATCAACTAGCACTGCATTGTTGGCAGGATCGATCACACACTGCTCCTTGCTCAAAAAATCCGTTCTTTTAGCCCTGAAAAATATCTACAAATAGAAGGAAACGTTGGCATGAAAATTTTGAGTATTTTCTCCCCAAAACCGACTCAAGAGCCCTATACCAAATTTTATCTTATGTATTGCTTAAAAAAAAAAAAAAAAAAAATGGCCTTATAAACTACTATTATCATATCAGCCAATATAATTCCAATGGAATTCTCTCTTCACGAACGATAGTTTATCATCACTTGTGAAGCGTAGGCAGGAGTTTTATTTTATCTCATTAATTTTCAATGGTTTGGTCCCTACGTAGTATGTGTCAATATACTTGGATTCTGGTGTACAACAATAAGTAATGACTTTGTTAATATGAGATTCTGATGTATAATAATACTTATATATCATCTCTTTTAAGTTCTGGTGGGGGGGGGGGGTTAATGTAGGGTTTCATTTAATTAAATTAATTTTTCCTCGGTAGGTGCCTTCGTCTATGATGTAACAGTTTGATAACTTAGACTACGATCAATAATCATAGACCTGTGAAATCAAAATCTGACTAAAACTTAGTTTAGTTATGGGCGTGACAAGGATTTACTGCTGACAGACAGACATCAGGTTCATTTTTCGGAATCTGTTTTGAATGTTTGATAGAATAACATTCATATTTAAGTGTGTCATTAATTGATCCTTAGCACATTCCTCTAGGACCTTCGTAATTATTTGAGAGACTAACTAATTTGCCTATAATTTTGGCATGAATGGCCACCAGACATGAGAATTAGAACAACAATCGCAATTTTCAGTTTGCTAGGGAATTTACCAGTGCAAAAACTGAAATTTATCATGTAAGCTAATGACTCGATAATCATATGTTCATTCATTTATTATTTTGCTTCCTCACGACCGAAGGCAGGGAAGCTTTGTATTCGTGAAAGAAGTAAAATAAATTGTTGTCCTCCAAAATCAAAATTTTTACTTGCTATTTACGTTTCAGAGCTTGCTGATCAATTTTGGTTCTTCGTTTGTCTGGTGTCTGTCAGTCTGCGGTAAATCCTCGTCTCGCCCAAAACTATACCAAGTTTTAGATCAATTTTGATTAAATTCCCAGGGATTTTGCGGGTTAGCTCCAAGACGATCCTACATAATTTTAAATGCCGTCAGATCAACACTACAACAGTTGTAGCCTGTATGCATGCGCCAACGTGACTTTCTTATAACGTCGATTTGTCTTCATCTGTTGGTCTGATTTCGTTCAAACTCGGTAGGTAACTGGACATATATTCTAGAATAATGCCCAATAAATTATATCGTGATTGGTGGAGTAATAACCATTGCGCATGACATCGGCAAACTCCGTGTCTAATGGGGCGATTTTGATGACTTTTCAGGAATCGTGTGGGTTAGCTTCTGGATGGTCCTCTATAACTTTCATTGCCATCCTTTAAGTGGTAGTCTGTGCGCATGCGCAAACTTTAATTTCTTATAACGTCGATTTCTTATCAACTATAGGTATTAGTCTGATTTCGTTAAACTCGAGATGTTGTTGGGTCCAGAATAATTCCTTTTGTATATTATCGCATTTATCTGAATAATCAGTAACAATTGCGCATACGCAAAACTACGGATGACACTTCGAGAATTTTGATCGATTTCGATGAAATTTTGATGAAAATATCCACGCATGCAACCATGAACTATTGCCCTATTTTTCATTCTAGCATGTATACACTTGTATTAGATAGTTATATTTTACATTCAATTATTTAGACTCGTACTTTGTTCTTCTACTAATTCTATAGTCGATGTTACAATGTGTAAGAAAGCTATATGTGTCAGAATTTTATCCCATCCTGGGGAGGACCTTTTGTTCTCTTTTTTTCCTTTGTATCAAAGATTCGCTTTTGGGGAAAAAACAATTTTTTGTCTCCAAAATCAAAATTTCCACTTGTATTTAACGTTTTAGACCATTATGAACAACTTTGTTTCTGTGTCTGTGTGTGTGTATGTGTCTGTCTGTCTATCTGTCTGTCTGTCTGTCTATGTCCGCAAATCCTTGTAACAAGCTTTATTTCCACAGTTTTCATCCAATTTTGATAAAATGTCCAGGGATTTTGTGACCTAAGGTGTAAATTGTCAACAATCAACTTCATTGTTGTCAAATCAACACTCCGCTCAACGAATGAGCAACAGTGAATTCCATCAAGCAGTATTTTCTCACGCATTGGTCGCTCCAAATCGG
This sequence comes from Adelphocoris suturalis, assembly GCA_030762985.1. Taxonomy (NCBI): domain Eukaryota; kingdom Metazoa; phylum Arthropoda; class Insecta; order Hemiptera; family Miridae; genus Adelphocoris; species Adelphocoris suturalis. The sequence continues at coordinate 37,551,225 of CM061045.1, forward strand.
TCGCATTTCGCTCAAATTTAGGAGATAGTAGAGAAAACACAATGTAAACATTCCAACGATTCAAAAATTCCAAATTTGAAGATGATCGTAACATAAATAGCTCCTGCGCATGCGCGAACTTGAAATTCTCGTAAAAAGATTTATTTCCAATGGTTTTATTCGATTTTGATGACAATTTTAGGAAACCTGAGGGTTAGGCAGTAAATGGTCCACCATCCATTTTATTGTTGCCAAATCAATACTTCACTCTGCGCACGCATAAACGTAAATCTCATTATTCTCAATTTTTCACGTCCTAGTTGTCCGGTCTCGCTAAAATTGACTGGATGATTGGGAAAAGATAATTTGATCATCCGATATGAATTTCAACGTGATTTTATCATTAATAGATGCTGCGCATGCGCGAATGGGAAATCTTTGTGACACGGTTAGTTTCCACAGTTTTCGTGTGAATTCGATGAAATTTTCAAGAATTGTGCGGGTCAAGCTGTAAATAATCCCCTATCAGTTTTCTTGTTCCCAAATGAATACTTCATTCTGCGCATGCGCAAACGTAAATTCCACCAGGTATCTTTTTCTCACACCCTAGTCGTTAGATCTCGCTCAAATTTGGATGATAGTTGGTGTAAGACGATTTGATCATACCAAATCAATTTCAACATGGTTGTACCAATCCCGTACCAATTTCATTGTCCTCAAATCATTACTTCATTGTGCGCATCTGCAAACGTAAGTTATTTCAAGCAACTTTTTTATCGTTTCTTACTCAGCGATTTTGACCTTTCACACTACATCCTTTTTACTACTATTTTCCACTTTGGAATTTTTCAAGATCATTTAAAACTTTTCAATGATCCATAGATTCCATCCATACATTCATGATACGAAACGAGGAAACTATGTGCCATACCCAACTTAGCAGACTTTCCTTTTTTTTCTTTTACATTCACTAAGCTTCAAAACTATTTAGTAATTTTATCGGAATGACTAGGTTTTTTGTGCGTTCGAGGCATTATCAATTTCTTTAGCCATGTTACTTCCTGCATTGACAAAAACTATTGAATATAGGTACTTGAACAAGTTTTGCTGCATTTTCCTCCATCAATTACTTTCCCATTGTGATGTATTTGTTATACCCTATCATTTTTGCAAAGAATTATTCATTATTTTATCAACTTCTTACAAGATTTTACGAGTAATTCCTTTCACTGATTTCAATCTGTCTCTGTTGTAGTGCTCTTTCACCATTGATGTGTGAAAAATTAGTCCTAATCAAGATCTCTGGGCATTCGTTAAACATCACACGAATTCATGACTCGTTCCTAATTTTGTTTAGTTCAATACTTTTGTTGGTTTAGCAGGATCGATTTTAGTAATTTTAGAACTGCAGATATTTCTCCTTCTACATTTACCCGTTTTTCGTTATTAGTTTTACACTTTACAAGGAATATCAGACACTAAGGTACATGGAACCACAGACGGATACAAAACCATAATTGTACGTATGGCCTAAAACGTGAAATTCTAGTGGACATTTTCACATGGAGGATTTTTCACAGCATTTTCAGAAAGTAATCAAAATTCTCTCGCTACCTATCGTCAAATTCAAGCGCGAAAATGTTCGTTGTTATGGTGAAATTCCCATCAGTCGGATGTGCGTCCGGCCAAATTAACCAAAAGCACAGTCGCGAGTCGGAGACGGTGGGCTCTTTTTTCCTCGCGATTCGCCGGCAGGACAGTTCGCTTCACCCCGCAATACCGGGCGAGTAATTGATGGGCGAGCGTACACGTCTGACTCCCGGAGCTCCGGGGCGCTGGAACTTGAAGAAACCCCAGTTGGCGCCGACTTCCTGATTGAAGGGCTTTCAAAGAAAAACGCGCCCAAACTTCGGCATGCGGCGGGGAAAAGAGGTTCCTAGAAACTGATGGCTCCTACCTACCTACCCACCTCCAGAGTCGAGAGATGCCAAGAATTTAAAAAAAAAAAGGAAAAAATTGAAATTGGCGTGGACGATACCGGGCGCTTCTGAAGTAATCATGTTATTCATACGGCCTTAAGAAACCGAATTCCTTGGATGTTCCATTCGGGACGATGAACGTATTTTACATGCTTCAATTATGTCATCTCTGCTGCGGGTAGGCATCGGCGAATATTTTTCCCGAACGAGGCAAAAAGTTTCCTTCCTATACCGGCAGAGAAAACTAAATAAGGATTTGAAAATACTACTTTCCTTGTAACGTTTTATAAAATTCCCGGAGTAAATGAAAATTGCCATTGGGTACATTAAAGTCGGATGTGATTTTTTTAATTATGATAGTATTTATAAAATTTCAGGGTAGCACAAATCGAGCGCGTATTTACGTAGATCACCTCACGAAAAGAAGAAATTGTTTCTACTTGGAGGTAAACTTCTCAGAAAGTCTACCTCATACAAATTTATAATTAAAAAAAAAAGTCTAAACTACAAGTGAGGCAGTTTCGCGTTATCAATATGATACCTACCTTTTACGAATGTCAGAACAATACAATTTCACATTCAGTTACATACTCTTCACTATTTGTCTTATAGAATATGGTAAGAAAACATAGCGATAGGTTCTAACTAAATTACTTGCAGATCTATTATCGCTTCGACGGGCACGGGTTGGATTCAGGTCCGCCGTTGATGGTTTCTCGTCAAATTTGGAATACAAGCGGAAAAATGTGCACCTCCAGCCCCGGTAATCTTCCCTCAAGACCTCCTCGGTCACTTGTAAAGTCAGATACTAAGAAACTAGTTTTTAATTCCAAGAATTTTTCGTACCAGAAATGGTAGATACTTTATTTTTCAATCAAAATAGCATGATTTCCAGTGGTTTGAAGGTCCTCTTTTATATATTATCCAGATTTGTAGTAGGAAATTCCTTCTATGCCATTAATGACCCTTCTGGTTGAGATGCGGCTTAAACCTTTAAAAAAAATCCTTCTATTTTTCCATATACAACAGATAGATTCTCGTTAGTAGTTTATCTTCACTGTTTTAGTGGAAGTATATAGGCCTAGTGCATAAAGAGAACGCTCTATCGGCGAAATGTGGCGTAGTAGTACCTTTACGGGCAAATGATACTTTTTTCCTTGATGAAATTCTCACTAGGGACCATCTTCTTCTGTGCTTCAAGGAAAGAAAAATTTCAGTTTTCAGACACGGAGAATGTGTTTGATGACATCCCAGTCAACGCATTTCAAAGTGGCAAAAGAAGAATGATGACAAAAATGTTGATCTAAGTTGAGATTAAACTAAGACAGTGGGCACTGTTGTGTTCTTCACTGAATTTAAAATGTATTTTTTATTTTATTTTATTTTTTAATGATTTGAGCGGCACCTCAACCAGAATGGTCATTAGCGGGATCGAACAACATGTTCGATACGAACTTTGGAAGTGGCGCGACACTAGACGGCCATGCCACCATCATCGTCAACTCGATGGGGAAAAAAACGAGGGACACAGCGATGACCACTGTTCAGCCCCTACACTGGATAAAACCGCAAAAATAAAATAATACTATATTAGTACATATAATCAGCATAGTGAAATTAAACTATCACTAGATGTACATAAATACATCAGTAATCAGATATCACAGTTCATAGTTGAGCTCAGCGGCTCTCAAGTCAACGACAGGGACTATTCATTATCTAGTCCAGATAAAGCGTCAACCCACTGAGGCGCCAATGCTAGACTCGGAGGCCCATAAGTAAAGATGAAAGGAAAGAAGTAATTGGATGTGGAGTATGTATTATATTGCGCAGAATGGGATACTGCTGGCGGTAAAGAAAGGGCCGTATTTGGATCCGTTTTGCGGCAGACCATCATCAATGAAGCTCCTACTACCGTAGATATTGCCGTGAGTACTTAAATATAGCAGTAGGTAATTAATATAATACTGAAACGCATTTTATATATATGAGAAACCATTAAAATAAACTTTTTGCGGAGAATTTCTTCACAAAAATAAATACTACAAAAAAAATCTATGCTTGCTTATGCCATCACATGTAAAAAGTACCTAGCCACCAAGAATGAAAGGTAATAATTTTTATTAGGTATTATTATATTGGGTGTAATAGTTGTACGAAAATTTTAAACTTTCTTTTTTTGATTAACTCAAGAGTCCACTTCCACTTCTGATCAATTTCATAAGGCTTCAGAGGGAAAGGTAGAACGAAATTATATTAGTTGGGTCATCGGATTGACCAATACAACCAAGAACACAATACCCGCACATTTTTTCAAGTAAATTTCTCAAATAAACATATTTTATACTACTTACAATAATACTACTTACTTATAATAACAAAGAATGGCATATAATTCGATCAGCCAAACACCTTATAGGAGCCAACCAGAACGAAAACATCTGATACCTACAACAGGTTCATCTTGAATGTTTTACCTACTCAAAGTTCCTCGATGGACACGAGGTTCCTTTGTGATGAATCAAATCCATTCTGTTTTGTAGCACGACCAAATATTATTATAGTTTCTGGAAGACGTTTGTACAGTGAAAGTAGAAAGAGTTCAGTTCTGCCTCTTGCCAGAGAGTTACCTAGGTACTATCAAAGCTTACGCCAGCAGGCACCACCAGGGCTGCCTGGTGCACGAGGCTTATACTAAAAATGAAAAAAGTTCATAGGAATCATCAATGTGCTAGAAAGGTAGGTAAATAGTGAAATAAACATATACAGTTGGAATATGAATTCTCGCAATCGAATAATGATTGAAATTGACACTTCTTGGTGTTGATAAATTTTTCAGTACTTTTCCTCAAGTATCATGGTCTTACTCTCGCAGAAAAGAACACCAGCGCCCGCTGATGTTACACTCAACGGCGCTCCCATCTGAGGGTTGAAGCCTTTAAAGTTATTAATAATGTAATCTCTCTCAAACATAATTCCTCACGATGATTTGATTTCGGAAAATGGGACAACTTCAAAAATTTAGGCCACCGCAGGTGAACATAAACGACGAAATAGCTTCATCCTCAGCGAAAATTCGCTAAAAAAAAAAAATGGCACTTGAATTAAAAACCGCTCTAAATATATTCCAAAAATGATTACTAAGAATGAAAATACCTTTCAATTTGGTTTTAGTTCCAGTTTTCTTTATCAAACGCAAAACCTTACAACCTGTTTATTCATTTATTTTATTTTATTTTATTTTTTATTTTTTTTTTTTAATGCGATTTTTGATGACGAGTTATCTTTGAGTTTGACCCTATGTGTTCACATAAATTATTAGGAAACAAATTATTTAAACGGTATTCAGATATGCAAACCATTTTTAGGATTCTTTTACAATTTTTATCAATTTTTCAGTGTATGAAGCACACTATAGCGTATGGACAGTATCTGTGTAGGAGGAGCTCGATGACGGAGCATGGCACTTCAGTTTGTTAATTTGAGTTACCTCACAGGAACCACAGAAGTAGGGCACCAACGTAGAATCAGTTCCTTCAATCTTCAGGGATTCAACGTTCGTTGAGACAGTTCAATGAGAAATGAGCTTGTATGCGCGTATAAATTCGCTTAAATGTTTGGTCTCAGAAATTTCTTAGACATTTTAGTTGAAGATACCTGTAATGCGACGCCTTACAGTCTACTAGTTCTGCTTGACAGAACAATCCTAGTTCCAGATACCATAAAATTGCCATAAAATTCAAGATACCATATATATTGCCATTCAACATACCATAGATTACATAAAATTGCTCAATCTGAAAAGAGAGAGAGAGAGAGAGAGAGAGAGAGAGAGAGAGAGAGAGAGAGAGAGAGAGAGAGAGAGCGAGAGAGAGAGAGAGAGAGAGAGAGAGAGAGAGAGAGAGAGAGAGAGAGAGAGAGAGAGAGAGAGAGAGAGAGAGAGAGAGAGAGAGAGAGAGAGAGAGAGAGAGAGAGAGAGAGAGAGAGAGAGAGAGAGAGAGAGAGAGAGAGAGAGAGAGAGAGAGAGAGAGAGAGAGAGAGAGAGAGAGAGAGAGAGAGAGAGAGAGAGAGAGAGAGAGAGAGAGAGAGAGAGAGAGAGAGAGAGAGAGAGAGAGAGAGAGAGAGAGAGAGAGAGAGAGAGAGAGAGAGAGAGAGAGATTATACAATTAGCGCCATAAGGAAAAATATATAATACATCTGTTACGAAGATAGTTGGGGTAAAGAAAAGATGAGGCAAGGAGAAAGATTTTTTGTATTTAAAATAAATAGCAAGAGCTATTTAGGACTTACTTATTTCTTCATATAATGAAAATGATGACTTGAAAATATGCAAGTTCAAAGTTGAATGGTAAGGTATATATGTATTATGATGAAAATAATATTAAACATATTACTAGGTTAATGTGGAGGAGGATATGTTGAAATCTCGTAGCAGAGAGTGAAAAAAAGAACATGATAAATTATAATGAATATGAAAAGTATTGATACCACAAGGGGTAGAAAGCGAAGGTTTGGATATAAAGAGGTTTGAGAGGAGTTACTTACCTAGAAAAGGCTGCAAGAGAAGTATGAGTGGGAGATAGATGATTTAAAAAGCGCCATTGGCGTAGTGACGGCGGGTAGGTACCGTTACATATCGTACTGGGTTGCTTGACTTATATGTGATTTGGTAAAAATTACGGGTAACTACATAACGGGTAAAACGTTACGGGTAACTGAGAAATCACAACAACAACAACAACAACAATTGTACATTACAATTCCAAAGGTTTCATAGTACCACTTGGTGCTTATTTATTTGCAGAGAGTGTCAACAGACACACTTAAATATAAACTAACACGGCCTTGATAGGTTTTACTGTATTTTTTGTTAACGAAATCCTAGATCTTCTTGGAAAAATCAGGAAATCAGGGAAGATTGCTATCGAACCTAAGCATTCGGAGGTTGAGCACCGATCTTACTGAAAATTCCAGTGGGCCTTGGAGTGGCCCCTTCTTAGTTGGTCTCTGATCAATTACATTCCCGTCAAACTAATGGCAGCGTGTACGCCTTCCGTAAAAGTGAATTTCCTAAAAACTGATTTTATACGATCTAATAGTCTAGTTAGGTTCACTTTGGGAGGGAAGTTGAGGACAAGACTCGAGATACCTACCCCTAAATTCAAGGAGCTATAAGTTCTACCATTGGCGAAACGTTGTAAAAATGAATAATAAAGTGAATAACAACCGCTTGTTAACAGATTGAATGAAAGATTATCGTGTGATATGAGGTGATTCGTTGAATGTAGATATAGGAGGACTTCTACTCCACTGCCGAAAATTAGTGGATATATAATGCGTTTCGGAAATCTATAGATTAAGAGCCAACAATTCCGAATTATTGCGAACTTTTTTCTTTCAAAATTCAAGCCTTTTTAACAATTTTAGTGGTTTAGGAGACCTTAATTTTGGCATAATTTATAGTCAGGATTAATTGTACCCTTGTGCATTTAATACATGTTGAGAATGTAGTGAATTAGTGAGAACCCTCGTACAATATGTTCCTTTGATATTTATTCTGTCGATGCTTGACTCACTGAATTTATTATCAAAATAAATTACTCAAAAACTAAAAGAAATATTGTGCGAATAGTTTTCTATTGTGGGTATATTTTTCTTCCTTTAAGGAGTCATATGGCACTCCAGATCCTTTCAGAGCATTTACCTAACACGCCTTCACTCGGAAATGTAAACTTTCGGCTTTTCTCAAGGAGTCCTCGTGAGCTGCTGGGTGCTGAAGCAGTTCTTGACTCTCCAACCTCGAGAATGAAAGAAGAAAACAGCGACAGAAAAAGAGAGGGATGGTGAGGGAGTGGGTGAGTGAAAAAGTGGGAGGTCTAATTACACGAAGATTCTTCGTGAATAATCCTTTGGAAAGAAAGAGATGGTGAGAAGAGTAGGAATTGTGGGAGATAGGGAGGGGGGGGAGCTGGTTGTTGGGTGGAGAGGTCATCAGTGGATTTGTTAAAAGGTCGGCTCTTTGTGATTATTTGGACCCTAGAAACACCTTTGGGCTCTTTTGGACAAGCACTTCTTCCCTTGAGCACACTCTGCAAACCCTCCCACTCACCACGCTACTCATTTCCGCATTCCTTCTCCTTCATCACCCTTCTATTGCACCCTTTAACAACTATGTTTGGATTTTAATAAATATTCCCCAATAGGACTTATCTGAACAGAATCGTGGAGATGGTCCCCGAAAATGGATTTTATTTTAGGAGGATTTTAGGTGGTTTATGAAAATTCATCAGTTCTGAGTGAGAAGATCTTAGTTTTCCATTTCAAAACAACAGCAGTTCAAATGTAGAAATCGCGGATTTTTTTTTTTTTTTTTTTTTTTTTTTTTAAAGCAATTTTTAAGACTTCCTAAGGCATCCTGTAGCAAATGTTCATAAGGACCAAAGTGATTCGACCTCAAGAACTATGGACCATCTCCTTAAATATGGGAGTTACAAATAAATGAAAACCGGGATGATTTTGGGTATTCTTACGGTAACATCATACAGTTTTTCCCGTCCAAGGATCACTGGGCACATAGGTACACCGAGAGAAAATATGAGGGTTTTCACCCGCTTAATGACCTCACAAACGGGCCTCACATTAAAAAAACCCGTTAGGAATTGAAGGAAGCCCGATAGGATAAAATCCTATCGGGTATTCAAAAAGGGCTTACACCTATCGGGTTTTCATAAGCCGAAATCTATCGGGTTATGAATTTACTGATAAGGATTTATCGGGTATCCCAACTTTTATCGGGTACGCCAATTGTACAGAATTCCAAAATTCTGGATTTCGACCACAGGAATACCCGATAGACTTCCTATCGGGTAATTTCAAGGAACAACAGCAAAAAATTCATTCCTCTTATTGGGCTTTTTACTTATTCCTATCGGGTGTTTTGAATTCCTATCGGGAAAATGTATATTCCCGTTTGTTTTCCTATTGGGAAAATCCAGAGAACCGTTTGATATCCTATTGGGTATTGAAAAACAAATTAATGCGAAGCCGATAGAATGGTAACGGGTGGTTAATTTCAATATTTGAACACCCAATAGATTTCTGATCACCCGACAAACGCAATTTGAGAGACTAGTTTGACATACTATCGGGTATTGAAAAACAAATACGAAGCCGATAGAATGGTAGTGGGTGTTTGATTTCAATATTTGAGCGCTCGACAGATTTCTGATGACCCGATGAGATCTCGCGGCCTGATGATTTTAACGGCTCACCCGTTTGATTATAAAGCAGGCATTTTAAAAGACCCATTTGGAATTTGTCCACACGATAAAAAAAAAACGATCGATACCCACTAGGATTTCGACATTACCTGCTTGGAGAACAACACTACCTGCTTGGATTGATGGACACCCGCTTGGATTCCTATCGGGAATTCTAATTGACGCCTTCCTATCGGGTAGGGTGCGTCTATTATTTCTCTCCGTGATACAGACATGAATCCATAATTGGCCGAGCTTTAAAACATACAATGCGAGTAAAAATTTTGGTTTTGAGATTTTTTTTTTCACACCAACTGAAAGCGATAACGATGCCTCAGCTTGTTATGTATACTAATGTTTTCCTTTTTCCATAATGTCTGTAACGTCTGCGGGTTCCTATGCCAATGAAACTGGTGTCCAGGCAAACCCCATTTCCTCCTAAGATATAAATTAATGTTCTCTTTTCACCTCACAAATTTTAGTTTATACCTACAGGTACAATATTTTTTCTTATACCTATCATTCTTGGTTTTTATACGAGAATTCTCTACCTATTACCTTCATTACATAGAATCACTAAAATTCCTTTCTTTGAAATTGTATACTTTTACGGTGTAGTTTGTTGTTTGAACGATTATTGTTGTTTGTGCACATCATTCGGTTGAGGGATTGTACACACCTATAGAATCTTAAGTAATCATTGTCTCTTTAAGTCATTCCTCGTTCATTTTATCATTTTTGGCAGTTATTATTAGTGTTACATAAATTACGGAGCATACTTAACTTTTTTATTTTCGTTATTTAGGTACCTATTAGTTTATTTTATTTCATTTATGTATTTATTTTCTTAAAATTTCAATGGTTTCTATCAATGGTGAACCTGGCGGGAGGAGGGGGGGGGGGTCAAAATACATTTTGTTGGGGAAAAAATATATAATTGTTCCCTATTTAGATACCATCAGAAGAAACCAAAAATTTAGAAACATCAATTTTGAAATTAACAGTGTACCTACTAGAGAGAGTTTTGTGAGGAGCCCCTCAAAAATGTTGTAATAAAAATCGATCAGTGAGATAGAATCTTTGTCCAAGTTACATTTGCATTCTATGATCAAATCGTAGTCCACAATTTTGGGAAGTTCGCCATTTTCAAGTTATTCTCCATAAAATGTGGGCTAGTTATATTGATGACGAAGTCCTTTATTTGCTGCACCTCCACAAAGTATCGTCATGGAATTGCGTAACGAAATATATGACAATATATTCTATTATATATTTGGTCCAGAGACCATCCATTGATTATAAAAAATACTTTCAGGAATCCTACGAACAACTTCAAGTCAATACTGAGAACTTCAACTGCTTTGCGTAGGACACGTACGTGAAAGCTGGATAACTTTTTCATAAACCCCATTTAGTAAGGATTATTAAAAAGTATGAAATGGGAGGTCCAGGAGCGGAGCCCCTACCAAGGCACGTTGCACTTCAAATATATATAATTCATTTGTGGCAGGTAAGAGGCTCCGAAGCTGCTTGGCACCCGGGCCCCCGCAAGTGGTGGTTTCATTGCACCTTTTTAAATATAATACGTACATACCGGGAAAGCAATGCGAAGCCTCGCACCACATTTTGCTATCATTTCCACTGGTTTGTTTTATGCCTTTTTGTTCATGAAATAGGGGGTCTCTGGGTGTACCTTGAGCCCTACATATATTCAAATGTAGAAACTATGTGAAATGCAGAGATTTAATGAGCAAAACAGTAACTATAGAGTAAAATGAATGAGCAAACATGTAGGTAGGTACATATAAAATGATATAATTGGCTCTGATGAAGATTTAGAAATCGGATGATGAGGGTAAATGAATGACTCTGGAAGTAGTCTCAAGACACTATGAGCAGTTAGTTAAACAGAATTCGACTGTGAAATTGGCCACTTAGAAAGAATTAATATGATAACCGGTTGAGTTCAGACTGGGTGCTTCACTTTTGGCTGCTCACAATAGACTGGTTGGTGCCCAGCAGATAATGAATATCCTGATGGTAGAAGAAGATATCTCCAAACTTATAAATGATGCGTACATACTAGTCCAATTTGACCTGGGCTGTGAAAAGATTTAAGAGGAGTCAATGAATCAGGCTTTGATATATTGTCATGCTTGCTCATTTCCCTGAGGCTGGGTTGGTGTTTTAAACATTATTAAATTTTACAATCAGAATTATAATTGAATATTAGTTCATAAGTTAGTTGTTATAAAAAATAAATAAAAAATAAACTACATTTAATACAGATACATAAACAAACAATACACATTCAATACAATTTATTTTATTTTATATTAGAAGCACTGTCAGTCAGGCAGAAATTCGAATCATATGACAGGACTGGACGGCAATTGGCTCTCAGCATAGAAGGGCAGGACTCAGCTTGACGCAGGCTGAATATGAAAAACTTGCGCAATCTAAGGCCGGTCAACGAGGCGCTCATGGCCAGAATTGAGTCTAATTTGATTATCCGTGGGAGGGGGGAAGGCAGCCCACTTCGGAAATTATCTGTAATTCCCCTCATGAGGCGCCCACCCAAGTGAGGCCAGGCACCAATCCCAACGCTTCTTACATCACCACCAATTTACCCGGACGGAAACAAACAACCAAGAGACAAGAGCCATCAACCTCCCAAGTTTCCTAGCGATCAATCCATGTACGTGATGAAAGTCTTAAAACGGTGCCACCCCACTTTCTCTTTTCGGCTTGCCATTTTCAACAATGGATCTATTATTACTGCTTTGGCGCCATCAATTTGAAGAAGTGCAATGCCAGATTTTGAGTTTTCCCGACAAATTTACATAGAACAACTTGCTATATATGGGTAAAACCAAACTCTAGCGTGATGTGATTGTAGTTCTGGGGCGGTTACTACTTGCTCCACGTGTTACTTGGCAACTGAATCAGCACTGGCCACTGCTCATACGCGAAGTTAATATTATGTTTTTAAGGAATTTTTAGGAATTGAGTCGATTAGCACTTTTAAGGTTCACCCACCTTGAACCATTTGTCAATTGGAGTAACGAATACAATGTTTAATATGTTAAATGCTGATTACGTTCATTAATTCAATATCATTTTGTAAATAACTGAATCTCAAATTTTTCTATAGGTTCATGTTATAATAAGCGAGCAAGTTCCCAAAGTCTACAAAATTTCGAATCATTTTCTATGTAAGTTCTATGTTGGTCCCCTATGAATCACACATTATGTGCCAGAATGTGCGCCAAACAGTGGTACAAAATTTAATTTTATCATTGAAAAAAAAGTCGGATTCTATTTGTCGAAATGGTTTGTCATAGTCAGTTTAAACCCCATTTGCTTTGGAACAATAGCAGAAGAAATTACATACTTGTTTACATTCAAAAATTTCACCTCCGGATCGTATTCTGCTGGTGTGTGGATGGTTTGTTATACCACATAACTACTGTGTTGAACAGTGATCTATTCGCACGTCTTCAACTCGGTACAGTTTCAGTAAAGCTGAAGGGTCCCGAGACTTGCGCTCTTCATGACAAGTTCATGACCATTCAACAGAAACCATTGAAGTTAAATAAACCGATAACACTGTCAGAAAAAACCTGAAGTCTCAGGTGGTCAATTTTAATATCTCAAGCATCAAGAAAAATGCCTTGGAATTTTAGGCCTACAATGTAATCCAATAAGGCAGCATAATCTACCTTACCTGAAGGTGGAGTCTACAGTACTTGATTAGTGGTATGACTACCTCAAAGAAAGGGAAAACCCCATCTACAAGAACGCTTAGCTGATTCCACGCCTGGAAAAGGAAACTGGGACATTGGCAATTCCGCATAGGGTCGTCTATAAAACGTGACACGGGCCAATGGCGACAAATACACATCTGAAACAGAGTCTCATGGGATTACTACGCCTCAAATAAAAAAGTTATGGATGATGAAAAGTACCATCTGAACAATGGAATGAAGAGGACGATGAAAAATTGCCTGCATGATCAGGTTATGGAGTTTGTACCTGACGAGAAGGGAATATACCAAAAGGATGAGAATGGAAAATCCACCGACATCAGATTTATTGTAGTCATTGTTGAAGCCACAAAAGGGTGGGAGACAGGTCTCAATTCGTGATTTGATAACAGCGTCAGAAATTGTCAGAGAGGAAGGGTCAAAGTCGTGGAATTGTCTTTAGTGATTATATCGAATATTATAAAACCCATTCTCCCATTACCTCCCAGTGGTTGGAATGGGATTCATAAGGCATTGGGGCCTGCGACTGCCGGAACTTTCACGCTCTCCAGGCGGTCTTGTTAGCCACCTCAGTTTGATGTTATATACATAGTCGTGGGGCAGTAGATACTTTTATTTATTTATATTTATTTATTTACATGATACATGATACAGATACGGTATAATATACATGATGATACAGATATTTTACATGATACAGATACGGTTATAAACACAATTATATAAAGATACAGATTAAGTTATTTGCGATAATTAAATTTTACATTAAGGCATAGTTTACTTTAAAATATTAACAAAATAATATGGGACATGAACAAGTATAACTACAATATTGAATATGAGAGAACTGAAATATTTGGCAATAAATTTAAGAAAGTAAAATTTTTGGGTGGCACATGGGTTTAAGATAGTATGATAAATATAATTTTAAAGAAGGCAGGGAGACATTGAAAAAGTCGACCTCGTGACAAGAGCTTAGAAAAGCATTACTTTCACGAGGTAGGCGACAAAGGGGACGATTGTATAGATAATTTACAGCGGAAAATGGGACACAAAATAGGGAATTGGAGCGTGTGGTATATTGGGGTACATTAATATTAACAAGGGCCAACAAAGAAGGGCAGTCCAAGCTGTTGACTAGAAGCTTGTGGAGGAATACAATGTCAGCCACAATTCGTCTGTCCTCCAGAGGAGAAATACGGTATTCCAAGCCAAGCCTGGAAAAATCGAGGTTATCGGGAGGAATACATAGCTTGTACCCTAGATACCTCAGGAAGCGACGCTGGACCCTTTCCAATTGCATCTTATATACACTATAGTAAGGAGACCACACAACTGAGCCACACTCGAGGATGGGTAAAACAAGAGCTTTGTATAATAGTACTATAGCATTGGGGTTAGAAAAATCTCGGGTATTACGCTTGAGAAACCCCAACGCACGGAGAGCCCTAGATGTGATAGAACCAATATGTTCTGAAAAGTTCAATTGCGAATCAAGAACAACCCCAAGATCCCGGATAACGGAGCAACGCTGAAGCTGATGGCCACCAATTGCATAATCAAACGGGATAAAATTTTGAGACCTGTAAAATGAGATCACAGAACATTTGGATGAGTTGAGGACTAAGCTGTTCAACGAACACCACTCCATCAGGTTATCAAGGCAGCTCTGCAACAACAAACCATCATCCTCCGATCGAACTGGGCAAAAAATCTTCAGATCGTCGGCAAACAAGAGAAATTTCACGTTAGAGAACAAAGAACCCACGCTGTTAATCATCAGGAGGAAGAGCAAAGGCCCAAGATGGGAACCCTGGGGAACCCCAGATGATGCCAGGTACGGTCTGGAGACAGCACCCTTTATTCTCACCATCTGAAACCGATCCACAAGGTAACTCGCTAGCCAATCATGAAGCGCTCCAAAAACCCCCATGGCCTGCAAGAGAGACAAGATATGGGCATGTGAAAGCTTGTCGAATGCCTTGGCAAAATCAGTGCTTATAAGGTCGACTTGGCACCCCTGCTCAAAACTGGAGAATATGAAATCGGTAAATTGGACCAAATTAGTGACCGTTGAACAATCTCTCATGAAGCCATGCTGCTCGTACACTATCGTTCTGGCAAAAGGAGGTGTGATTTGGCTGACAACCAGTTTTTCAAGGATCTTAGGGATTGTAGAAATGGAGCAAATTGCTCGAAAGTTATTTATTAATGTTTTATCTCCCGATTTGTGAATAGGCGTAACAAACGATCGCTTCCAAACCGCAGGGAAAGTACCCATAGTGAGTGAAAGGTTAAATAGAACCGTAAGGGGTGAACTCAGGCTTCCACTGCACTCACGCAAAAGCAAGGGTGGAACACCATCAGGTCCCATTCCCTTTCGTGGATCAAGCGAACGTAACTCACTGGTGACATTCTCTTGCGACACTGATACAGCAACAATTGAAACGACCTCAGGGAGAGCATATGATGGCAGAGAGTGAGAAGGAGGGTCAAATACAGAAGAAAAGAAACTCGCAAATAGGTTCGCAATTTCAGCAGGAGACTCAGCCTGATCAGCATCTATTTACATAGTATTGGGAATTTGGTTAAAACCTTCAGTGTAATTCAAATGATTCCAAAAAACCTTGATATTTGATGAGAGGGAGTTCTGAATATCATCAAAGTATTTAGCATAATCCGATCTAGATAAGGAGTTACAATGCCGTCTGAGTTCAGAAAATATTTCATAATCGACCATTGTACATGATCTTTTATAACAAGCATGGGCTAATAATTTTTTTCTAACGAGAGTAATTAATTCGGAAGAAAACCACTTGGGAAATGGGTGGGCAATGGGCCTAATTATAGGAACACACATTGAAATAGCCTCACTAACAATGGAATAAAAATACAGTACTGCCTCTTCCAACGGCAAACTAGTTAATGTTGAAAAATCACAACTTGATAAGAAATGGTCCATAGCTTTGTAATCACCTTTTGAAAAATTATACTTAAACATGCTAGGCACAAATATAGATAACTTATGACTGGTCACTGGTAATATGAACTCGAAGGGAGGGTGCGCAGGGTCGACGTCGACTAGGGGAATGCAGGATCTCAGGACTATCCCGCCAAGATTCGAGAGAAATAAACCAAGAACGTTATTAGGTGCGTTCGGTAGGTAATTGTGCTGTTGTAAGTCCAAGAGCTTCATTGTCTCGAAAATAGCTCGGCATTTGGGAGAGAAGTGAGAGGGAGGAAGTTCGGAGTTCCAATCATTCCATACTACGTCAGGGGTGTTGAAATCGCCCACAAAGACCATCCCAAAGTCAGGATAGGCTGAGTTTATGGCATCCAACTCCATCAGATGAGACTCAAGAAATGTTAAAGGCTGATATCCAGGAAGGTAAATGCAACCCAGAACCAATCAGAAATCTGGAATAACAACAAATATGTGCTCTGCCGAACTTTTCGGATGCCACTCGAATGAACGAATCTTGGCGGACACAGCTATCATGACTCCACCCCCCACGGACTTCATAGTATTATTGAGCCGCGAGCGATCAGATCGATACACATTGTAATTGGAAAGGCGAAGCTCAGACGACTCAACAGAAAGTGACAGCCATGTTTCAGTGATCATCAAGAAATCATATGTGAGGTGAGGTGCCTGGTGACGAATAACTGACAGCTTAGTGTTGAGCCCCCTTACCTTTTGATACAATCCGGTTAGCTTGATGGTTTCAGACTTCCCCTTCCCTCCAAGTTTTTTGACTGGTTAGCATCCGAGCGAGTGGTCACTATGGTTGGAATCCCTGATACATATCTTATCGTCAGGTTCGCCTCGCCACAATCCAGTCTCCGCTGCAACAGTCCACGCAATTCAGCCAGATAGGCCCGGTGAGCAGGGGTCCGATCAAAAGAGGCTGATAGTACTTGAGGTAACTTGTTGACTTGATAGTACTTGAGGACTTGAGATACCCAACTTTTGCCATGAATGTCGAGGTAAAAATGAGAAGCTGTATCATGTACTCCAGCAGTGTCCACAGGCTCATGGTGGCCACATTCTACACCAAGGTGTGGTTGCCGAAAAGATAGCAGGGGCTTTGCCATCCAGTGGTTGGAATGTGAAAAGGAAGAGACTATAATATCATAAGCTGACGAAGCAGAGCAAGAAAATATCGTTGCAATGAAGCCCGCTGAGTCAGCCATAATCCTATTTGTGGAGTTTGTCAGTGGCTGCAAGGACATTGAGCAGAGCCCGTAGTTTTAGATTCGGCTCTATGAGAAGCCAAATACGTAGGATTGAATAAAAAATGCGCATAAGAATCTGTTCCTTGATGATGGATTCCTCTTGATTATCATACTCACATTCCCGAACTGCTAGCTTTAATTCAGTTAAAAACTCTTCAATATTGATTGTGTCATACTCTGTTTAATTGATATATGAGAGAGAGAGAGAGAGAGAGAGAGAGAGAGAGAGAGAGAGAGAGAGAGAGAGAGAGAGAGAGAGAGAGAGAGAGAGAGAGAGAGAGAGAGAGAGAGAGAGAGAGAGAGAGAGAGAGAGAGAGAGAGAGAGAGAGAGAGAGAGAACGAGATTGATTGATTGATTGAAAGCGTTTATTGAACGACCAGGGTTGGTTAGGGCTATATAGCCCTCTCTTCCACCAACCCTGGATACAAAGAACATAATATAAATCCTCTTACAATAGAACAAGTATCCATTCAAAAATTTCAATTACAAACATAGGTAAGTACCTCACATTAATTATAACTTGACATAATTATTTTTAATTTATTTTCATAATTAATTGCAGTTTTAAGTTTTATGTATTTTTATTTAATTTTACATTTTAATTGATGTTGATTTTTTTACATTTTAATTTATCATTAATTTTTGTTTTACATTTTAGATGAAAATTACGTTTAGTTCTAGATTCTAATTATTTTTAATGAATATCCCATTTTTGTTTTACATTTCAATTATTTCAATTAAAAAAATTAATAATCGATTTTACATTTATCAATTACAAACATAAGGTAAGTACTTCTCATTAAACATTTTTTATGTTTAATTAATTTTATATCTGAATGTTCATAGATAATTATTGTTAGGTTTGCATTTCATACATTTTTAAATTAATTGTACAGTTTACTTCATGATTAACTTTGATCAATGATTAATTTTACTCTTACACATTATTTAATTGTAAATTAATTTTAGTTTTACATGCTAATTATTTGAAAAGGTAATCTTACATTTAAATCAATATCTACTTCATTTTAGTGTTACGTTACAATTGTTTGTAATGTAAATCTACACTACGAGAGAGAGAGAGAGAAAGAGAGAGAGAGAGAGAGAGAGAGAGAGAGAGAGAGAGAGAGAGAGAGAGAGAGAGAGAGAGAGAGAGAGAGAGAGAGAGAGAGAGAGAGAGAGAGAGAGAGAGAGAGAGAGAGAGATGAAAATGTTAAATTTAGGAACGAGGCTTTCATCAAGAGAAGTTATCATTTTCAGAGTTGTATAATTTAGCTGAGCTTAAGAATTACAGTAATCCTGAAAAATTGTACATTGGTTCCGAGGCGTTCGAATCTATGACCGGGCATTCACAGTCTGTACTTGCAAAAACGTGTCGGCCTCCGTAACGAAGAGCGTCAGTCACGTAGGAGATGGCCGGAGCGCTAATAACCAAAACTGACGGTGGAGGCAGCAGCATTAGCGGCCTCCATGCAAATCCAAACCGCATCGGATGGATTTCCAATTTGAAGCCCTCGTTTGCGGTAACGAGAGATCGTGGCTTCAATTGGTCCCTGGGAACTGCCCAATTATGTCAGGACAATGTCAACTCCGACCACAGGAAACCTAACGGCTCACGAACCTTACTGACTGCAATCATCATTTTCTCGCTCCATTCATCCCTCGGTGTTTTCCTCAAAATTTTCAATCTCCAGCAGCTATCATTGAAGTTCCATCTTGCTCAGCCATGATTCTGGCCCATCGCTTCAAAGTACAACTGGGACGCGGTTTACGTGAAGTGCCTTGAATAACCGCATCAACAGTGAGCATGAGGAATCTATTGCTTGGTTGGTGGAAAGTCAAGTCTTGGCAACTCATTTGAAATGTGAGGCAATAGGTCTACAGAAAGTAATTATGATTGCTAATGCAAATGTATGATTACCTAATTAACTTCAGAGAATAAACTGACTTCACGTCAGTTCTGGGACTCCTACTTTTCTCACAAATGCATTTCTTCCTATTTTAACAAGCAGTACCCTTTCTTTATAAACCAAATCACAGACATTTTAAAAATTTGTCGTAATATTTTTTGCAAACTTTTTCCATGTTCGTCAAATCTACTCAAAGTCTTGAAATGTTTACCAGACATTCGTCATCATGTCAGAAAGGGGGTGTAGGAATTCCAAAACGTTACCGTCAATTTGGCGAACAAGTGAATGTTATCCGTGCCCCTGAAAATTAGATTTCTTTATACAAATTAATTTTATACAAATTTCTTTATACAACTTTCATAACTCTCTTAGTCTCCAGTCAAAACTCAAATCCGATTATACCGTTGGAAATAGCGTTAGATTTTTTATCTTTCTGATGTATTTTCAAACATTTTGAAAAGGAATGAACGGGTAAAAAATAAGTCGTAAGTTACATTTTCTTAAATTTCAAAAATGTTCATTTTTCTAAAAGTTTGACTCTCGAACCGACCTGGATGGAAATTTGCATGCTTTAAGCCTAAATTTAATGTTGTATCATAATCCTAGCTTTCCAACGATATACTAAATTTTACTTTTACTTTGCTAATTAGGGGTGAAAACCATGTCTTAATGTTGAAAAACGTTTTTTCAATGAAATCAAGGGTTTTCTTGAAAAATTACCTTCTATGAAAATATGAATTTGGGGTTGGTTTCAACGTATTTTTTTACGCTGAACCGAATGTTAACACTTGCATATTTCCCCAGCCCCATTATAACCAAGTTTAACACTTCAACTCACAAATTTTAGTTCATTTGGTATGATGAATGGGATGTATTTTTAACGGTGAAACTAATTAGTTAAAGTGTAAAATTCGGTTATAGTGGGGTTTAGGTGAAATACAAGTGTTACCATTCGATTCAGCGTAAAAAATACATTGAAACCGACCCCAAACTCGTATTTTCAGAGGTTATTCTTCAAGAAAACCCTCTATTTCATTGAAAAAACAATATTTTTTAGCATTAAGATATAAATTTCTCCCCTAATTAGCAAAGTAAAAGTAAAATTGACTATACCGTTAGAAAGCTGGAGTTATGATGCAACTTTCAGGCTTAGGGCATACGAATTTTCATCCTGGACGTTTCGAGTGCCAAACTTTGTTTAGTGTTAGTTTTGATTGGAAATTAGGAGCGTTATGACAGTTTTAGTGACACAAAGTCGAAAATGCGAAAAATAAATTTTAAAAGTGAAAAAGTGGTCTTTAGCGTGGATTAAAAAATATATGATATAGGACAAAAAAGGTCACGAACTATATGTAGAATCGTACCCTGGCTGGTGGTGCGCCCACCAGCTGGGGGGGGGGGGGGGGATCTCCCTGTAGATATAGTAGTCCAGTAACCAAAGTTTCAAATAGGGCGTTTTTCAAAATAAAACCCCAGACTTTTTTTTTCAATATTTCCTTATGTTTTTTGGGGTGCTGAATCCGAATTTGAGGTCCGCCTCTTGGTCCGAGTGTGGCTTATGTTCATACATACTGGTAAGTAATGCATGCCTTACGGGGACGTCCCTATGAATGGATTGAATATAATTTTGGTGAGAATTAAAATAAATGAGAGAAAAAGCGTATAATGATTTCTCGGAAATCCCCCCTTCACCGACGGTAAATTTGAAACTCCCGAGGTTGCAAAATTTGGATCGAACAAACAATAAAAAGAATCACGATAATCGGACGAGAATAGTCAAAACATCATTATTTATCAGCATTACCCCCTCCATTCATCTCCTACCATTATGAAATTTGAAACTCCTGTTACATTTTCCAAAACTAGACCAAATTCAAAGTTGAACCAAAAAAAGAATCACAAAAATCGGACGAAAACAGTTAAAACATCACGATTTATCAATATTACCCCCTCCATTCACCCCTCTCTTGATGAAGTTTGGAAATTTTGACAGACTCTCCAAACTACCTATATCGAATTCATAATGGCACAAAATAAGAATCACAAAAATCGGTAAAGATTTGTAGCTAGGGCAGCGCTTGACAAATTCGGTAATTATCCCTTCCACCCCCCACTTCAACAACAAACCCGAAATTTTCTAGGTTTGTTGCACAACTAGACTAAAATTGGAATCGAACTAAATGAGAATTATGAAAATCGGTTGAGAATTGTAGCCTGGTAGCGTCGACAAAATGTATCGGAAAAAAAAAACACGTTTTTCGGCTTTAAACCCTCCATTCTCCCTCAGTCCATCTCTCCTTTTCCATCTTGGAATTCAAAATTTCTGAGGGTTTTTGCACTACTGAACTAAAATTGGGATCGAACAAAGAAAGAATCTTGAAAATTCAGTTAAGAATTATGGCCTGGGCAGCGTTGACAAAATTTGTCACACACACACCGGAAGCGCCCTCCTAGAACTCATTATTCTTGTGTTTTTTCTACGAATAGTAAATTGTAATGAATTACTGAACACCATTGAAGGACCAGTGCACAGCGTTTGTACTATAACTATTCAAGTCATGTCAGCGCTATAGGGGAAGTATGGCTGAAAAAGTTAAATTTGGTGTGAACAAACTTTATCGATTCTCTTTTGCATACTGTTGTATGAACAGAAGGATGGAAGCCTATAGCTACCGTTCTTGTCGATCAATACCCTCACTCCCTACAACAGTCCAAATAATGTGGTCAAACCGCTATCAAATAAGTTATCCGCCTGCTGTAAATAAATCTCAACCACCACATAAATCATATTTAACTGTATTTATATCACATTGTTTAGGTAAGCGTGCAATATGGGTACAAAAATTCACACTGGGAGCTCCATTTCTTGAAAAATCAGATTTCCTTTAATTTCTCATATTTGTATGATAACTCAGGAGCTATTGGCCCAAAAGGGATCTTCTAGTGCTTAAATTAAAGCTAAATAACAGCTCTACAACTTAATTTTCCATAAATTTCCTCGTAGCTTGAGTAGTATCCGATTTTCTGAACGAAAGTCTGCTAAAACTATGATTTCGAACTTTTTGGGGAAATTGTCCAATATTTGAAGTGCCATATCTCTAAACCTATTGGACCTACAGAGCTGCGGTTGCGCTCAAATTGTGAAAAAAATATAGTCCACTTTACAAATATATACTATGACATTTTTGGTAGGATGCATAGTTTGGTTGTTATTCTGACACAAAACAGCACTCTTGATTTATTATCATAAAAGATCGAAAAGAATCTCAAACTCACAAGGGAACGTTGGTGTATTCGGGTGCAGATTTTTTAAAAGATTTTTTCCTTGCAACCCTAATTGGTGAATAAGCAATATATTCAAATCGTAGTATAATCCCTGTGGTATCCTGTCAACAGTATAAAAACCTCTGCCAATCTGAATGTGGCGTATAGCTTCCACGTTTCCGACCTTTGAAATGTATCAAATAATCTTTAGAGATGCCAAAAAGGTTCCTTTGAAGTTTGAGAAAAATTTTCAATCAGATAATAAGAAAATGATGCTTGATACATGTTACGATTGCGCATGCTCGAAAAATAATAGTGATTTGGAAGCAATAGATTTCATTTGGGACCATTTACAATCTGAACCGTTCAACCCCTGAAATTTTCATCGAAATCCGATATAGAAACTATAGATTTCGTGCTTGTTATAATTATTTTAGGTTTGCGCATGTGTAGCAGTTACTAATGATACGATCTTGATAAAACTCATGTGGGGTAATCAAATCGTCATTTCCTCACTACCTTCCTAATTTGTCTTATTCATTTTACATTTGCGCAGGCACACTGAGAACTACTAATTTTAAGTGATGAAATTCACAGAGAACCTACCTATGTATTTATTCGCAGCCTAACCCACTCATTCCAAAAAAAAAAAAAAAACGATCTAATTCGAATAAAAACTGTTGTTTTGTAAAGGACTAAGAACCTGCAACGTTAGTTACAGCACCAACCCCGTCCAACAAATGTTACTCTGCTATTTGGTAGTTTGTGAACAGTGCTATCCTAGGCAATGATAGTGCAGATTAACTAGCACGCCCTACAAAGCTCAGCTAGTTAAGATATTGAGTGCACTGTATTTTTAATGGATAAATAGGAATGTACTATGAGAATCAGTGACTAGATTAGTGATATTTTGACTAGGATATAAATGAAGATAGATAAATAAGTTTACCTAGTTTATTGATTAATGAGGTAACTTTGGATAGGTATTTGTAAATACAAATACTGGTTTTCCTACCTATGTGGCCATAGTCTGAATGAAAAAAGATGAAGGTAGGTACATATGTGAACTGACTAGGAGTAAAGAAGGTAAAGCTAAGATAGCCCTGTTTCCCAAAGTTCTGTTCCAAAGATAAGTGTAGAAGGTGAAGGCCAACTCCAGATAGGTAGGTAGGAAGAATGATGCAATAGCCAGAAAGAGTCCAGAAGATAAAGATGAAGTTATAGAAGTAGGAAAAATATGTAAGATCTCACTACAATACGTTGAGCTGGTGATCAAGCAGCAGAAAGCAAGGTTGTAAAAGGTGCTAACAACAAAGTTTGAATTTGTGGTGATAGATCCAATTGATGGTGACCCAGATGGTTTTCTGGAAAGTATGTTCTAGTTCCACTGATTTGGTGACGGAATTAGGTTAAAATACTTTAAAATCGCGCGGATGATCATGGATATAAAGGCTCAACAAAAGAATGTATGCAAAACGGAAAATGGCTGGCTTGAAACTGTTTCTTGCTTCTACCTCTTTGTCCTTACAGGGTTTTAGTCGGTCCATCATGCAGAATTAGGTTGAAAGACAGCTGATGATCAGTTAACAAAACTAGCACTAATACCACTTTGTAAATATAGAAAGTCGTAAATAATATTTGTATTACAAGGTTATTTAACTTCAACAAGTTTAATAAATAATAATATTGCAAACATCACCTAACAATACAAGAATGGTTGAAGCACCTCCGGATCTATATGCTGTCATGTTGGCACCATTGGAAATTCTGAATCAGAGCAGAGAATATGCGATGGCTGCCTTTTCTTTACCTTGTGTCAACAAAATATTCTAATAGAGAGGAGAGAGAGAGAGCGAGAGAGAGAGAGAGAGAGAGAGAGAGAGAGAGAGAGAGAGAGAGAGTGGCTGAACCAAAATTGTTCTAAAACATGAAATTTGAGTAGAAATTTTGATTTTGAATAAACAAAATTATTCACTCACCACAATCAAAGAATATCTGAATCACGATCGCATGCGGTCCCGAAGTGTTTTGATTGGTGTCTCCACGGTCAACAGCGGGGGAGAAATTAGTAGCAGAACCAAAATCACGGGAAACGTCAATAATAAGAAATTACATCACTGACTGAAGACATGGCTATGCATTGCCTCAGTTTTATTGGTGCTTATACGTTTACATGTGTTTGTTTGAGATGAAGATAAGTTTATTGATTAACTCACTCTCGATAAATGATACTTCAATAAATATTATAAAGACCAAAACAAGCACTCAGGTATATGACTCAACTGTAAGACATGCGGAAAACTACCTGGTTTCAACAGGTTTTGGGGTAAAGTATCCTCTCCCTTATAGCAACTTAGTGCTTATTCAATTCGCTTCGATCTTGAAGTTAATACTACATTATGCAATTCAAGATTCTGGCAAAAGATTCTGACATCTCGCTTCCAGCAGCTGGCTTCATAGGTGATGTCTAGAGAGCATTTTGGCCAGCGGATGGCACAACAGATAACCTATCAGTTTTCCAAAATGTCATTTCGCTGGCCTGTACCAAGAAACGGCAGTTCCATCTAGCCACTCTGGACATGCAAAGCATTTTGCAGTGACCGAAAGCATTCGTGATTGCAAAGTCGCCCTTCGGGTCACCCATTTCTGCCCGATCCGTGGTGGGGGTTTGGTGGTACCTTGGAGTTGACATCATGGGAGTGGCCATCATAGCTGCAATCTGTGTGGACCTTGGTGGAATAATAGCTCGGATCGCCATGTTCCATTGAAGCAACCTTCCTGCCTCCTTTGCACATACTTATTTTCAAAGCTTACAATAGGTTAATATTTAGCAGGCTTACTACGGGGAGGCTGCTTGAGTTAGATCTTGAAGTTCTGCTATGGGCTCTTGGCTAGGCTTCCCACCTGGTGTTCCAAGTGCCTATATTCACGCAGCGATCTGCGATCAAGGACAATAGGCTCGTCTGAGCTCATCTGATCAGCTGGCTGCTGCACTGCATGAGTCAGTACAATATAAAGAATTCTGTCTGAGTTCGATGTGAAGATTTCTGATGTAGAGATTTCTGATGTGTAGAATTCTGTCTGGGAATCCCTCATTTATTCCCAGTTGGTTGAATGGGCTTCAGAGGGTGTTGGGGCCCACAACTACTGCCATTTTCACGTCGTTCAAGTGGCTGCATTAGCCACCTTGGTGACGTGTTCAAAGGGTATTCGCGGGACAGTGGGCATCCTTCTATCTGTCAGGGTAAAAATGAAAACCTGTACCATGTGGTGCAGTAGTGTTCCCGGAATCATGGTGGCCTAATATTACATCACAATACGATTGCTAAGCAGATAACAAGTGCTTTGTCATTCAATGGTTGGAGTGTTGAAAGGGAGATTCTACGAGTATATCACATGCTGAGTGACCGGGGCATGAAGCCTGATATCGTTGCTGTCAAGCCTGGTGGTTTTGCCATAATCCTGGATGGCCAGGATTTACGTACCTTTCAGGGGAGCCCATCATCACTATAGCAAGTCGAGTACGGGGGGAGAGCGCATACGATGTAAAGACATCATCATCAGACCAACGAAACAGTACTGAAGTCAGTCAGTCGGTCTGTCACTGTATATAGAGAGGGTGAGTGACTGTGAAAGGGAGTAGAGGTGGTGGTGTGGTGGAGGGGAAGGGAAGAAGTGAACGTTTTTGGAGATGAGGGGTGAAAAGGAGGGGAAAGGAAAAGGTGTTGGAAGTAAGTAAATCTGTCCGTGGTGAGTTATTCCTGTTATTCTAGATTTCACTATTAGTACTAGCGGAAATAACCTTATAGAACTGATGATAGGGATGACCTGCGGGAAGTGGCGACTAATAACATCAAGGTCATGGCCGCAAACGTGTCATGGCATCATGGCGCGGGGTGTGGTCGGAAAAAATGCCACATAGTTACTCGATTTGGGAATCTCAGTGATGAGTGCTCTCATCCTTAGGGGCTCATACCCTAACTTTTGGGCATTTAAGAAGAATTTTCAAGCAGCAGTGACGTAGAGGCTGTCGCTTGTAACGTTGAGGTTGTAATTCTTTTCATTTGTAATTGTTATCGGCCCTAAAAGAATTTTTGCGGGGCAAATTGGTGTGTGAGTGTATATAAGGGCGCTGATTCCGATTTCGTGGTATAGCCGAGTTTTACACTTTAACTGAATAGAGTTACCCGTAAAACACATGAAATTGAGCATTAAAAAAATAACTAAAAATTTGTTAGTTAAACTGTAAAACTCGGTTATAACGGAGTTGGGGAGATCTGCAAGTGTTACCAATCGATTCAGCGTGAAAAATTACGAAGAAACTGGCCCCAAACTCGCATTTTCATAGCGGGTCATTTTTCACTAAAACCCTTCGATTTCGTAGAAAAAAACCATATTTTTCTATACATACGAACATACTTTTTTCCCCCCAATTGACAAAGTAAAAGTAAAATTGACTATACTGTTCAAAGGCTGACAATTTGAGTAACCTTTTTCCGAAAAGTGCACGCCGAAAAATCCCCAAACCGGTAGCAGATTTACCTCATATCAGGGTTATAGGAAACTTAACGGTCTTTCCAAAGTTTTTCTTAGTTTTGCGTTTACTAAGATTCTAGGGTTATGGCCGTTTTGACGTCTTAAGGTACAAAACACGAAAAAATATTGAAATTTGAATAACATGAAAAGAAAGGGTTTAAAAAGAAATCTCTATGAGTAACTTTCGATCAGAAATGGGCTCTAGAATCGATTCTTCAAGTTTGTCCCATAATTTCTGAAGACACCCTGTATACTATGAGATCTAATGGTAAAACCATTAATTCCATGTAAAGTAGTTACGTTTGTTCGTAAAAACGTTGATTAAGCTTTTTATATGTAAATTTATATAATATTATATATATATATATATATATATATATATATATATATATATATATATATATATATATATATATATATCTATGTGTAGACTGCTGATAAAATTACAGGTAAAATGGAAACGAAGCAGTTTGAGTTAACTTTCATACTGCGAATTGTAGGTCAATTGAAGCGCAATATGCAGGACTGGAATTGATTTGAAGGTATGAGCAGCCGGATCGTGGTTTCGGGAATGAGGCCGTCGTGGTGTATGTGTGTGGCTTCGTCAGTGAAGGGATAGCGAGGGGGTGGTGACCACCTGCGAGTGGTCGACGCGACGGCGAGGTGGTGATGGAACGGCGTGGATGGGGGGAGGGGGAGGAACACGATCTCCGGACGGTAAGCATTCCAGAGGCAGGTCCGGTCCAGGGAAGAGGCGCCCAGACGACGCCAGGAGAGCCAGCGGTCTCATCCCAGCCCGACGTCCCATCGCCTCCAGTCCGTGGGCACGTCCAACCGCGAAAAACTAACGCAACGGCAGACGCGCGAGCAGCGATATAAAATGTCGGATTGGGAACGATCAGCTGCGCCGCTCCAGCTTGATGATCCCTGATCATAGGAAACATCACAAGATCAGATGCCCCAACAAAGGAATGAGAAGTATAATATCAACTTGAAGGCCTCGAAGACCTGGAGTGAGGTTTGCCAGGTGTCCGGTTTTTTATCAAGGTGTCCGGGCGAAAATTGCTCAATGTCTAGTTTCATTGGAAAAGCGTTTTTTTTTTTTTTTTTTTTTTTAATTTAATTTAATTTTATTTTTAACTACGCACCTTTTCTAGTGGGTCGTTGTGTAGACTGTATTTTTTCAAGCTGGAAATTATTGCGATCATAATAACGCTTCACTCCCAAGCCTCAACTAAGACCACTTAAAAAAATAAATAAATCAATCCCAGGTAAAATGTATCCACCAAATTAAAACGAAATAGCAATGTTGACCAAACTGTTTAAAAGCTTGTTGCTTGAGGCAGTTCAGATTTGAATATCTTCGGGAACTAGAAGTTCCATGGAAATACAAAAATAATTTTATTTAAACAGTTCATGTTTCAGCTGGTGGTATGTAGACGGTAGGTATTTTTTGAGTTGAGACAGTTGAAGACTCAAGCTTCCCCAGACACTTATTTGAATTTAAGAAGAATTAAGAGGAATTTAAGAATTTATTGGCACTTGTTACACATGCCTCATGGGCTCTCTTAGTCGTAACATAAAAAAAAAAACTTATTAGATAAATACATTCTTGGCCTTAAACTAAAAGACTGCACTATTAAAATAAAAAATACAAAAAAAAAACTAATAAGTTCAACTGGGTGGGTGGGAGATCGCTAATACTATGTGATACCATAGTGCCGCTTAATAAGATTCCGAAAGGTGGAAAGCTCTGTAGCAGACCTACAAGCCAGGGGTAGGGAATTCCATACTCTTGAGCCCGAAATCCTCAGAGAATGACCCATAGAGTTGGACATGTGGGGCACCACATTTAAGGCGTGTAGCCGCACCGAGCGCCCAAAGGTAAAGAAGCCTTCAAGGTACTCGGGGCTGGGTGTGTCCCCATGCAACAGCTTGAAAATGAATACACACAACCTTATGTTGAAATGATGATTTGCTTAGATTAATGTTCTGGAGGCTCGCAATCCATTAGGATATGGCGGGAGGCCTCCAAATTTGCCGACACATAACTGACTAGATCCGGAAATCTCGTGGGTTTTAATAAAATAAATCCAAAAACATCCATTAGGCCCAAATTTCTTAATTATTATTTTTAGCTAACTTCATCAATGAATGAACAATTACTCCACAAAATTATTGTTTTTGTTTAATTTATCTAATTTCTATTAGTTTTCACTATTAGATAAGATACGAGTATGTAGTGACACCGCGACACACACATTACTATACATTTTTGTGGTTTCAGAATTTTTTCCACCAAAACAGAATCGTATCAATTAGCGGCGCTACCATCCGTGCAAACTGCCTGCCATGCCACACCCTAAAATCCCATTTTATGAACGAATGATTGCGATAGACGAAGTCGGTACGAAGAGCTTGAAGTCATGAAACGTTGCATAATTTACTAGTAGGTAGATCGTAATTTGTTGGAATCTAGGTACCTAATAACAATACAATTATGCAGAATGTATCTCCAGGAGTTCTATAAGAGACTATGTCTATAGTCTATTTTAGCTTATTATGAATCTCCAAGTAATGCTCAATACATACCAATTCTAAGCCCCTCCCTGTCAACATATTTTAGTGATCTAAACAATCATGTTAAGGGTGCGAGCAAGGACCAAAACCAACGTGGCTTATTCTTTTTCGTTGACTTTATCCCACCAGTTACAGACGGTTTAATTACATTTAAATTGTTTACCTTAGAACATTTTCAGCAAAATTTGGACATCAGTTTCTGAACTTTTTCGTTCATAGTTATAACGTTAATCAAACATCCGTTCTCGTTCATTAATAGCAGTTTCTGCTATTTTTAATGATTGTGTCATCGCATTTTTTGGAAGATGAGCAATTTATTGTACTCAAAAAGTGCTGCTTAACGAACTCATCATTCATTTTTTATGGAATGCTTGATTTTTTGGAGAAAGAACGGATATGTTATATCAATCCGAAGGGGAGTTATGTATTACATATAAAAAACGCTGCAAATTATTTCACAAAGGTTTATTATTTTTTCAATTGAGTATGATCGTAGTTTTAGTTGGCTAGCGTACGTCATAAGGCCTGTCCAGACTCCTCGGCGTGTCCTACTTCGAGTTGCCACAACCTATACTTCTATAATTTATAGATATTTATATTTTTTATAATTTATATTTATATGTTTCTATGTTTATATTTCTCGATTTGAGATCCTATCTATTCAAATAGTTATTGCCTTAATAATATCATTATCTAAGTACGTACGAAAAGTCGAGAGGATATGTTATTAAATATGCGTAGGAAAAGCTTTGGTATTAACACACAAATATGACCTTGAAAAAAAAAAAAACATATTCATCCCTCGAAGGAACGCCGGCGCCGTACCCACCACAAGGTGCCGCGGCGCCGGCGCCTCCTCTCACTCCACCCCCCCGCTCGCCCCCCCTCACCACCCACCGTGACCCCCTGCCAAGCGTGCCAGGCGGGCGCGCGACGAAAAAGACACATTTTCGCCCGTTTTTGGCCCATAGCATCTATGCGAGTAAAGTGATCGGGATGGTTAAACGTTAGGACCAACTAGACCCCAAATGGAGTCTATGTGCGAAAGAACGGGTTTTTTAAGTCAATTCTTAGGCCTTTTATGGCCCGGACGGCGAACGGCGGACGGCGAACGGCGGACGGCGGACGGCGGACGGACATTCCAAATTTGGATTCTACGCACCTTGAAACGTAAAGTGACAAAGTTTGAGGGGGGGGGGGGGGGTATAAAAATTTTTTGCTACACGATCACATAGGCTTATTATTGGAAATAATAAACCAATATAAGAAGACAAATCACAAAAATTCGCTCATAAATTCATTCTGCATGACAGGAATTTTTAAAAGTTGTGCTGAACTAAATTTTCTGAATTATCCTAATGATTTCGTTGTCACCCAAACAGAAATCATATCTTTAGGAATCGCCAGAGGAATGAGGGTGCCCGATATTTCGAGAAAGGTGGAATTTTGATTACCTCCTCCCAAAATTTGGTTTAAAATGTCAAAGAAATGACCTCTGCATTTTTTCAGATGTTTGGCATAACAAAAACCTACGCCGGTAGCTCGATTTTGGTTTTTGAAATACGATTTTTTGCCAATATCAGACTTTTGAATATAACTTTTACAAACTTCTTTGTAAAATTGTGAAACTTCGTATACACACGTTTTTGGGTTCGCTGAAGTCGAACATGCAGTGAAAACAAGTCGACAGCTACAACTTTTGACAGTTTGGAATCTCAAAATCGTCAAAATCGTCAAAAAATGGCAATTTTTCAAAATTCATTTTAAAATTATGAAAGATATCCTATTGTTTTTTGAGTCTCTGAACTCGAATTTGCTTTTTGTTGAATTTAATGAAAATTTCAACAGAAATAAGTAAAAATACAAATTTTTATAATTTTACAATAAATTTTGAAAAATTGTTATTTTTTGACATGATTTCATTTCTGTGATTTCATACTATCAAAAGTTGTTGCTGTCGACTTTTTTTTACTACATATTCGACTTCAGCGACCCCGAAAACGTAAGTACACGAAGTTTCACAATTTTACAAAGAAGTTTGTAAAAGTTATATTCAAAAGTCTGATATTAGCCAAAAAAAGCGTATTTCAAAAACCAAAATCGAGCTACCGGCATAGGTTTTTGTTATGCAAAAAATCTGAAAAAATTCAGTGGTCATTTTTTTGACATTTTAAACAAAATTTCGGGTGGAGGTAATCAAAATTCCACCTTTCTCAAAATAAATAGCGGGCACCTTTAGTGTACATCAGAAGCCAGAAAGTTTGTTCCGAGGCGAACGCAATGTGGCGTCATCCATAAATCGCGTACAGATAGGTACATCGTGATGTAATTAATAACCTACTACCACGACATAAAGCCCTCTTAGCTTTCATATATTTACCTCATTATACTACATAAGTTTTTTGACAGTTCGCTATCGATCACTTATGAATAGTCAGTTATTGATCATATAATCTCTCCAACTCAATTTCACACTAGATACAGAAAGCTTCCTCACTCAGTTGGAAAAGGACCCACATAGGCTTAAATGAAACAGCATACATTGGATAAGATAGATCGGAGGGCTAATAGATGAGTCACAGCATTTCGGTAGTATTCCAGGCGTAGAACCTCATCGTTATCAGGACTCTTACTACAGTCCAAAAATATCAGCCTGGACAAGATTCAATCACCACCTCTTAGAATAGAGCAGATAGCAGCAGAGCTATTCGCCTCAATTATAAAATTGGAGGGTGATGTTCAAAAACTTGTCACACAGCTTTGGGAATCAATCATTCCTTTATGGACAAACCTCGCCAAACAAATGCCTGGCTGAAACTGAGAGCACTAGATGAGTTTCAAAATGTTATACTAATTTTGTTCAAAATTATTTCCTATTCCTCGTAAAAAAATATAAAGTTTCAGTCATTCAGTATGATTGTAGGAGCGAATTTTCATAAATTGTCATATTACATTACCTACGTGTCATTCTTTTGAAACTAAAGAACTTTGACTGAAAATAAATTGTGTAAAAAAAAAAAAAAATAGAAAAAAAAAAAACTTGCTCAGAATAATATCCTGCAATTCATTTTTCGGGGAATTTCCAGCTTTTCTTCAGTTTTTATAGATTTTTAGCAAATATTAACGAAATGTAAGTAGGAACATTTTACAACATATCATTGTGTATATATTTTTTATTATTTTAGTTCAGTGTTGATAAAACTCGTTCGACTAAACTTCGGCATAATGTGACCGTGCAGGGGAAAAAGGAGCTTAATTTGACAAGGCCTTTTTTTCAGAAGAACGAAAAAACGAAGATTGGGTCAAAAAATGACTTGTTTTTTGTAATATTTTTTGGGTCCCAAAACCATCTCTCTATCCCCAATAATAATTAAAACCAGAATTTTCAATAATCGCGAAAAACTGAAAGTATGTCGGATATGAGAGAAGGGAGCATATCTTGCCTTATGGGAATTTCTTCAGGCAAGTTAAGCTCCCTTTTGTTGCTAATGGTTGATTTCCAACAACTCGAATCACCACACAAGCTCCGCATCGAAAAATCCATGAATAAAATGAATCAAAATAACTGTTATTTGGTTCTTATTTTTGGTGTTGTGTATGTGCCCCACCCTCCCATCCAGTGTGAGACACCTGACCTACCTGTTGGAGTGTCAATTTCCAGGCATGGGAACGAGAGAGGAGCCAACTCCAAGCAACCCTAGTTGAAGGTTGGGAAACCTTTTCCACTTGCTTCAGACTGCCTCCACTCTGCCAGTCTGTCCGGCTTGTAATTATTAGGCAGAATGTAATTAGGTTATAGGCAAAATAAGTTGGCTGCGTTTATCTTATTTTATTTTATTTTTTTTTTTTCGAAAATTTTGTCTAGTTAAATTCAATATTGTGAACCCTCTGGGTTCTCTGTTTTTCATTAACTGACAAGACACTTAATGTTCCATTTTTTATCTTGAAAACCAGTGGAAGTGCCTCAAAACATGATTTCAAACTTCAATCGCTACTCCTGCAAAATTTGCAATTTTTGGGCCCACTATTTTTCAAACTTTGAAAAATCATAAATTTTGATTGGTAAATCATATAAAACATCCAAAAAACGATTTCGTTCAACATAAGGTGGAGAAAAATGAAAAAAATATAAACTCAGATTTGACCTCTGGCAAGTTAAGATCCCTTTTGCCTTTCACGGTCACAAATTTATAAACGGTAGGATTTTTAGCAAGCTTTCCCCCCCCCCCCCCCCCCCCCCATTTTCAGCAGGTATTTAATTTATTTAGCACATTTTTTAAATTACGAGCGATTTAATGAGCTCGAACTCTTTCACTTGGAAAGCTTAATTTTTTGGCCTAAGAACGGAATTTTTATCTAGATCCTAAGGAAAGTTATATATATATATATATATATATATATATATATATATATATATATATATATATATATATATGTATATATATTAAGAGTGAGATTTATAAGAGTGAAAGAGTGAGATTAATTCTAAATAATAACAATTAATTTGATAATCACTTTTACGCATTGATTTTTTTTTTTTACAGAAAATAAGAAAATTTCAAATTAAAAATGACAAATTATTCCCAAGCATGCCAGACCTCCCAAAAATAAAAGAACATCGGAACATCCAATATTGATAATAATAATGACTGCAGAGTTCATCCAAGAGTGTCTTGCTTGGTAGGTAGTTGTAATTGTTGGTTTCCTTCAATTGATAAGGGATGTACGCGACATAGGCAACGTTTTGTATATCCGGTTCGAGAATTACTTGAAAATTGAAATTAGAATTTTAGACAAATTATCTATTCCCGATATATATATATATATATATATATATATATATATATATATATATATACTGATGCGAAATTAAGAAACAAAAAATGAAACTGAAAGGAACTTCACAAACTAAATTTTTTTATATTTCGGCTATTTTGCCAATTTCAAATGTAGAACTAACAATGAATTAGGTGTTGGGGAAATTTTACGTTGCCACGAAAAACTGGAGCCAAGGAGTTTTTCGTGGCAACGTAAAATTTCCCCAACACCTAATTCATTGTTAGTTCTACATTTGAAAAAGGCAAAATAGCCGAAATATTTTTAAAAAAATTTAGTTTGTGAAGTTCCTTTCCGTTTCATTTTTTGTTTCTTAATTTCGCATCAGTATTGTGCTCTCGTAGGGTCATTTAAACCACATTATATATATATATATATATATATATATATATATATATATACTTTGTTTTGTAAGAATAATAGATAAACGAAGAAAGAAGAAAGATGTTTTTGATATTTCGAAAAATTATCTTGATCACAAGTTAGAAGTTGAAAATGAAAAAATAATTTATAAATTGTTTGGGTGATGGGATGGCTTGTTGATAGGGAGATGTGTGTAGATAATGTCAATCACTTGGTGGAGACATTAATGTTGAGGCCGGGAGGTATGTTCGCTTTCAAAACCCACTTGTGTGATTTTTCTGATTGGTGGAGAAGTCGATCGTTAGAACCTGGTGGCAGCTTTTTCAAAACCTTCACCCCATAACATTGATCAAATGATGCACCATGAGTACTTGCATGATCGTTGGTAGGGAGTGGCTGGTTATGCGTGACTGAAGCACGATGGTTATTCATCCGCAGATTCATTTGTGATGCTTTGCCAACGTAGAAAGCCTGTTGATCGTTAGTGGATTTCTGACATATTAATTGGTAAACACACATTTTGGATTGGCACTCTGCTGAGTTTACACATTTGTAGGAATGTGTGGTTTTTACCAAAGTGAAATGTGCACTTTCAATAACGAGGTTGCAAAGTTTGCATCTGAGTCGGCCGCAAGGATGTAACCCAGGTTGATTAGACCCTGTGGACTGCGTCGGTTGAGGGTGACGGTGCGACAAGATTTCACCTATACTTTTTCCTTGACGATACGACACTCGTGGTGTTTCTTGGAAAATTTCTCTTGTCTGTATGTTGGCTGTCAAAATGATGATTGAAAATATCTCCACCAAGTGATTGACATTATCTACACACATCTCCCTATCAACAAGCCATCCCATCACCCAAACAATTTATAAATTATTTTTTCATTTTCAGCTTCTAACTTGTGATCAAGATAATTTTTCGAAATACTTATCAAAAACATCTTTCTTCTTTCTTCGTTTATCTATTATTCTTACAAAACAAAGCATATAGTTCATTAGAACAGTTTATTGAATTTATCAAGAAGTATATATATATATATATATATATATATATATATATATATATATATATATATATATATATATATATATATATTTTTTTATTTTTTTTTTTTCCAAACCACTTCCTACCTACCTATACCACATCACCAAATGTGATATACAATTTCAGGCTGCTCGTAATTTATTTCTCCTGTTCATTACAAAATTTGATTCTGATGAGTGATTTCGTGATTGAATTACATAATTCTTGAACTTATAAAAACCTTCCTTCGAAACAGTGCTAAGGCGTTTTGGTGAACGTTCCATTTCGTACATGTTCAGATGATCACCTTCCAGTTTCCAACTTATGGCCGTTCTTTAAATCGGATTGAAAACAGTACAAAAGTTAGGAACCAAATTGAACCTTACAGCCTAAATCTAAATATGATGAGAAATTGTATGTCTTGGCCTTTGGTCAGTTTGTAACCGATAATAACAAAACAACTGACTAACCAAAAATCAAACAACTGAAATGGCGAAAAAAAAATATATATATATATATATATATATATATATATATATATATATATATATCTTGTTTATGAAGATACGCATTTAGTTTCTAGTCCAGAACCATATTTTGAACGTGTTCCAGTTATTTATTTATTTTTCCTTGACCAATCTTTACGTTAATTCCCTTAGTCCAACGAGAATGAACCTAATTAATGTTTACGTGTGCAGCTTCAATATAGTGGCCATGTGCTCTACTCAAAAGGTCAACCGATACTGGCTCCTAATGTGATGTCTACTTAAATTTATCGAATATTCTAAATCATCATCTACTACATTATGTTTTGACAACGTGAAGTTAGACAGCTAGTGACCTAATAATTAAAAAAATATATATAAAATTAAAATAAAAAACCGCGTCTGGAGTGACGTTGAGAAACACATTGAGGAGAAAATCTTCAGAACCATTTAAACCTGAGTAATTACTGATGCTACTGTGTTGACCTCAGTTCGTCGAGCCCAACTGCTACTTGGTATGTCACGCTTCGAGAGAACACTGATGAATGAAAACAGGATGTGAATGTAGAAATAAGAAAAAGGAAACAGATAACGTGAAGAGACAGTGGGGAACCGATGTAGAGTTCAAGTCAGGGACAATGGTTATTAACATATAGATGAAAGATGAGTTCGGGCTACCGGATTGTGAAGAAGTCGTTTAACTAGTCGGATAGGCACCCGCTTGGCACAATCATTTATTAGGTACCGCGTGATGGGCCAGAGTGGTAGGTAGCCCCTGCCCAGGCTAACGTCATTGATATGATATGCACACTTATTTGACACTTAAGGTAAGTAATGCTCTATTTTTCTCCTCCACCCATTTTCCGCTATACAGCAATTAATATTCTTCGAAATTACAAAAATGCACTGTCCAAAACATAAGCACCACTCCGTTCCTGTCGTATGAACAAAGTTAGGTAACTTTGTTAATTTGAAGACCAAGCAAATAAATAAGATTCTACAATTTTATCTTCATGTTTGTTTAGGTTTGCAACCTGAGTTCACAGTTATTTTGCTAACTAAATAGACTCGAACGCAGCACACAATTTTTTCTTCTCCTTCTTTTTCACGGACGTAACTAGAACGTGGCTAATAAGAAGTATTTGATCTACATGATAGAAAAACGAATGATTGACGCGTAGACTTACTCTATTGTTTCCATTGCGATTTATCAGTTATTCCACTTTTCAAGTCGCGAGGTCGTGTGGGTGCGGTCGTGGGGCGGTGCGAGCAGGGGCTGCCGAGCTTGGGATCGGCACATAAAGTTCCAGCCATGCAGCATGATCGTATGAGCGAATTTTCTTAAATTACCTATCGTACTATAATAATATGTTAAATTGTATCGAAATTTGAGCGATTTCAGTACAATTAAGTAG
Source organism: Adelphocoris suturalis (assembly GCA_030762985.1). Classification (NCBI taxonomy): domain Eukaryota; kingdom Metazoa; phylum Arthropoda; class Insecta; order Hemiptera; family Miridae; genus Adelphocoris; species Adelphocoris suturalis. The sequence continues at coordinate 37,588,859 of CM061045.1, forward strand.
CTAAAAACCAATTCTATGGCACACAAAAATCATAGTAAATAAAGTTCGGTGATTCAAAAAAGATTTTGGATTTTTATGGGTTTTTATAGATTTTTTGCAAATAATGAAAGTACGTATTTCAACATAATTGTGTCCATAAATTTTTTAATATCCTAGTTAATCGTTGATGATTTGGTTTTGACTAAAAATCTGCAGAAAATTATAAATTTGACGGTTTTTGGCCGTTTTAGCCATTTTTAGTGATTTTTTTTAGTAAATTTATTGGAATTTGACCAATTTAATGTGCTCAAAAATTGCTGGCCTACAAACTCATCCTTTCGTTTGGAAAGCTTGATTTTTTGGCGCAAGAACGGAATTTTTATCTCAATCCCAAAGAGAGTTATCGTCTGGAATGACACAAATATATATGATCACATATGTACAGATACATGTTAAATTGAGCTTTAATTTTTAAATTAAAAACTTCATAGTTGATAAACTTTATTTGAGTAATATTCTGCTAAAAAAAAAAATAAATAAATAAAAATAATTTTTTTTTTTTTTAAACAAGCACCTACTACCTACGTTTTAAACAGCATGGTTCTAGGATTGGTTATACAGGTATACAGGGATACTTCCATAAGAGTAGTTCAATCTGAATTTGGACAATGTTTCATGCAAATATTACCGATTTTTACAACTAGCGAACGGCATTATTTCGAGTTTTGACTGATTTTTCAACTTGGAAATTTTTGAAAACTTGATACATATTCTTATAGGAAATTTTACGCTGATTCCGAATATACCACATGTTAGTATGCTGAAAAAATTATTTCGCACAACAAATCGCAAAAAACAGGCTATTTTGAAATTTTGACTACATTTTTGAAAATTTCAACCCGAAGATGTAATCCGATCATGCTGGCCAACGAACTTGAACTTTCGTTTTGTGTCCTTAACATTTTAAAATTTGTTTGAAGTTTCTAGCACAATTCTACGGACAGTTATCGTCTGGAATGACACATACATATATACATACATACATATATACATAACACCGATAATTAGCCTTTCAGCGAATTTTCGAAGAAAATTAAGCTATTGCTCTCGCCTCAAAATTTGTAGAATGTGAATTTTTGAAAAGAATTTATGCAGAAATCCGTTTCAGACTATTCTGAATCATATTCTGAAGTTTAACGCATTTTTTTATGTATGTATGTATATATGTATGTATGTATTAGACTGACAACGAAAAAAACGAAAGTTCGAATTTTTGAGGGGCTCAAAGCTCAGATGATTGCATCAGATGCTAGGAACAACTCCTGAAAATTTCAGTCCGAACCGATAACTTCTTGAGGTCTCCTAAACCCGTTTTAGCGAATTTTTGAAGAAATTGCTCTCGCCTCAAAATTTGTAGAATGTGAATTTTTCAAAAAATTTTATGCAGAAATCCGTTTCAGGCTATTCTGAATCATATTCTGAAGTTTAACGCATTTTTTTATGTATGTATGTATATATGTATGTATATATGTATGTATATATGTATGTATGTATGTATGTATGTGTCATTCCAGACGATAACTGTCCGTAGAATTGTGCTAGAAACTTCAAACAAATTTTAAAATGTTAAGAACACAAAACGAAAGTTCAAGTTCGTTGGCCAGCATGATCGGATTACATCTTCGGGTTGAAATTTTCAAAAATGTAGTCAAAAATGTCAAAATAGCCTGTTTTTTGCGATTGGTTGTGCGAAATAAGTTTTTCAGCATACTAACATGTGGTATATTCGGAATCAGCGTAAAATTTCCTATAAGAATATGTATCAAGTTTTCAAAAATTTCAAAGTTGAAAAATCAGTCAAAAATCGAAATAATGCTGTTCGCTAGTTGTAAAAATCGGTAATATTTGCACGAAACATTGTCCAAATTCAGATTGAACTACTCTTATGGAAGTATCCCTGTATAACCAATTTTAGAACCATGCTGTTTAAAACGTAGGTAGTAGGTGCTTAAAAAAAAAAAAAAAAAAAAAAAAAAAATGTAATCACAACTGATGAGTTTACTCTGTGCATGTGTTAATAATTTGATTCCATGTTTGTCTATCAAAATCATAAACTAAAATTTCTCAACACGACCAATGGCGACTGAAATGTCGAAGATTTCTTCAAAAATTCGCTCATGGGGTCATGCTGCATGACTGGACTTTTTTTTTGTAATTAAATTATCGATTTTAGAACACTAGACGCTTAGGACAAAAAGACGGTTAGGACATGAAAGATCGATGCGTCTGGACACTTTTTATACTCTAATCCTATGTTTTGGGTGTCGCGGAACACGATGCCGCCATTATTACAAGCGCAGAAGCTGTATTTCTTTTGATATTCAAGAAATCAGTCCAAATAAGTGATGGGAAAAAAGCATTTTTTGCCGTTTTTACCTAGTTTTGACTGGGAAAATAATTGTTTGCGGGTCTTTTCTGCTTCGGACCTTGTTTCCTGGCTTGTTCCGAATGTAACAAGACCAATTTCGTCCTATAATATATTGTCCTTTTGGAAATATCTGCTCAAAAGCCGAGTTAGCTTTTTTAATGGTAACCGCTCTATACTTACCAGTAGCTGCAAAATCAAAATTTAACGCCCTGATGCCCTTTTTATCCCATTATTTTATGTTTTTGGGCTCGTTGAACATTACATGCTAGTAGTGGAGGCGTAGGACTCGTATTTCGGTTAATAATCAAAAGCTAGGTGTCAAAAATCGGTGAATTGAGTGGATTTTTCTTGATGTTCAAAAAATCAGTAGACAAAATTAATAGAAATAAGGGGTTTTTCGCTGGTTACACCTAGTTTTGATTGGGAAAAACTATTTATGAGTGTCTCCTCTGCCTTGGACTTTGTTCTGTGACTTATTCTGAATATTACAAGACTAAGTTTGTCCCATAATACATTTTTCTTCTCAAATTATCAGCTCAAGAGCCAAGTCGACTTATTTAATGGTAAGCGTTCTATATTCAATAGTGGCACTACTACTTGCACGTAATGTTCAACGAGCCCAAAAACATGATATAATGGGATAAAAAGGACTTCAGGACGTTAAATTTTGATTTCGCAGCTACTGGTAAGTATAGAGCGGTTACCATTAAAAAAGCTAACTCGGCTCTTGAGCAGATATTTCCAAAAGGACAATATATTATAGGACGAAATTGGTCTTGTTACATTCGGAACAAGCCAGGAAACAAGGTCCGAAGCAGAAAAGACCCGCAAACAATTTTTTTCCTAGTCAAAACTAGGTAAAAACGGCAAAAAATGCCTTTTTTCCATCACTTATTTGGACTGATTTCTTGAATATCAAAAGAAATACAGCTTCTGCGCTTGTAATAATGGCGGCATCGTGTTCCGCGACACCCAAAACATCGGATTAGAGTATAAAAAGTGTCCAGACGCATGGACCTTTCATGTCCTAACCGTCTTTTTGTCCTAAGCGTCTAGTGTTCTATAATCGATAATTCAATTACCAAAAAACGGGTTTAGGAGACCTCAAGGGGTTATCGGTTCGGACTGAAATTTTCAGGAATTGTTCCTAGCATCTGATGCAATCATCTGAGCTTTGAGCCCCTCAAAAATTCGAACTTTCGTTTTTTTCGTTGTCAGTCTAGTATGTATGTATGTATGTATGTATGTATGTATATATGTATGTGTAATTCCAGACGATAACTGTCCGTAGAATTGTGCTAGAAACTTCAAACAAATTTTAAAATGTTAAGGACACTAAACGAAAGTTCAAGTTCGTTGGCCAGCATGATCGGATTACATCTTCGGGTTGAAATTTGGAAAAAAGTAGTCAAAAATTTCAAAATAGCCTGTTTTTGCGATTTGTTGTGCGAAATAATTTTTTCAGCATATGTGGTATATTCGGAATCAGCGTAAAATTTCCTATAAGAATATGTATCAAGTTTTCAAAAATTTCAATGTTGAAAAATCAGTCCAAAATCAAAATAATGCCGTTCGCTAGTTGTAAAATTTCTCTACACGATCAACAGCGACTGAAATGTCGAAGATTTCTTCAAAAATTCGCTCATGGGGTCATGCTGCATGACTGGACTTTTAGCCTTTTTTTTTGTCATTTTTTGTGATTTTTTTTAGTACATTTTTTGAAATTTGACCAATTCAATGTACTCAAAAAGTGTTGTCCAACAAACTCATCCTTTCTTTTGAAATGCTTGATTTTTTGGCGAAAGAACGAAGTTTTTATCTCAATTCTATCGGGAGTTATCGTCTGGAATGACACATACATAAATATATATTATGGTTTGTGAAGTCTAACCGTATTTAGAAATAAAACGCGTACTCTCACAAATTGGCAAGAACGAAGGAATTTTATTAGCGAATTTTTTAAGAAAATTAAGCTATTGCTCTCGCCTCAAAATTTGTAGAATGTGAATTTTTGAAAAAATTGTATGCAGAAATCCGTGTCAGGCTATTCTGAATCATATTCTGAAGTTTAACGCATTTTTTTATGTATGTATGTATATATGTATGTATGTATGTATGTATGTGTCATTCCAGACGATAACTGTCCGTAGAATTGTGCTAGAAACTTCAAACAAATTTTAAAATGTTAAGAACACAAAACGAAAGTTCAAGTTCGTTGGCCAGCATGATCGGATTACATCTTCGGGTTGAAATTTTCAAAAATGTAGTCAAAAATTTCAAAATAGCCTGTTTATTGCGATTTGTTGTACGAAATAATTTTTTCAGCATACTAACATGTGGTATATTCGGAATCAGCGTAAAATTTCCTATAAGAATATGTATCAAGTTTTCAAAAATTTCAAAGTTGAAAAATCAGTCAAAAATCGAAATAATGCCGTTTGCTAGTTGTAAAAATCAGTAATATTTGCATGAAACATTGTCCAAATTCAGATTTAACTACTCTTATGTAAGTATCCCTGTATAACCAATTTTAGAACCATGCTTTTTAAAACGTAGGTAGTAGGTGCTTTAAAAAAAAAAAAAAATGTAATCACAACTGATGAGTTTACTCTGTGCATGTGTTAATAATTTGATTCCATGTTTGTCTATCAAAATCATAAACTAAAATTTCTCAACACGATCAATGGCGACAGAAATGTCGATTTCTTCTAAAATTCGCTCATGGGGTCATGCTGCATGACTGGACTTTTTTTTTTTACTCAATCTTTTCGGACAAACAAAAGGAAACCTAGCAACTGAACACATGATGTCAAACAATATATCGAATGGTTAACTAGATTGAATGAATAATTTAATAATAATACGAATATGTAGCCACAATATATATATATATACATTAAAAAAGCGTTAAAATCCAGGAATCATTTCAGAATGCCTCAAAACAGATTTCGATGAAGAAAATGTTTGAAATTTTTTATTTTAAAATTTTTGGAGCCATTGCAATAGCTTTATTTTCTAAGAAAACTCGCTAATGGGTTAGCGATAGTGAATGGGGGATCGGGTAGGGATGATGCTTTGAAATATATTCCATTTCGGTAATTTGTTTTCATTAAATGTGTGAGAGTTTGACTGAACCCGGAAATTATTATTACATTCTAGTGTTGTTCGGTTTTTACGGTTATAGCAAAGACTTAGTAGCATGTTGCCCACCTTCTCTTATATAACTATTTCAAATTTTATAATAAAGAATATGTCAATCTATCTTCAGTTTACACTGCATTCTGTGATAAGATTGCACTATAAAATCCTGTCCAAATACTACAATTCAAACTGCTGTTACTTTCAAACATCGTTACAAGGGGGAAAAGTGAGTTTCTAGCCATAAAGGTACAGTTAATTTCCAAACGAATTACTCTCCACTACATTGACAAGTATTTCCAATCAAAGTCATGTCACTAGACATTTCTTAACTACCTTTTATTTCAACAGCATAGTGAGCCTATGAGCACTGGAGGACTGTATTTTTCACCCTGCTCCCCAAGACTTCGGGACTTTACAAGCTCTCTCATGAGATATGGTACCTACCTATATGGTACATAGAAAAATGTGTGCAGATTTATGAAACATTCGAAGAAGGTTTGTCGTAAATAGTGCAACAATCAATACCTCTAAAACAAATGTATGACTTTTTCGATCACAGCAGCTGGGCAACGCGAAAATTTTGCCCTTAAAATAAATGAAGATCATTGTAATGCTAGGGAAGTATGTGTGTGTCTTGAAATCGGCAGAGTATCTAGTGTAAAACCAACTCGTGAAAAAGAAACGTGAAAATGTGAAAAGTCATTGCAGAGTTTGGAAAATAGCCAATGGATGGCACACAATGGAGACGATTAGTGGGTGTCTTGAGTCAAACGACGGGACTAAAAGAAGTGTGAGCCCAAGAACGCAACTAATGGACATTTTCAGTTGTCCTAACACATTTTTGTTCCCGGTAAATCAGTCTCCTTTGGTGTCCACTAATTCTTTTAACGGGAATAATTTATTACAAACTCATAGTCTGAGGTCAACGCTATTTCTAGGGATATTGCAAGGTGGGACAAAATTATTACACCTCTGGCTCAAATTTGTAAATTCTAATCCCCTGCAATTCAAATATGCAGGATTGAATTAATAACAAAATCTTTCTATCACACAGAACCTTGGGTGACCCAGTAAATAAGAATAGCATGAATGGCATCATAGCATGAGTGTGTGAGGCATCATATTCAGCAACTGAGTGACCATCGGCATAGCCACGAAGAGCTGCACTGCGGTGATTTTAAATACGCAGATTCGCCTGAGATGCTTTATCAACAAAGAGCGGAAGGCAATGTTCGCAATCCAATATTTAAATGCAGTTCAGATACTGGCAACGAGCAGTCTCGGTGCAATGAGCAAATTACCTAGACTGAGTTACCTCGAAATGGATTGGGAGTGGTGAAGGAGGTTCAAGGAGTGGCGATCTCTCAAAATATATAACAGGGTTATGGTTTTAGTCCACCTGTAGGCTCTCAACGGTAGTTTCTTCATGGCGCTTCAACATATTTTCCAAGATTTCTGGCCTTCGATAAACTAGACGAAGAACCTCTGGGAAAATTTCTTTGGAGATCGTGTTTTGTGTCCGAATTGGAGAAGATCTTATAGGAGGGCGTTCAGCTTTTGGGTACCCGAAAAATAGGTTGTCACCAAAATTGGTTCCTCTTGAGGTCTCTGTATATTTGGTCTCTGTAATTCACACTTTCTGAGGCAGAGGGATCTCCTCGATCAGTCATTCAAGCAGTTGAGGAGTGCAAATATAACAGCAAACCATAATGTGTTACATTATAGTTATTTGTATATTTATGCCTTGGATACGGTTTAATTTTATCCATTCTCTATCTCGTTTATTAAACTAGATTGGAAGCGTTATATATATATATATATATATATATATATATATATATATATATATATATATATATATATAACGCTTCCAGTAAATTGTTAAATTTTTATTTTCAGAAGAATTTTAGCCAAAACAAGTTTATTAACAACGAATTAGAACTTCATAAAATTTACGCACAAAATTATGCTAGAATATGTACGGAAATTTCATTATTAGGTATTTACTAAAAAAATATATTAAAACTCCCTGAAAAATCTAAAACTTCCAAATCTTCTTTGAATTGCAGAATATTATTTTGAATGAGTTTTTTTGACATAACCTATATATTTCTTTGCACTAAAAATGACCAAATTTCAAAACATTGTGAGGAATAATATTATCGTATAATACGATAATATACGGAAATTTGCTCATACGATCATCTAGAACTTTTTTGTCATACTATAGTTCTACTAATGTTACAATGTTCGTTGTCTGTAATTATGATGAATTTTTTTCTTTTATGAGCTTGGCAAACGGTTGCGTTTTTTCTTCTGGCAAAAGAATGAATGTCTAGAGGGAATCGTAATTTAAGATTACGGTTTTTGGCAATAATATGTTCGAAAAGAACAAACATTTTGGTCAAAAGTTGTTCGGCTTCTAAGCATTGAATGAATATTTGCATTCCATGCAAATATATTAATGTTGTGTGACTACGACTTACCTGGGCGACGGCTGTGCCAGAAATTCTCTGAAATCTGAAATTAAACAATATTAAGTGAGTAGTCAAAACAAGCTAAAATATATAACTTTAAAAAAATGCAACAATAAAAATTTCAGTGGATTTTATGAGTTATTATTTAAAGTTTGACCGTAGTACATTTGGACTTTACGAAATGTTTGTATTCCGAAAATTTTCAAGTTCATATAGGAAGGATAAACAAAATAAATTGAACTACTATTGAACTACTATTTATTGAATTGGATTAATAAATGAATCAATAAAAATAAATTAATAAATAAAAAAATGAAAACAGTGAAAAACATAAGTTTTGCAGGATGTTGAAATGAAACCATAAATAAAACCGTAAATGAAACCATATTCCTCCCGTTTGAATCGTCTGACTTTCTTTTGTCACGCACCTCATACAAAAACGTGCCATCCGCTAAAAACAACTAAAAAAAGGTGTTTAAACATGATGACTCCAAGGCTCATACACAAGTCTATTACAGATTCTGTGTCCACAAATAGAGACTCATACATGATGCGCTTCTTAACATGTGGAGGGTGGCAGCTATGAAATTGTAGGTTCACAAAAAACTGCGATTTTGAGTCAACAAAGGTCTTCAAGATGACTCGGGACTGTGGGAGGGAATTGTGCCGACGATTTGTGCAGTAGAGGCAAAACTCAGTTTGCTGTAAGATGTTGGCAAAAGAGGACTTTTTGTGATCACTGTCGAATCTTAACTCGTGAGACATGTGTAGTTGTGAATATTGGGTGCATAACCCAAAGGTACACCATACCGATGAACGTGATGTTGCTTGAGAATAGTGCAATACTGACAATTTCGTATTTGCGCTGAAAAAACGCAATCTTTTTGAGAGCGTACCCCAAAGACAACAGCGTCGGAAAAGAGGTTTCTGCGTTCACGAGTTTGATTGCATTGTTACCTGTATTCTGACGAGTTAGAACAGAAGTGAAACAATGAGAAGAGAATCTCGAAAAATGGTATTTTATAAAATAATTTCAGTTCCTGTGAAAAAACAACAGCATGAGACTGTTTACAGTAGGTAGTTAAGAATCTGTTGATGATAAAAGTCCTTAATCATATCCGCTAAAAGCTATGTTCAATATTTGTTTTATTGTGTTTCTTCTACTTTGAATAAAACAATATGTTGCACCCTTATATTCACTGACTCATATTAAAAGTTTCTAAATGTTGATGTGATAGTGGTAAAACCCAAGAAAAATATTTTGATTGTTGATTTTGAAGTGCCACCATTATTGTTTTCAGCAGGTGACAGGTACTTTAACTCTACAGCCCGTGTCTTCTAAAATCATTTACACATCAAGGAATGACACCATCCTATTCCCTATTCGAAACCACAAGTAGGTGAATTGTAGTGGGAAACAGTTATTAGAATGAAACATTTATTTACATTATATATACTATCATTACAGATATGACATTCAAGGTGAGTACAATTATTAGATGCTTCAAATAATCTATCCAATTGACTCCTGCCATGCTCCTGTATAATATTGTCCATTAAGCGACACGAGACTGGTGGGATGTGAAGAACTATTCTGCAATGTAGAGATTTAAAAACGAGTTTTTTATTTTTTTTAATTGTTTGTTCCTTATTTTTACATATTAAAGTCTCCTTCATATTTGGAATTGTTATGACGGAGGATGAAATTAATCGACTCAAGAATTAAATTATTTAATCGCGCCAGGATTTTTAGTCTCTGGTCCAGGAACTACCATGTAGTTTGAAGACCATAAACAAAACGGGAAGATTTTTAAGGGGCGCAACAAACCCTGTGACCAACAGAATGAAGTGTCGATGGCTCTACGGTGGCCTATTTTATTTGTTATCTATTTATTTATTTTATTTTTATTTTTATTTATTTTTTCTCTTTTTTAGTCTCAAAGCCATACATGTTCCTTCGGAACGATGGTAACATATAAAATCGGGAATTCAATGGAATCAATTTACACCAATGTCCAATACCACCGCACTCCACTTTTTCAAGCTGCACCCAAGAACAACCGGTTGTTAGCTATCGGCCACCAAGCTTATTCGCATTCAAAAAATTCCCATACATACGTCACATTATAAAAGATAGTTATTCGCACATCCAGCTAATGTTGTTTCTCATTTATTCATAATGTATATAAACTTAATAATTCATCGGTATTCTCAAGACCCAGTGAAGTTGAAATAAATTATATATATCGAGTTAGGTGAGATGATGAAGTGCTTTTTGTAGCTTCATAAACCGGAGTGGGCAGACCTTTAACGGTACCTCATGTTTCAATGTCATTCACGTCCACTCCTGGAAACTAACACAGCTCCTCGCAAATTCTCTAACGCGCCGGCTCGACGGCGTGTAATTAATGGCGTGCCAGGATCCCAGATAACCATTAGGTAGGTAGGCAGTCGTCAGCCAAACGTCGCACCGTGATACATACGAGATAAAGTTATGTACTAGACACCTTAACAGAAACTACAACTATGTTTAAAGAACTTAATTACCTATAATTGGGCCGGAGAGGGCAGATTATCATACAAGGTCAGAATGGTTGCACCCTAAGGTGTGGAGGCCGAGCATTACATGTGACAGGAGAGGTCGGAGCGAAGGAGGCGGTTTTCAAAATGTTATTCATATCCTCCAGAGGTGAATCGGGGAGCATTTGCCTAAGATCGATATTTACATACAATAGCAGAAGGTTATTACGAGAATTCAGCCGATCTGTCAACGAGGAAGGCCTTGGTTAAGCGAGGACTCCGCCTGCCTTGGGTGCAGGACCGTCAGTAGAGTAGTTGGTAGAGTTATGAGAAGAGGGGAAGGGTTGAAGTAGAGAGATTCTAGAATATGTATATGTCTGCTTGTACAAATACATGGCTCCAGGGGTGGGCGAATCAGTCGGCCTTTTTTTTTTTTTTTTTTTTTTTTTGTACCGGATGCTCTTGGCTGTCTCCTCCATGACGCAAGTCAGCTGCCGCAACAGTTGAGCGCGCGGTCCTAAGTACAATTGAGGCATTTGAATGAATCCTCATCTCGGCGTATTGCAAAGAAGCTCGGGATAACTGCGCTGGACATCGCAGGAGTCGTTATCTAACACTTTAACTACGAAATAAAAATGTAAAGACGTAGTGAAGGTTGTGAGCTAAATAGTGAGCAATTTTTCGTGTACAACTCTGGAGTGGCTAGCCAAGCCACGGCTAAATAGACATACAGTTTTTTATTTTTAACAAAAAAACGCTTCGCTCACCTCCACGTCCAGCCCGGGGGGGGGGGGGGGGGCAAACACCCCCGGACCCCCCCGTTGAGGTGTATTACAATTGAAAGATGTAGGGGATGTTGCTCGCTTGGCTAGCTAGGTGAGGCTGTATAGATGCGATGCTATTTTACTGTCGAGTCGGACTTGTAGAATGATTGGAAACGGTAGATTACTGAGGGTAGGTTTCAAGTGTGTAGGGGATGTTGCTCGCTTCGCTCGTTTGAGGTGGGTTGTCTCGCTACCTTCGCACGGTTGTTGAGGAATGTATAGATGCGAAGGGATATAGTCCAACCCGAGTCCTTAGGAAAAACCTCGTTTAAATCCGATGTGTGTAGGGAATGTTGCTCACTTCGCTCGCTTGGTGTGGGTTGTATAGATGCGATGGGATATAGTGGGATACCATCGAGACCTACAGCCCATGTTGCAATATGTGAGGAAGTTCTTATAAATAATAGAGATAGCCTATTAGTCTCGCTCGCTCGGTATGGCTGTATAGATGGTCTTTACTGTTGAGTGGGACATGTAGAATGATTGGAAATGGTGCATCACTAAGGGTGATTTGAAACGTGTGTGGGGTGAATGTTGCTCGCTTTGCTCGCTCTCTCTGTGATGCATAGATGCGATTCTATATAGTCCCCATTCCATCGAGACCTACAGCCCATGGTTCGGGAGGGGATGGAAAATTTAAAAATTTCTTACTATCCCTTTCCATAGACAATCCCAAGGGAATGGCAAAAAAAATTAATAAATCTTATAAAAGGTGAAAAACGAAAATAATAAATTGCTGCAGATAATTTGCTGTGTTTTCTATGGGAGGAATTTATACGGCCCACCCAACTTGGCAGACCTTTTTTTCTGTTGGACATGACTATCAAAAGCGGCACTTAATGTGGAAACACGAAAAGTTTAGTTTTAAGAACATTTCAGTACTAAAAGAACTGTCGGATATAAAATATTTGTACGTACTTGTTCTCTCCGTCTATTTTCCTAAAGGTAGGCTATTATTTTATCTGCGTAGAAGCGCTATCCTTTTTCCCATCTTTCAAACGGGAGCCGAGATCAAGAGGTTCGAAGGCAAAGATCAGAGGGGGACCTACTCGCCTGAGTCGGTTGGAAGGCACAATTAACTTCTCATTTTAATCGATTTGCCTCCGTTCCTCTCGCATTTTGTCCAACTTCCCGTAACTTTTTTCGATATGCGATTTTGGATTCAGATTTGGCGGAATCAAATCTGTATCGCGCCCGCGAACACCGTCTCGAAAAACGTCTCTTTATGGGGTTAATTTTAATGAGGAAAAATGACGTTTTTCGTCAGAATGTTCGAGAAAACGCGTCTTTTTTTTTCTTTTTTTTTCGCACATCTCTATACTTTTTTGCAATCCGATCGCTCCGTCGTCTTCCTCGTACAAAAACAGTAATTTTCCAGAATTTTCGACGGCCGCTTAGAGGGGTAGGGGAAGCGGGGAAGTAGAAAAGAACGGGAAAAAGCGCTCGACAAACGTCAAAATTTAGGTAAAAAACTGAATTTTAAGGTCGAAAGAGTGAGGGAAAACGAATAATACATAGCCTATATTCTGACCGGGAGATTTCCGGTCGAGATAAAAAAAAAATAAAAAAATAAAAAAACGTTTGGATCCCTTCGTCCGTTCGGCCGTGAAAGCGACATTCACTGACAGACAGACTCACAGACAGGGTTTCATTCTTATAAAATAGTATTGAAGTATAGATACGTAACCTCACGGCAATTTTTCCCCCGTATAAGAAATTCAGTAACCATTTGTACCTTAAGATAATGGAAGGTCCCCTAATCGTTGGACTGTATCCAATTTACAAAGGCGAGGATGATCGATCGCAAACGTATGAATCCCACCTGGTTGGAGTTCAGAACCACAAGTTGATTGGTTTATCTGGGAATTGTGTGAAGAGATTTGAAAATATTTACATACATCCACATCCATCTGACACTTTCATGAATTAATCAGTAAATTTCCTCAACTGAATTTATTGACTCACGTAGTTGAATGCACGATTTTTGAAAGGTTCCTCACAAAAATAGGTAAAGACCAAAATGGTTAATAAATATGTACTTATCATTGGAGTTGACCTAGTGAATATATATTCGAACATTAATTATTTTGCTTAGAACGATCAGTTTCAATCTTTAAAATATTCGTGACTAAAGGGCAGGATGTCAGACCTTTAGTCTGTATTCCATTTACAGATGAAAATATTAAACCACACAGTACTTATACTGGATATAAGATTTTTTTTTTTTTTTTTTAAATAAATACTTGTTGATAAAAAATTGACTTCCCCTAATTAGATTTTCATCTGCTCTAGGAGAATGCGCCAAAATATATACTGGTGAGCTACAAATATATCGAGCTCATGACTTATCAATGTTTTTCTAAGCTGTTTCATGAGATGACATCTGTTTCCTGTTTTAACCTAATAAAAAACGCATTTTCAACCCTAGAACAAAGTGGCGTTTTGAGAAGAAAATAATTTGTAAGCCCTTATCTTACTAGGACAGCCTTGTAAGATACAGATACAGATATTGATAGGCTAAGGCTGTGACTATGAAAGAATAATTCAAAAAGTGCCACACTACTGACATCACCTTTGGTGCAGTTCAGCGACGTTGCGCGCTCACCTGCTATAGCAAATCAAATAAGGATTTGGTACCTTATGAAAGATTTTAAGGAACCTGAATTTTAAATAAAAATTATGGATTCAAGGAGGGTGGGGGGGGGGATAGTTTGAGTCGATTGCAGAAGTTTGGGAGGCGCAAATTCATAATTTTAAAATTCTATAGATTCAAACAGTTGGCTAATGAAATTGTGTGGGGCTTAATTATTTGGATACCTTATAATAACTTTAGAAGAGCTATCGAGGACTTGGTGGGATAATTTTTCATAAGGAGGGTTGATAATATAAATACCTGCACAACCATTCCATCCTGCTGCGACATTGTGCATCGGGGCTGCTGCGACCTCTTACAAAGCTCTTCAACATGTCACTTGAGTCGGGCTCCTTTCCGGATAACTGGAAGGTCTCCTTCGTTACGCCTGTGCATAAGTCTGGAGACAAGAGCTTTATAAATAACTACCGCCCGGTTTGCTCACTTTCCGAAATCCCCAAGCTCTTCGAAAAGTTGATTGTCGCTCAGCTCACACCCAGATTTGGGTCGTTCATCGTTGATAAGCAGCATGGATTTGTGCGAGGCCGGTCTACGTCCTCAAATCTCCTGGTCTTCCAGGATTTTGTTATGGATGGCTTCCGGAGTGGGGTTCAGACGGATGTGATAGCTACAGACTTTGCTAAGGCTTTTGACAAGTTGTCTCATCGCCACCTCTTATCACTGCTTGAGTCCTTGGGAATTCATGGATCCTTCTTGGCCTGGCTGCGCTCTTATCTAGTGGGACGTCAGCTTGTTGTGCGTGTGAAGGGGGCTCTTTCCTCGTTTTTTCTTGCCTCCTCTGGAATTCCGCAAGGTAGTCATCTGGGGCCGCTGTGTTTTCTTATAATGATTAACAGCGTTGTCGACCAGACTATCGCTGATGGAGTACGATGTCTTCTCTTCGCTGATGATCTTAAGCTCTTTGTTCATTCGAATTCACCATTGGACTGTGAGTCCCTGCAGGCATCGATTTACCGTCTGGAGGATTGGTGTACAGCAAACCACCTTTTTTTGAATGCATCAAAGTGTTCTGTCGTGACATTCCACCGCCTATCCAAGCCAATCGTGTACAACTACACCCTCTGTGGCGCACCCCTCCGGAGGTCTGATGGGTTGGTTGACCTGGGAGGGAGTTTTTTGTGATGAACGTTTATCATTCTCCAGTCACATTGAGGCGTTGGCGTCCAGAGCTATGCGCACGCTTGGGTTCCTTAAGCGGAACACTAGGGAATTCTCGAGTGTTGATGCCATTGTGACGATCTACAAAGCCCTTGTTTTACCCACGCTTGATTACGCTTCCACGATCTGGTCTCCCTCATATGGAATTCATAAATATCGGCTCGAGCGAGTACAGAAGAAATTTTTACGATACATCGCCTACAAGATGGGTATAGCATATGAGGACGTTGACTTCGAGTCTCTACAGCGTAGATGCGGCTTGACCACGCTCGAGAGGAGAAGATGCGTGAACGACCTAGTTCTTCTCTACAAGATAGTCAACGACGTGATCCACTGCCCACCCTTGCTGTCGAGGATTGATTTCCTTGTCCCTCGCATCGCTTCCCGATCGCCGTTGTTGTTCAGCGTCCCCTTTAGTGCTACAAACTATGATCGAAATCGACCGCTTTATCGTCGCTTCCCCGTGCTAAGAGTTGAGTTCTGACCATTTCTTCTTAACTTTAATTGCCCGAGACCACGTGCGATGAACTCAAATGCCCGGGGACCAATAAATTGGAACCTTTACATAGTAAGTAGTTTCTGGACGAAAGGTCTGATCTTGGAATTCCGTTGAAAACCCCTGAAGATCTGGACCAAGCTGTTACTTTCCTTACAACTCTAATACAAAATGCTGCAAGAGATTCGACTGATTCTAGACAAAATTCGTATTCAAGGCCTCAATCTTTCGATCCTTCTCCTCTTATATCTCAGCTTTTGTTAGCTAAAAAAGCTGCTCGTACAAGGTGGCATCAGACTCAACATCCCCAAGACAAGACAATTTTTAATCGAGCCACACGGAATCTGAAATCAGCTTTGAAAAGGGAGAACGACCAAGGAACGTACAACGAAATTAAGAGCCTTGACCCCCAAAGCGGATCTTTGTGGCTGAAAACGAAAAAAGTAATAAAAGAAAGCTCTAGAATTCCACCCCTCAAAAATGGTAGTATGTGGGCAGCAACATCCCAAGAGAAATGCGATTTATTCGCCTCAAAATTGAGAGAGCAATTTCGCCCATATGAAGTACAGGATCATGCATTTAATGAACTGACTGAAGAATTCGTACGGGAAGCTTTGCCGTTGAGTGTTTTCACTGATTTCTTCACCCCTGGAGAGGTCAGAAACGTAATAAATAGAGCGCAAAGAAGAAAATCTCCAGGGTTGGATGGAATTAGGCAGCCTCTACTTAAGGCATTACCCCGAAAAGGTATTGTCTTACTAACCCAAATTTTCAACGCAGCTCTTCGTATGTCTTATTTTCCCAAGTCCTGGAAGCATGCAAAAGTTATCATGATTAAAAAGCCGGGCAAGTCCAAATCTGATCCTAGCAGTTACAGACCAATAAGTTTGTTGCCGTTGTTCGCCAAACTATTTGAGCGCCTCCTCCTATCAAAACTGTACGGGTTCCTTCACTCACTGATTCCTCCCACTCAGTTTGGATTTCAAAGTTCCCACTCCTGCCCTCAGCAGCTTTATAGAGTAATTGAGAGCATCAACGACTCTCTCGAACATAAAGACGTTTGCTTGGCATTATTCCTCGACACTGAGCAGGCGTTTGATCGAGTCTGGCATGTGGGACTCCTCTCAAAGATAAAAGATCATTTGCCGGATACGTACTATAGAATTGTTCTTTTTTACCTCTCAAACCGCTCTTTCACTGTTAGCTGTGGCGAAGCTATATCTGAAACATATGACATACACGCAGGTGTCCCACAGGGCAGTGTATTAGGACCTTTCCTGTACCTAGTTTTTGCTGGAGACTTTCCTCGTTCATCTGTCCTCACAGTCTCCCAGTATGCTGATGATGTAGCCGTTCTCAGCTCAACAAACAACTGCAATGACGCAGAGAGCATACTCCAGGAGTATGTTGACCGCGTTTCTCTATGGTGTCGCAGATGGAGAGTGAGCATGAACCCTCAGAAGTCTGTATTGGTAGCCTTCACTAACCAAACTCGTCGCAATCAGCCTTCAATTTGCTTTGGTGGTCAGCAGGTACCACAGAAGGACAACGTCAGATACCTTGGATTGGAGCTTGACAAGAAACTGACTTGGAAGTGTCATATTGATCACCTGGTCACGAAGATGCGTCAACGGTTAAAACAGCTGCATTTCCTCCTGGACCACAAACGTTCACCATTGGCCCTGACCACCAAGCGTATGTTATACCTGACATTAATTAGACCAATTTGGTATTATTCGTCTGGATTATGGGGATCGGCTGCAGACAGTCACATTAAGAGGGTGCAAACCATCCAGAATCGTGTTCTCCGCCTCATTACAGGTGCTCCGTGGTATGTGAGAAACACAACCCTACATAATGATCTCGACATTCCGTTTGTGAAAGAGGTTCTACGTTTGAACTCTGTCCGTCTTCACCTGTCGATGGAAAATCATCCTAATAGTCTCATGGCTGAAATGATAGACTGTTTGCCCCCTCCACGTAATGAGCGTCGACTTAAACGGAAACGTCCACATGATCTCCTAGATGATTAAGTCCTAGATCTATTTACTTATATTCTTATCGCACCTAGTCTTTACAATTACGTTATGTTGTCTATATATATATTTATATAAATACTTTTATTAAATACAGTTTCATGTTGTTTGTTATGTAAAATATAGTCAGGTCAGCTTTTGAGCTGTTCCTGCAATCAAGTATCAAGTTAATTAGGGTTATGTCCCTACTATATTTAATTTTTGTTTTCACAATTGTAATGTTTAATTTGTTATAAACAATAAAATTTAAAAAAATAAAAAATAAAATAAAAAAAAATCGTCTTCCCCGAAGTGCCAATCTCTTTTTGACTTTTTATCCCCAGTTCGATTTCTTTTTCTCTCCCCTCTCATCGCTCAAGTCTTTATTTTCAAACTCCCATGTTTCATTTCAGTAGATTTTTCATTTCCCCCTCCCCTTTTTGTTTTCTTTTCTCTTTAAATCTTCATCTTTTATTCCTCATATCAGTTAGATTCATGTTTCCCTTGTTTAGAATGACTTATTATTTATAAAATGTAATTGGGCTTGCCCGTATTAAATAAATAAATAAATAAATAAATAAATAAATAAATAAATAAATAAATAAATAAATAAATAAATAAATAAATAAATAAATAAATAAATAAATAAATAAATAAATAAATAAATAAATAAATAAATAAATAAATAAATAAATAAATAAATAAATAAATAAATAAATAAATAAATAAATAAATAAATAAATAACTCAAATAACAACGCTTTTCGTATTCATCACTCGCCCGTTATTTTACCGAAAATGAACGTGGAATGATGTGGATATTATTTTTTTGTTTTGTTATTTATTATTATTATTTTTTTTTATTATTATATTTTATTTTATTGTTTATTTCATTTTATTTTTATTTTTTTAGAATTTAAGCCGCGACTCAACTGGAAGGGTCATTTAAGGCAATCAAAGAGGGGTGTTAAAGGACACTGCAACGGGCACGATTCTAAGGGGGGAAAAGCTGACCGTCCGTCACTAAACTGACTCCCATTAAGGACTCCACTGGCAGATCGGAGTGGGAGAAATAATAAAAAAGAGACCAGAGGGTATCTGTCTATGCAGGCCCACCTGGTGAGCTCCTGAACACGAATGCCCAACAGGCGAGTTCGAGTCTGGAGCCTGGAATGTGTTTCATCCAGGGGTGGTTGAGTTACTATGGCATGCAGAGGGTGCCCTGGGAAATAATGAAGGCGCTCATTAAAGCAGAGCGTCAGAAGATCTAGCCTAATCTTTAGTGGCTGGCTACGCCTGAGCACCTGAAGAACATTTCCATAAACCATAAACTCCAGACCCATAATGAATTCTTGATTAAGTCCTTAAGAGAACTTCCTGCTGGGCGCCCCAACTATAGTTGGATAAGGCCTTGAGCAACTGTATACCCTGCATAGTAGCCTGGCCCAAATACTCAATATGATATGGGTCTGCGATACTTAGAAAAATGGATGGAGGTAGTTTTTGCAGGTTAAAAACTAAAACCTCGCATTCGCGCTGTTTGATGGATGGTATCATTGGGCTGGGGCGCCTCGTCTTTCCTGAGGATTAAGTAGCCCCACAACCACAGCAGCATACTGTGTGGGTAGCATACTGAACCCATCAAGTGGTTTCAGGTACATCTCTTATAATGCTACTGAGTATGATCCTAGTATGGATCGCAGCCCATTGCGTCGTCCACATATACCATTGGCATTCCACTGAAGGAAGCACTCAGAGATGGTGTTATTAGGTTGAGTGGTCATAGCAGTATCTATAAATTATTTAGAGAGAATGATGATGCAGTCAATGCTGCTTTGTGGGCTTGCCCTTTGGCCAGCCCTTCTTTTTCTTAATAGGGGCTTGAGGAGGTGGTGATGCAGACGCTGATCGCACATCTTTCCTCTTTCTAATCTGGGTCCAGCCGCCACTGGCTGGATCCTGGTCGAGCTCCATTTCGGAGCCAGAGGAGTTTGGAGGGGGGAGGGGGGGGGGCGGACGTAATATTTCGCCCTGTTCGAAATTTTCGTGTCCATTTATCTCAGAGCCTTTTGTTGATGTGGGGCTCTGATATGGCTTCAGTGGTGGGAAGGGAGAGGGATCGTTGGTGGAGGGTGGTAATAGTGGTGGATTGGGGAGAGGGGAGTGGGCCATCCCTGATGGCTGGGGGGAATTGATTAGCCTTCCTGGTCAGATATGCAGAGTAAAAACACAAAACATGGCTAAGCGTCTTGAAAATTACACTTTATAGTATAATATTTCATTGAAAGATTTTTATAATATTAAACTCGAACGTTGAGATATTTGTGCCAAAAATTATGTCAAAGAATTAGCTCAAATTCCATTAAAATTAACTGAAAATCTGTATGAACTGTGAAAAACTGTTGAATAGATTAGTAAAATTTTAAATATTGGTGTTGATGTCTAAGCCTTTATTTTTTTTTTTTTTTTTTTTTTTTTTTTTAAGAAACCGCGTTTTTTTTCGTTTTTTCATAATGGTTTTGATTTTTTATTGTTAATTTTTTAGCATAGTTTTTGAAATTTGACGGCTTAAATAGTGGCCCCATTCCCATATATATATATATATATATATATATATATATATATATATATATATATATATATATATATATATATATATATATATATATATATATATATATATATATATATATATATATATATATATACATATATATACCCTGGAAAACAACAGCCTAACGAGCCTGTCGATTTTCCGTCTAGGTTCCAGTTGTTACGTGGTTCTGACTCGTAGTCAGTAGTACCTGGTTCTGGTACGTAGTAGTTCGAAGAACGTAATACCATACTCATTAGTAAAGAAAACTATTGCCTCAAAAAGATGAATAAATAAACAAAAATTATATTATCAATAATAAAATCAGATGAATTAAATCAAATAATACAAAAATTCCAATAAGTACCCGTGAGGTTGAAATAAAAATCCGTTCATCGCCAAAAATTCGAGCATCCTAAAAGAAAAGATGAGTTCGTTGGACATTAATTTTTGAGTACGTTGTTTGAGTAGTGTTAAAATTTTGAAAATGTGCTGAAAATCACTAAAACTGACAAAAACGAGAAATTTGTTACAGTAAGATCAACGTGTGAACCATTTTCCCTTTCTCACTACCGAATTAACGGAAGCTTTGCATTTGTACGAGAAAGATACTGACTATTTGATCGTGGGTCAATAACGTTAGAGACGGAGTTACTACTTTTACATAAAAAGTTGGTTTCAAAAGTCAAATCACTGATCCGTGGATTTTCTCGATCCCTGGATTTAAGATTTTAGAGTTGACTCCGTTTGGTTCTATGGGTACTTACAGTGCTACTATGTCATATATTTTCACTTCAAATCAGTCTCAACTTTCAAATTTGAATAAAAAAAAAAACTATTCATTTCAAACTTTTTTTCTTCATGAACGTGGAGGACAATAGTTGGTATTTCAGTTTCAATTAGGTAGGTAATAGTTGTTCAATATCGTGAATGATTAATGACAAAACTGATGAGTCATTGATATATAATACATTGTTTGAAAAACATGGGTAAGCCAGCGAGTTGAAAATTAAAGTTCCAAATCTTCTTTTATGTGAAAACGTGTTCATTTGACCAACTCCTGGAAGTGAAACTTTTTCATATTGTTTTCTCGTACTTGGAACATGACGAGGGGGAGAATACAATTTTTTTCACTGGATTTCAGGCCGTCCATGTATCGCAGGAGGCAAAGCTGTTGGAGGTATCTGGCACCTTTCGGTTGCTTGGTTACGGCCAAGCGAAAAACCTGGAAACAGGTTGTGAAGGGAAGAAGGGAGATGCTGATGGACCACCCACCGCTCCGAGGAGACGCTCCTCCCACCAGAGGCCACCAAAATGGTGTCCAGATCTGAAGAGAGAGCGAGAGAGTGTGATAGAGAGGGTGTATGTGTGGTGGGCCGTTGGTGGGGGGGGGGGGGGGGGCAAAGTCCCGGGGATCATCCTACTCGCAGCAAGAGGTGCAGCACTGTAGTGGTGCCCCCTCTCCTTCAGTCACCCGGACCAGCAACATTTCGCTACGTTGGCGCTGCTCAGCTGCAGCCCCCCCCCCCCCCCCCCTTCATCGTCTCACGGCTATGAGCCTCGATAATTGTGGGCCTAATGATATATTCATCTCATGACAGCTCCGCCAAGTACCTCCTGGGTCGGCGGTGATGCCAGCGCCGCCCACGTATCTCCTGCCTGGGCGGCATCTCACGTCACCCCAGCATCTCACGTCACCCCCGTTGGGTCTGAGTGATGCTAAAGGCTACGCACGACTCCCAGGCCGGGATATGAGTTACGTCGGTTACCTCTCTCTGCCTGACGCCACAACAGTCTGCCAACTCTTTTGGGCAGACCTGAGATTTTAAAATGGCAAATATTTCACTATTGCTGAATGGTAGCTTAACCGGTGAAACCCAGCAACAGCAGAGACTTATTAGAAAAACTTTAGTTCCCTTTGAGATTTCCAATTATTGAAAAAAAAAGAAAAAAAAAAAAAAAAAACATCAGAAATTTACAGATTCCTGAAATTTTTCCAGATAAATTGGTCTTGAGACCCGCTGATTTTATAAATTACAAACGTCTGGCAAATCTGGGATTGGAAACATCGCATCAATCGAGTGCTCCAAATAACCAGTACTTTTTGTCAGAAAAGTTCCCATTCAAATATATCTGGTTAAACAATATTAAGTGAGTAGTCAAAACAAGCTAAAATATATAACTTTAAAAAAATGCAACAATAACAATTTCAGTGGATTTTATGAGTTATTATTTAAAGTTTGACCGTAGTACATTTGGACTTTACAAAATGTTTGTATTCCGAAAATTTTCAAGTTCATATAGGAAGGATAAACAAAATAAATTGAACTACTATTGAGCTACTATTTATTGAATTGGATTAATAAATGAATCAATAAAAATAAATTAATAAATAAAAAAATGAAAACAATGAAAAACACAAGTTTTGCAGGATATTGATTGAAAAAAATTTGGATCGTGATGTTTGATTAGAGACGCTTGAAATATTTTTAATTTCACACCGTAATAACTAAAAATTAATTAATGAGTTATTAAAAATCTGAGCTATACACAAACTTTACATATACTTGGATGAAATTGTATGGATTAATACCTATTGGATGATCATGCAGCTCATCATAATTATTCTTGAACATCGAAACAGGAGTGATTTATGTAGCACTCATTGGAAGGCTAAGGTGGGGTTGAAGTAGTAAAAAATAGCTAAATAAAACTTTCCTGCCCTTATGATTACTGAGCTGTTGACCCTGATGCCTTGGATGTTTCCAGACTAAGCAGAAAAAAGTTAGGTCGTCTGAAGGAGTATTTTAAAAGAATGTGCTGTTATTTCACGAAACAGAATCAACAATTCATTGAGGAAATGCCAACAGACGAATTCCACCGCAACCTGAACAAAGACGAAGCTTATAATTGTGGAGCGATCTGGAACTCGTCTGAATCAAATCCAGAGGCTGCAATAAATGGTAAATTACTCATTCGCAATGACGGGATCAAGAGCTAAACTCAGATAGAGTTAAAAATATACTGATTTTTATGGGTTTTCTTACTCACACATGCGGGATTAAAATTCCTTTACAATCGACCAAGGTAACCGAATTTTTAACTCCCGAAGAGAAGGGTTGGAACGCATTTCAAGACACACAAATCCGAAAAAATCAACGGAAAAGTTTGACTTTGATGACAATTAATAGAAATTACATGGACGCGGGAATAGCCCTATCGCACATATGATAGAATATCAGCTATGTCAGCACGATCGAGTTTTAGTTTTTTTGTTGAAACTGTTCATGATTTCAAACATCCCTATCTGCTAGAAAGAAGTGCATTCCTATTCAGAACGTCAATCTGCCGATGTGTAATAAATTACGTTTTCGGGTAGCCCCATAAAACTTTAGTGAACCCCCTATAGGGATAAAGAGTCGTTGAGCATTCATAGTAAATCGTACAATATATGAACAACGTATAATACGGATGAACAGGAACACCAGCGTTTTTCCGATTCTTAAACAACAAGTTTCCAAGTTGACTCCGGAAAACTTTTTCGTGGGCAATTACTTACGTCTTCTAAGGCCCTTCGGGTGTTGAAAAATAAGAATCAAGATGTTTCATGTCATTATTTACCTATTTCTTTACCATATTTGAAAGATGTGCTCAGTTATAGTTTTACACAACTCCATCCTCTATGCGGTCAACGAACGATGCACAAAATTACGTTTCCTCAAAACTTCAATTCAATTTCTATACAAAGTTAATGAATTTAGCTCGTCATTTCCACCATCAGAAAGACAAGTAAGAACGAAAAAAATCGTCAGGGCGGATGAAATGGACTGAGAAGGGGAAACACTAACACCCTCGTCCGTAGTTATGTCCCTAAATAATCCTTCGGGTTGTGGAGGTGACGGTTATGATCCGGGGAGAGTCGGAAATTAGAAAATTGGCCGCCGTCCAAGGGTTTTCAGGCAAGTCCTCTGCCTTCATTACCAAGTCCAAAGCGTAACAACGTGATAATATCCTTGAGTTATGAAGGAGTCCCCGTCATAATACCTCGGAATGAGCGGAACGCTTTTACAGTAAAGCCGATGGTTTACCTCAAGAGTCGACTTCGACTAACCAGCTGATTATGATGATGGATAGATTGATACTGGAACATTATTTTACCCTGCTGTGACCATTTAATCTTGAAAAACCGATATAATTCATTATGAAACTACCAAAAGTGTGGTAACTACAGTTTCAAACGAAACAACATGGCCTTGTACCCAAAACAATGCTAGGTTGAAAATGTCTGCCATGTTGGGTCGGCAGTATACGTTCCTCACTTATTTATACATGGAAGTATATAATTGTTTGAAAAAAACCAATTACGACCAAATTGACGATATCGTAAATTCAAGGTGGTGATGAGCACATGCTAATAATGATCCTACGGCGATATTTTTAGAAGACCATATAGGAGCTAACCTACAAATTCCTAAAAACGTATTCCAAATCGGTCCATTGATTCCGTTATTTCATAGGTTTGTGTCAAACAAATTTAGTTTGGCGCATGCGCAATTACTCAACTAATAGCAATAAAATGCATGGGGTATTTTCCAGAACACCTATCCCAATATACCCTAATACCCTCCGATTTTGAACGAAATCTGACCAATAGATCGTAAGAAATCAACATTATGAGGAATTCACGTTTACGCTTGAGCACACGCCTCTATTGATCTGAAGATAATGAAATTCATAAGAAACCGTTTAGGAGCTATAATCCGAAAAAAACCCTGTCGATTTCATCAAATCGGTCTAATTAGTCTCTCAGTTTCATGAGTGCCGAACCACTTTAGTTTTGCGCATGCACTATGGCTATTACTCAACCAATCATGGTAAAACGCATTGGGCATATGGGTCAGATCCTGAGAAGTCGACGTAATAAAAAATTAACGTTTGCGCACGTAACGTATACGGGAAAAACTAATTTTCCGAAGGGTGTGGACCTATATGAAAAATGCAGTGATTTCGGAAAAATGAGAAAATCATTGTTTTAGATCTAGGTTTTCCCCATTCAAAAACGAATAATATTCTGAAAGGAAATTTTAAGCTCTTTCTAAAGGAGTGCTTATTTTTGATGAAGCAGTGGAACTAAGGGGAGTTATGATAATTTTGATGACCTTATGACAAAACACGAAGAAAATCTTAAAAGTAAAACTACTTAACAACGCGTACAAATAAACCTCTAATAAAATCATTTTGTTGGAAATCGGTACTAAAACGATCCCTCGATGATTCTTAACTGAAAGTGTTAACGCTATGTATACAGGGTGTTACATTTGGAGACGGTCCAGTTGAGGAACCGATTCTGGAGTTAGTTTGTTATCAACAGTTCCTCCTAGAGATTTTTTAAAGGCTTGTTTTGGTTACTAAATTTTCAGGTTTTTTTTTTTTTTCCATCCTATTACATTAAAACAGCCATACCTTCCTCATTTTATTTATAGATTCAAATCTAATATACCATTGGAAAAAGTGTGAAATTTCCTGTCCCCATGATGGAAAACCACATATTTTTGATTCGGCAAAACTGGTGAAAATGAACTTGAAAAGGAAAATTTGTCGAATTTCAGAAGTCACTACTTTTTTTGAACGCTACAAGGTTCCTATAATCCGGCACGTGAATTTTCGCCTGTAAGCTTAAAAGTTGGGCCAAAATCTTAGGTTTCCTAAGGTAAAGTCAATTATACTTTCACTTTGCTAATTAGGGGAAACAATATGTTTTAATGTTGAAAAAACTTATTTTTATTTCAATGAAACCTAGGGTTTTCTCGAAAAATTACCTTCTATGAAAATACGAGATTTGGGTCGGTTTCAACGTATTTTTTACGTTGAATGAAATGGTTACACTTACAGATCTCCCTAACTCTGTCAAGTTTTACACCTTAACTTACAAATTTGACTTCATTTGATTCGATCAGTTATATGTATTTTTAGGGGTGAAACTAGTTAGTTAAAGTGTCAATCTCGGTTATAAAGGGGTTGGAAAGATCTGCAACTGTTATTATTCGATTCATTGAAAAATAATAGTTAGGAACGTAGAAACCGACCCCAAACTAGAATTTCTATAGAAAGTAATTTTCCAAGAAAATCCTAGATTTCATTGGGAAAACCACGGGTTTTCACATTAAAACATAGTGTTCTCCCCCTAAGTAGAAGTTTTATCCATTTATCAGAGTAATAGGAAAATTGTCTGTATCGTTGGAAAGCTGAAGTTTTGCCTTACAGGCAAACATTTTCGTTCCAGATTACAAGAACCGAGCAATGAGCGTTTAAAAGAAGTGAAGATTTCTAAGATTGAGAAAATTTCCTTTTCAAGTTCCTGTTTTGCCGATTTAAAAAGATGGTTTTCCATCAGCAAGATAGGAAATTTTACACTCTTTCCATAGGTGTAATCAGATTCTAATTTGCATGTAAATTGAGAGATTAATGACTATTTTAATGTCATCGGATAGAAAACGCGTACGAAATCTTAAAAATTAAATAATTCGAAAATAAGGATTTCTTTTAAAATGTCTATTTTGATCAAAATCAGCTCTAGAATCGGTTCCTGGCCTGTGACCCTCACCAAATGTAACACTCTGTATACGGGGTCTCCCAAACTTACCTAATGGTACTATCTTCATGGGTCAATTCCACAGCTCATTTCTGATCGAAAGTTTTTCGACTAGATGCTTCTGTCTTACAGTTCTTTAATTTTCAAGGTTTTATCGTGTTTTCTGTCTCACGGCCTTAAAACGGCCATAACCACCTTTAGAATCACTTCAAACTCAAAAATTAAGAAAGTTAAATTGTCTATTTACCTGATGCCTAACTTCTTGCCTTGAGACAGCTCATTCCGTAATAAACGAGGCTCAAAAGCCAATTTTGAACATTTTCCAGAATTTGGTTTTAGCGAATTTTTGTAGAAAATTAAACTACTACAATGGTTCCAAGAATTTTATAATAAAAATGTTTGAAAATTTTCTTCCTAGAAATCCGTTTTGGGGCTTTCTGAAACGACTTCCATTTCTTCTAGTTCGGTACCTTCCGGGACGTTGTATAGCGCCAACATTCGCAAAAAAAGGAAAGAGAAATGTTGTTTTCTCCTCCTCAACTTCCGATGTCTTGAAGGGTGAAGACAAGGGGAAAATGAAGGAAAAAAGGGGGGTGGCCGGTCCATCCGGAAGCCGATTAAAGTGGGCCGGTTGAGAGAGAGTGTATTGTACTCGAAAACAAAGCGTTGAAAAAATCTATAGAAGGAACTTTTGATCAGAAATGAGCTCTAAAATCGCCCCTTGAAGTTTGTACCATCAGGTTTGGTACACCCGTACACACAGGGTGTTCACACTGTTGGTTACTAACCTCCCAGCGGTCGTTTCTACGACTGCAACAAGAAGTGCCCTTATACGTTTTTAGAGGCATTGTTTTTGAGTTATTCACGATTTGAGATTTTTTCCCGTTTTTTCAACCTTACATCGCAAAATCGGCTATAACTCCCTTCTATATCAAGTAAGTTCAAATTTAAGGGTACCGTTGTAAAGAACGTAAAATTGTCTTTTGGATAGGCTACCGAACGTTTGAAAATATACGGATTTAGTTGTCACAAATTCACACCAAAATGATAAAATTATCGAAACTTGAAAATCTTCTCAATCGCAGGACGGCATACATAATCCCCTGAATTCCCGTGCACATAACGGGAGAAATTTGGCTCAAATCTCACCTTTCCACCGATATAATCAATTTTTATTTTCTTTGCTAATTGGGGGAGAAAAGTATAATGAAAAACGTGGTTTTTTCTATGAAATCGAGGGGTTTCTTGAAAAATGACACCATATGAAAATACGGGTTTGGGCCAGATTTCCAAGTATTTTTTCACACTGAATTGAATGGTAACACTCGCAGATTTCCTTAACTACGTTATAACCAAATTTTACACTTTAACTAACAAGTTTTACCTTTAAAAACACATAAAATTGAGCATAACAAATAAACTAAAAGCTATTTCAAGAAAACTCTCAATTTCATAGGAAAAACCACGTTTTTCAACATACAAAAATACTTTTCTCTCCCTATTTGCAAAGTAAAATAAACATTGATTAGACCGTTGAAAAAGTGAGATTCGGACCAAGTTTTGCCCGTAACGTGCGCGGGAATTCAAAAGATTATGTATGCCGTCTTTCGATTTAAAAAATACAAGATTTTCAAGTTTCGACAATTTTTTCACTTTGGTGCGAATTTGTGACAACTAAATCCACATATTTTCAAACTTTGGGTGAACTGTTCAAAAGAAAATTTGACGTTATATCCAACGGTATTCGCATATTTGAATTTACTCAATATGGAAGGGAGTTATAGGTGATTCTGTGATGTAAGGTTGAAAACACGAAAAAAATCTTAAATCGTGGATAACTTGAAAACATTGCCTCTAAAAAGAAAGTGAAAGGGCACTTTGTAGATACGACCGCGGGGAGGTTAGTAACCAATAGTGTGTACCCCCTATATACATGAAAAATCTTTAAACTCCTGCAATAATTTCAGAATGCCCCAAAACAATGAAGCAATTTTATTTATTTATTTTTTTTTTTAAATAGAAAATTTTTTCAAACCCGAGTTTCCAAAAGTTATTTGAGTCAAAGAAGACGAAGAAATGTAATGTAATTCGATCAAAACATGATCAATGTATATTCAATATTAAGTCGGAACACATCGCAAAACCATATACAGTTTAATTTATAGTTCATTTGTGTTCAATAATGTTCTCAACTTCTGGGATCTTAGCCCTCTCCTTCACCTAAACTTATGGATATAGTATGTTAGAGACTAGCATTATTGTTCTAACTGTACATTGCCCATTTGATATGCGATTTGGAATGGAGTTCATGGGTGGGCCTCAGCCAAAGGCATCTATAGATAGAGCTACAGTTATTAGGAGCCATTTGTGCCTAATTTATAAATTACTTAATTCAGGAGGAGAGCAGAACAACGTTGGCCTAAAGTTGTATTTTATTTCGCGACCGATGTTGAGAAGTACAACAGCTAAAATCTGTGTTAACGGAACCAGTACCTCTAGGCACTGCTTGTAAACACTAGGGCGATAGAAGAAGAGAAGGACCCCTACAAGTACTCTGCATGCCACTGGGTCATTGGGGGTTGTGAGGCTCATTGTTTTGGGATTTCATAAAAAGATTGATGAAAAGGAACTGAAGACCCGTTGATAGCAGCTCCCTCCTAATCGCTAGAGGAGCTGTCTGCTGCTACTTTCTGGTCACCCAAAGAGTTCCCTGGTTGCTCGGAACGAACGACGTTGACATGGATGAGAATATGAGGGAGCCTGAAAAGATAAAAACACCCCCAGTCACCCAACCCCTGCTGTTCCACACACATCTACACACAATAAAAAATTTGATAAATAGTGGGGAGGACGCTCTTGTTTACCCGACGCTCCACGATGGTCCAGAACCCCCAAAAACGTGATCGAAACTCAATTTTTTCATATTTTTCTACGGATCTGAAAATGCTATCCCTTATTCTACAGTTCTTGCAACACCCAAGCTTGAAGATTTTCCCAAAAACTGCTTAGAAAAGTTTGCAGGAAATTCTGAATGTTTAAATGATTAACTTTTTTTCTTTTTTTTTGTAATGTAGCGATTTTTTTTTCTCCCCAAAATGAGGAGAGCTTTGCTGATTGGTGATCACAGCCAACAAGTAGATCCGAAGATGAGTCAATTGAAGTACGATTTTCATGAATATATTTCCAAATTAGGTAGAAAAATCGTTCAAATAAGTGCTCGCTAAAATTGGTCTTAGATTTTCGAGAAAGATATAAAGAAAGTTTTCGTACCAATTCCAGGTGCCACTAAATGCAACCTTGTTCTCTAGGTCTATTTTTCTGATCCAAAGTCCTTATCTCTGCACATAAGTTCGGGTTACTTTTCGTCCACATCAAGATCAAACAATTTTTTTTTTTTTAATTTTGATTATTTATTCTTTCAGCGAATGTCTAACGAACACTCCCACCCCCAGCCTACCACCTCATGAAGTATGGATTTTCTTTTACAAACTATTTTTTCTGAAGAAATCCATTAATTTGTGGATTGATACATACCATTATTACGTGATAACTATTGATGGTTCTTACGTTATTAAAAAGTGATTCATCCATTGATATAATATGTATTATCATATAGGTAATACCTATTAACTATATAGGTAATCGTGTTAATGAATAGTTTTCATTATTATATTTGTATCAAGAAAAGTCTTCCTTGAGAAAACTTGTTTCCTTGAAATTCGTTGTGACCAATTTGAATATATTGATTGTTGATGTGATGATTGACTATTATTGATCTTGAATATAAAGTGAAAGAAGATGTTATTAATAAAATTAATTAGATACTTTTTTGCACCCTGATGTTTCATTTTTCCTTTGATTTTTCCGATAAATATATTCAAATAACTAAATTTGAATTTATAACTGATTTATAACTGAATTTAACTAATTTCTATTTCTTCAATATTTTTGCATCAACTTCAGAAATTAGTTTATTTTAATGAAAACGTTGAGAAAAACAATAATACATTTGGATCTGATATGAAAAGTTTAGATTATTAACAACCAAAAACGAAAAATATCACTTTTTCACCATTTCTGAGTCTCAAAAGTGAATAAAAACATGATTTTTTAAATCTACACACTCAAAAACATAAGACCTACTAAAAAAAAAAAAAAAAAAAAAAAGTGACAGAAAACAACCTTTGCCGTGCCTGTAGGGGAAAAAGGAAAAGTGATACAATTGAAGTCGCTAGGAGTTTCGTTCAAGTTTTTGGGGGTCCCGGACTACTGTGAGCCGGCACTAGGGATCAAGGAAGTTGAGGAAGAGAGGGATGAAAGGATGTTTTCCTATATAATGAAAAACAGTTAAACTAAGAACCACTAAGCGCGCACACCCACTCTAACGTATAAGAAATAGATTTTCAAAATGTTTCTGCGTTTTTTGAAACGGAGTCGGGTGCCGTTCTTTCCAACAATCCAACACAAATATTGTGGTTGCGCCTGGCTCCCATTTGTTTCATACGGTCCACGTAGTATGTCCTGTCCAGTATGTAAATGAGACTGAACACATATAAGATAGATTACCGTCATGTTCGCCGAATGAAACCAAGGAATAAATACAATACGCATAAACTTACAACTCATTTAGTTCTATTGAAATCAACTGAATTCAAAAGAAAATCGGCGATCACTTCCCAGGCGCATTTCCAATATGATTTTCCAAGACATTTTCCACCTTCTCTAACATTCCAGTTTAGTCAGGAAGTAGGACAGTCGATCGGTGGGAAGCTACAGGAGCGTCTAGTCCCTATCGACCTCTGAGAAATTCTCTCAGGTGGCCCTAACAATTGACGGAGATAACAATCGAAATTCGTTCATTTTATGACGGTCATCTCCGTTTTTCCACTGGGTTTCGGCGACGGGACGGTCAAAACGGTTTCTCGAACGCCTCTTTCCCTCGTTTCTGCGGTCCATTAGCGAGGACTGCTCCCTGGGAGGTGGCCGATCCACAACAAATTACCTAAGCCTCAATAACAAGTCGCGCGCAATTACTCAACCCTCAAACTCCAGGGCCAAAAAGAACATCTGCCGTAATTTCGTGTTTTGGTGACGGATAGTCACCAGTGGTGGGGGTAGCGGGACAACGGGACTTCCCGTTGATCATCACTTGAAGAGCAATGAATTAATGATCCCGTATGTATCCTCAGTATCTTCCTCAAATAGTCAACCAAATACCTCATAAGCTAACTAAATAGTTCCTAACCATTCATAATACCTATGGATTATGTTAAGAAAATGCGGGGTGTCATTAAACTGTGTTGCTAAGTTATGCATACCTTCTTACATTTTTTTAAGGTTGCCGTCTCTCAGATCGAGTGTTTGGCAGGAAAAAAGTTCCAAAAAGTTCGTTTCCAAAAAACCTTGACGACCTGATCTAGTAACAATGTAGGTAACTTGTCAGGAAATGGAGTATTATAATAATTAGGTTACCTACTGATTGTCTAATGGTTGGTAATTTCGGATGTTAAGAAGGTATAAAACATAGGCATAACATGGATAGTAAATTTTTGTGCAAGAATATCTCCGAAAATAGCGCTGAAAATATAGATTACTTAATTTATATTCTGTGATGCTAACCCGCACGACACCAGTGTATTGCATGCCCCCCCCCCCCCCCCCCCCCCCAGCCAACGTCACCTTTCCAGTTGAAATGTCACTAAGAGCTGTCAAAGACCACACATCTCTATCTCTATTATTAATAAGAATGAAACTCCGTCTGTCGCTCTGTCTGTCGTGTCTATGCACGGCCAAACGGCTGAGTGGGCCGGATCTACGAGTGGGGGGATCTTTTTGGGATTTTCCGATAGGGTGTATAAGCGAATTTAAAATTTTCTAATCCCACCCGAACCATGGGCCGTAGGGCGGGAGGGGGGTCGAAGTAATAATTAATGTGCGCTTTTTCCACTTCCCCGCTTCCCCTACCCCTCTAAACGGCCGTTGACAATTCCGGAAAAATACGGGTTTCGTAGGTTTTCCTACGAGGAAGACGACGGCGCGATCGGATCGCGAAAAAAGTATCGGGAAATGCGTTAAAAAAATGCGAGAGTACGGACCCGTTTTCTCGAAAAGTCCGCCGAAAAACTTGGTTTTTTCCCATTAAAATATACCCCATAAAGGTACGTTTTTCGGAACGGTTTTCGCGGGCGAAATACAGCTTTGGGTCCGCCGAATCTGAATCCGAAATCGGATATCGAAAAAAGTGACGTTAAGTTGGTCAAATCGCGAGCAGAAGCGAGCAAAGCGATTAAAATGATTCTGCCGTGGACGAGAGAAGGCTCAAGAATTGACGTGAAGGGTTCGATGTCACAACGTTGCGAGGCGAGCAGGTATGCCTACATAGGTACCTACCTTGCGAGCGAAGCGAGAGCCATTTCAAATAATAAATACGGACTTTGTCCTACACATATACAGGTATACCTTGCGAGCGAAGCGAGCAACATCCCCGAATAAACTTTTCGTGGTTCCACGTAGTTTTATAAGATTTAATTTGTTTGTAAGAATTCCCAACTGAAAAAAACGTCTGCCAAGTTGGGTGGGCAGTACAACATTCCCTAATAAACTTTTCGTGGTTCCACGTAGTTTTATAAGAATTAATTTGTTTGTAAGAATTTCCAACAGAAAAAAACGTCTGCCAAGTTGGGTGGGCAGTATAACTTCTTCAAGCGAGCGAAGCGAGCAGCATCCCCTACAGAAGTAAAACCTACCCTTAGGGATCTACCATTTGCGAGCGAAGCGAGCAACATCCCCTACATGTTTCAATTGTAATACATCGCATGTATACAGCCACACTTTGCGAGCGAAGCGAGCAACATTCCCTACATACCACACTAAACTTTTCGTGGTTCCACGTAGTTTTATAAGATTTAAATTGTTTGTAATAATTCCCAACTGAAAAAAACGTCTGCCAAGTTGGGTGGGCAGTATAACTTCCTCAAGCGAGCGAAGCGAGCAGCATCCCCTACAGAAGTTAAACCTACCCTTAGAGATCTACCGTTTGCGAGCGAAGCGAGCAGCATCCCCTACAGAAGTTAAACCTACCCTTAGAGATCTACTGTTTGCGAGCGAACCGAGCCACATCCCCTAAATGCCATACTTTGCGAGCGAAGCGAGCAACATTTTCTACATGCCAGACTTTGCGAGCGAAGCGAGCAACATATCCTACATGCCAGACTTTGCGAGCGAAGCGAGCAATATTCCCTACATGCCACACGTTGCGAGCGAAGCGAGCAACTTAATGGGGGGTCCGGGGGGCTTGCCCCCCGGCTGGACGTGGAGGCGAGCGTAGCGAGCCGGAGCGGCTAGTATGACTATAAAGGTCACTAACATACCGAATACACTACCCAGGGCACAAAGATACCATACGTGCGCGCGAGCGTGTGTGTGTGGTGTGAGCGGGTTGCTGAGGTAGGGTAACTGTTGGTGTTTTTATCATCAACTATGGTGGCAGAATGACCCAACGGCGATTAGGGGGGAGGCTCGTGTCAACGGGTCTCCCGGCCCTACTTTATGTGTCTCCTCGATATGGAAAAAACCGATGATGAGCCCCATAACCCCCGCCGGCCCATTGGCACGTGGGGTCTTAGGGGAGGCGGTCGGGGGCACCCCAGCCAGGGGCGTCAGTCTTCCTTTCCCTCTTCTTCTTCCTCATCATCCTATCCCTATTCCTCATTCACTGCCCCGGCGAATGCCCACCAGTGTGCCCATTCTGAGAGAGCCTTCAGTTCTAAGCGTGGCCTCAGTGCCCACGACTGGCAGAAGCATCCTGTACAGGCCAACACTGAGATTGATATAGAGTGAGAGCAGCCTAGGTATGCTTCTGAGGATTAGCGGCAAATGGCAGCAGAGGAGGCGGAAGCAGTGCGTAATGGGGTACGCAATATAAATGTTTTCATGGGTGTGGCCACTATAGCCGCAAGCCGTGTGGACCTTGGTGGAGCACTAGCTCGTGTTACCAAGGCTCCATCGAAGCCACAGCAGAAGCTACGCCTCCTTCGCACGTACTTACTGCCGAAGTTAACCTATGGGTTAGTCTTTGGCAGGCTTACTGCGAGGAAGCTGCTTGAGTTAGTTCGTGAAGTTCGCTCTGCTGTGCGCTCTTGGCTAGGCTTCTTTTTCTGTCATCCAATCTCTTTGCCTAGGCCCCAATATAAGCAGCTTGTCCAGGCTGCTGGGGAATGCATTAGTCCTGGATGTCCAGGTTGGCAGTGGCAGCGTGGACATGAAGCAGACCTGGCGGGCGAAAATGAATAAGTATGATAGAAATGATCTCTGGCAAGCGATTTCCGAACTTAAAGGAGTGGCGCCCAACAACATCAGAGTATTGGCTGTGACCGTATCATGGCATGGAGTGTGGTGCGTGAAAAGTGTCACAGAGTTACTCGAGTTTGGCATCTCGGCGGGAGTGCTCCGTGGTATCACCACCCGCGTCCTGAGGGGTTCGTACTTGAACTGGTGGTCATTCTATAGGGGCACTTCCTTTCATCTCATTCTTCCCCCTCATCTTTCTGCAACTTCCCTCATCCCTAGAGCCGGTGTTGGGTAAACCTGGACGTCCTCCCCACTTTTTTATTTATTTTCTCAAAATAATTGTGTGCCCCCTCCGCCGTTAAGGGGAGTTTCATAAAAAAAAAAAAAAAAAAAAATTATAATAATAATAATAATGTGTGTGTGTGTGTGTTTACGCCGCAATCGATATAAAGCAAGAGCGGCCGAGGTATGCTTCTGAAGAGTTGTGGCGAGTGGTAGGAGAAGATGCAGAGGCTGTGCGCAATGGGGTACGGCATATTTTTTTCTCAAGTTGATGGTGTGCCTTTGAGGGGAGTTTCCTAGAAAAAAAAAAAAAAAAAGTGTGTGTGTTTTAAACTGATTTGTAGGGGGTCCCCGCCCCCTCCCCAATTTGAAATTTCGCTAAAACGACATATTTCGTCTGATAACTGCTCTTAACATATTTTTCCTGATAAAAGAGGTGTTTGATAAGGTATGTAACTCTGCAAGGGGTGACCCCTGAGAAGTAGACGAAAATCCTTTGTTCCATTTTGGAGAAATGTTCAAAAACCCAAAAATGGGCTAAAATTGCGTTTATTTCCTACTCTGATTTTTCCATTCTAGGGTGCC
Source organism: Adelphocoris suturalis (assembly GCA_030762985.1). Taxonomy (NCBI): domain Eukaryota; kingdom Metazoa; phylum Arthropoda; class Insecta; order Hemiptera; family Miridae; genus Adelphocoris; species Adelphocoris suturalis. The sequence goes on from CM061045.1 coordinate 37,624,890, forward strand.
TTTTTGTTAATAATAATTATTGATAGTGGCACTTCGAGTTCTGATTTTTTTTTTTCCCCCAGCGACTTTATGGATATATTGTGGATTGCCGCCAGAGTGCATTACCCTAATGAAAATAGTTATTCAAAAACATCCCCCCCCCCCCCCCCATGTTTTAGCATTCCGAAGATTTCCTAATGCCTTCTTGAGAGTGTCATCAGAAGATAAGACTTCATTTTCAAGAGCATCACAGTAGCACATTATGTGTTCGGCATCCCCTGTTTCTGTTTCATAGAAGTGGTATGTATCCGTCGTTATTTTCCCAAGTTTCTTCAAGTGATATCGATGGCCAGGACTTGTGTTCTAACGATTTGTGTATCTAAAGAATTGATTTTTACGGGGTGTCTTACTAATGACACAAACTAAATTTAAAAGTGGGGAGGATGCCCAGGTTTATTTGATACCTGTCCAAGGGGTTAATGAAGTTTGGGAAGACGGATGAGGGATGAAAGGAAATACCCCTATGAATGACCACCAGAAGGAGTCGGAAGGAACCACCGGACCATCGGAAGGATCTAGCCACGGAGGACACGGGTAGTGATACCACTAAGGACTCCTACACAGATAATGGATGACACCATGTACTGGGGCTAGTTGTCTGTTCTATAATGAGTCGTTTTAACAAAAATATTATTAAAAAAACCACACCCAACTCCGAAGTGCTTTGAAAGTTTGCTTAACTTCTGGTGCTCGGCGAGGCACCACGCCATACCCCGGTCGTCCACTGGCAGCATATTCAAGCGGCAACACGCTTCGCTCTACAGGAGCGGCAACTGCTGGAATGAGAGTTGCGTTTATAACCGTTGGGGTCGTCCGCTGTAAGCTTTTTCGCGCTTTGCGGCGGACTGTCTTAGTGTGATGTAATTAATCGGTGTAAAAGTTCCAGTCATGCAACATGATCGCATGAGCAAAGTTTCTTAGATTATAGTATTAGGTAGATTGGGTTACGTTATTTTGCAATTTGAGCACCTTGAGAACAATGAAATCGTCAACCATACATTTTTTTGAGAATTACTTATCTTGTTTTAAATAGTATTCAACGATTCAAAACTGACTTTTTTATAGCAATTTTTCAGTTTTTATAAAATTTTCAGCAAATATTAATGAAATTCAAGTACCTACATTTTCAGTATAATCTTAGGATTATTATTATTATTTTTTTTTTTTTTTTTTTTTTTTTGACCTTCTAGCATTGATATATTTTTTAAAACTACAATTTTGGAAATAAATATAAGTTCAACAATTTTAAACAGTTTGTAGCAATTTTCGTAGATTGTTTTTAAAGTTTTTATTTTGAGCAATTCAATGTACTCATAAAGTGCTCGTCAACGAACTCAACCTTTCATTTGGAAAGTTTGTTTATGGCAAAAAAACACATATGAAAAAGATTTAAACCCTAGGATTTATTAAAAATGTCTCAAAACGGATTTCAAAGGAGAAAAGTTTAGAAAATTTTTATTTTAAAAATTTCTGAGCCATTGCAATAGTTTCATTTTTTACGAAAATTCGCTACCTATAAATAATTTGTACTTCCTTGAAAATTCTTTCATCATCAGGCGTTAAGCTCTCCAGCGATTACATTTGAACCCAATTTATAAAAAAAAAATTAAGGAAACATGGAGAGCCATCATCTCCATTGGACAGCTGTTGCTACTCCTTTAGCGCACAGCGCGTTGCCGCTTGAATACGCTACCTGTGGACGACCCACCTCAAACGTGGTGCACCAGTCCCATTAGCAGATTTCTGAGGGTCGCAGGTTCGAAGATATAGGTAAATATGGAACTCCCCGATTCGGGGAGCTGTTCGGACTTTCCTGCCTATAATCATGTAGAAATTTCATTAGTAACAACCACACCAACCCAGTTGAAGTTGTTTATTTCTATTCTTGCAATATTCATTTGATTTTCGGCTACTGTTTTTTTCTTAGGTATTGATGTAAAATTCAATTATTTGTATTTTTCAATTCGATAGTGCATTAGGTAGTTATTCTTATTTCTTCCGTGTTCATTGACAAGGGATGTATCTTGCTATTTGGGTATAGTTGTATTCAAATCGTCTTCAAATTTCGCATCTCAGCTATGGAATGTTGGAGAAGATTAACTGAGATAAGGATGTTTTGATAGTAACAAAAACTCGATGAGTAGTGAGAATATGACAGTATGGCCTCTATTCACCCTTCGAGCCCATCAAAATGGCTGAAATTCGAGGGTTAGATAGAGCATTCCCATCTTTATCAATGTTGAGGGGAGGGAGTCAATTTTGAAGGGAGCTTTAGCTTCGGCCTATGGCACCGTTTTCTCCGAATTCGGGTCGCGGTCTGTTGTCTCATCCTCCTCTATCATTTTGCCCACTCATCTTTCCTTATCTAGCCCCACTTCAAATTTTACCCCCTCCCCTCAACTTCAAAGCTTTTCCCCACCTTCCCTGATTGTCAGGTTTTTTTCTACACAGATAAAGAAGGGTATGCTCTATATAACCCACCAATTTAAGCCCTTTTGAAGGGCTCCAAGGGCGAATTGAGACCATACTGTCATATTCTCACTACTTCGATATCGTTCTGTATGACTTGGATTTAATAATATATTCACGATCTTTCTCCATTTCTCAAGTTGAACATTTTCAACGGTCGGTGTGTTGTCTCGTCGTGCCTCAATCATCTCCTATGAACCTTTGATTGCTGGCAGATAATGTTGTTCAAGTGGATATCGACTGAGTTTTGGATGCATCATATCATAATAAGGATTTTTTGTTATTTAGCCAAGGGAAAGGATCAGTCTCATCGTCAGCGTTCATCGTGAGGATCTGACATCCTCCTTATCGTAACTTATCTAGTCGTACGGTTTTAATAAGATTGCCTTTTGAAGTATTGCTATTACTCATTTATGGAATAACATCATTTGGTAGGTGAGTCATGAATGTTATTGAATCTTCTTTTCTGGTGAGCACAATCCCACTAAATCCGAACTCAAAGATAATCTCATGCTCAGGTAATCTTTTTATATCAATATCTAATGACCCATCCATTCACCAACTGACCCATTACAATTATTAACGCATATTGATCCAGTCATGAATATTTTTTATACCAATCGCCAAAAATATCTATTGATGCGTCAGGACATTCCTTTGCTTAGTCAGCAGAACATTAGTCAAAAACAATTAATCATTGACTGAACGGAGAGCGAAGAGGTTGAAAGAGAGTGAGGGGAAAAGAATCCGATGAATGTAAAACAAAAGTTGGAGGTTTTGGAACAAAAGGAAAGTGGTTTTGAAACGTCTGGGTGGTCTTTTCGAACGATTGTAGTCAGATGAGCGGGTGTCAACGACGAAGTGGTTGAGGAGATAGGGTGGGAAGGAGGGAGTGAGAGAGAGAGAGAGAGAGGGGGGGGAGTACCTCACCATTACCAGAGACTGAACAGTGGATTTATAACCACCAGAATTTCACCCCTCCCTCCACCCTCCATCACCAACCACAGTAACCACTTCCACCTTGGGCGCAAGGCTGTGTCTGTGTTGGGGATGGCTTTGACCGCGATGTCAGCCGGATCGCATAATATAAATATATCAGGTTGCCTCGACCATTCACGAGAGAATGACCCCCCCCCCCCCCTCCTCCACCGTACCATTCACTTCACCTCCTTCAGTTCTTCCGTCCACTTCAACGTCATCCACCATCTGGACTCCCATTCATACTTATACTCCATATCCACGTCATTCCATTTCACATTTCGTGGTATCGTTATTTAATTTCGATTTTTTTTATTTTTTATTATTATAATAACTCGCCAAGCTGTTTATGTTACATCAGCTGCAATTTTACATCATTTAATAACTTAGAATTTGAATTGTTAATGACATGAACTCTAAATTATCCAATCCAAACATTTAATTTAGTTCATTTGCATTGCTAAGATATTGTGAGTTCACCATCTCTCCATCATCAGTACTCATAAACGAGACCCTTAAATTCATTTCTTCTCTTTCTTTTACTTTATATTACACTGCTTCTTGGGCTCTATTTTGAATATTTTCTGGAGAATGGAAATTTACAATAGGGCGAATCCTAAGTTGGGGCAAATATGTATGTGTTAAGTTTTCGCGGTGGATTTGTCATTTAAGTAAAATAATTTTATAAAATAAGAGTTAAAATGATTATGAAAAGTAACATCAGAACCGTATGAGTTTAAGAACAGTTTTAACATGGATATTATAGTATAGGATATTAATTGTGATAAGTGTGGATCCAGTTGAATATAGATAATGGTAATATATATATATATATATATATATATATATATATATATATATATATATATATATATATATATATATATATATATATATATGGTAATGTTCCATGTACGTTCTGAGGTTCGGGTTCAATTGATATTTGTACAATATTGTTATTTTTGTTAGTATTGTTAGTTAATATTCTTATTTACTAGCCGCTCCGGCTCGCTTCGCTCGCCTCCACGTCCAGCCGGGGGGCAAAACCCCGGGACCCCCCATTAAATTGCTCGCTTCGCTCGCAAAGTGTGGTATGTAGGGAATGTTGCTCGCTTCGCTCGCAAAGTGTGGCATGTAGGGAATGTTGCTCGCTTCGCTCGCAAAGTGTGGCATGTAGGGGATGTTGCTCGCATTGCTCGCAAACGGTAGATCTCTAAGGGTAGGTTTAACTTCTGTAGGGGATGCTGCTCGCTTCGCTCGCTCGAGGAAGTTATGCTGCCCACCCAACTTGACAGACGTTTTTTTCTGTTGGAAATTCTTACTAACAAAATAAATCATATAAAACTACGTGGAACCACAAAAAAGTTTATTTGGGGATGTTGCTCGCTTCGCTCGCAAGGCATTGCTGCATATTCCGACATGTGAATAGCTAAAACTACCTACGAATTTGCACCGCTTGGGATTTGGAACCCCAAAGGGTGTTAGGGCATCATTAGCGACCGTTATGAATAGCTCGCAAGAGGCCAAGAGCGAACTTCGAGTCCCTTCAACTCGCAAGGTACCTATGTGTACCTGCTCGCCTCGCAAGGTATTGCGTAGAAGTGCAAATGGGAACCCCCCTGTGAGTCATCGAGTCCCTTCTGGTAAGCAACGTTGTGAAACGGGCTCGATTAAAAATGTCATATTAAACGCTTCCGCTCGCAATTTGACCTACTTCCCGTCACTTTTTTCGATATCCGATATCGGATTCAGATTCGGCGGGATCAAAGCTGTATTTCGCCCGCGAAAACCGTTCCGAAAAACGTACCTTTATGGGGTATATTTTAATTTTAAAAAACCAAGTTTTTCGTCGGACTTTTCGAGAAAACGGGTCCGTACTCTCGCATTTTTTTGACGCATTTCCCGATACTTTTTTCGCGATCCGATTGCGCCGTCGTCTTCCTTGTAGGAAAACCTACGAAACCGGTATTTTTCCCGAATTTTCAACGGCCGTTTAGAGGGGTAGGGGAAGCGGGGAAGTCCAAAAAGCGCACATTAATTCTTACTTCGACCCCCCTCCCGCCCTACGGCCCATGGTTCGGGTGGGATTAGACAATTTCAAATTCGCTTATACACCCTATCGGAAAATCCCAAGAAGATCCCCCCACTCGTAGATCCGGCCTACTCAGCCGTTTGGCCGTGCATAGACACGACAAACAAACAGACGGAGTTTCATTCTTATAAATAGTATAGATAGAGATAGGTGTACATAGTATAAGCCTTATTTTTACAATCATTATTATCTATTCACAAGGTCATCCGAATACTGAATGTGAGTACAAAATGATAGGTAGGGTTAGTTATGGTATTTATGTATATATATATATATATATATATATATATATATATATATATATAATTTATTTATTATTATTAGTATTCTTAGGTGATATTCTAAGATAAGTTCATAATATAATTCATATTTATTTATTTTTCATTCTATATCTTCCCTCTCAACCCCTACCCTCATTTAGGGACGGCTACCACCACAGAAGCTCATATATATATATATATATATATATATATATATATATATATATATATATAGATATGGATGAGCCCGTTAACCACTTGGCACAATAAACCTCGCTTTGAGAGACTCCCCACGCATTCTGTGGAGCAAAAGCAGAACCACAATGATGTATCCCTCCGCCGCCAACATGATTCCACACATCGCCGTTTTTGAGCAGTGTAGTTCGACATCTTCTATGAACATTTGCATTACTGTGCTGTTACTATCCCTTTTTGTAATTGAGTATTTAATACAATTTCGTTCGTTCCCATTAATTTGGTTCAATCATTTATATACAGTCCACACCAGTCCTAGGCCTTAACATATATATATATATATATATATATATATACCTAGTTTATTTACGGTGTGCTTGACCAAAATAAAACATGGATAGAATTCTGGAGGAAAAAAAAAATTAAATATACAAATATACGCATAAACAAAAGCTGTCTATAGGTTGAAAAATCTATTTGTTACGAGTATGTTATCGTCATTTTTTGATTTATTTTATTATCGAATTTGAAGCTCTTTCAAAGCATAATTTTCTTCAAAGTAGCTTCTGGATACTACTCATTCTAACTTTTCATACTATTTCGCTCCTGGTCCCGTTTTTTAGGTGAAGGAGTGAATATTTCATTCTCCCTGGAGGATTCCACGATAGATAGATAACAGAGAGCGGGTGTTCCATTACAGGGATCGAAATGTCTCGGCAGCACTAAGTGGACGATAAGATATGACAGCATTGTCAGCTGAGGACAAGTTACTTAAAACTTGATAATTTATAGCCTCAACTTCTCAGGCTGAATATTCATGAGCTCGTTGCCAAGGTCAACGTTCTTCTACAGCTGGATTACTGAAATTCGCAAAGGGGTTTTCTCCCAAAACATAAGAATTTTACTTTGTCTTTTCGATTCGGAAATCTCCTAAACAAATTTGTTTTCCAATATACGGATATGACTAAGAAAATTGTTAAGTGTTTTCATAGTACTTATTGAGAACAACTCCAACGATTGTATAAACACCTACACAATCTCATAATGACAGCTGACACCTCAAAGCTAGGCGAGTCGTTAAAGTTATCAACATGGATAGACTATTGTAAATATTTTTTGCATTCGTGCTCAATAAAACAAACATATATCCCGTTCCCGTCGCTAACCATTAAAATGTAGTTACAATTAGCTATCAAAAAATGTTTACTACCCATATTCGAAGAGTCCAAGTATAGATTTTACCAAAAGCTTTTCCAGAAAAATAGGTTTTGTAACATTCCTTAATATAAGGTAGTAAAGCCGAAGGATACATTTTTTTCCTAACGTTCGTTTTCCGATCAAATATTGTATCATGAGCCCTCAATGGTCAAAAAATTGAATAATTGTAGTTACTTATTTGTTCGACTTGGACATCTGTGTAGTTGTAAACGGCGTCACCGAAATTTAGAAATTCATCAGAAGAGTACCAAACTCTACGGAGCTATATTTCGAATAACTCAGGTTTTACAATTCAATCTTGTGTGAGTTTTCTACTGAGGAGGCATTAAATGACTGGGAGAGTAATACCAAAGACCAAGTTTTGCAAAAATTAGAAGGAAGAAGATGATACATTTTTCCCCCAATGTACTCGTAATAAATACGAGTATATTTATTTAGCAGTAACGAAACAAACAGTAAAGAACCCCCTTTTTCTCACAGTTTTTGAGATATCAAAGTGGAACTTGGAGAGGGTTTTTGGGGTGTCTGATACAGAGTTTAAAAATAAATAAATAAATAAAAAGTTCTTGGACTACCCAAAAAAGAGGTATTGATTACGTAGAATTTTTGTTTCCTCACTACCGAGGGCTTTATGTTAGTGATTGGTCGAAAAAATATTTGTCCTTCGAAATCAAAATTTTAATTTGCTTTTAGCGTTTCAGAGCTTGCTGATCAATTTTGGTTCCGTGTCTGTCTGTCTCTCTGTCTGTCTGTGGTAAATCCTTGTCACGCCCAAAACTATAGCAAGTTTCAGTCTGGTTCTGATGAAATTTTCAGGGATTGTGCGGGTTAGATCCTAGACGCTCTCCTATAATTTTCAATGCCCTCGAATCAATAGAACCCTGTGCGCATGCGCAAACGTTAATTTCTCATAACGTCGACTAATCAATCATTTCGACTCGTACTTTCTTCAACTAATTCTATACTTCCATGTTACAATATTCGAGGACGTTTCCATTTTCTGCCGAATGACCCCTCATTTTAACAAATTGTTAGCGCTGAACACGATGGTGAAGCAAGAATTGCGTTATCTCATTCTGTTCCCAGAGAGGCGCTGATGAACCATAAAGAAACACGGTTTTTTCTAACGATAGACGCCCGTGTGATGAGCTGAATTAATATAACTATTGAACATTGAGCTTCGAAAAATCGTTTTCATCAAGGCTTGAGGCTGTAATGAATAAGATTAACAATCAACGATAAGGGTATGAAATACAATCATACTCTCTGTTTGGCGAAGATGCATTCTTCATTACTTGCAAACTGTGTGACAAACAGGCACACACCATCCCTGTCACACCCTCTCTGATTGGTAATTGTATCAGTTTTAGAATTTCAATATTCGCACATACATGAAGTAAAGTATAAGTTCGCCAATCATGTACCCGACTTTTCTTTGCGTCAGGAAAGTGTGATTTTGCTGAAAATAGTTCACGCATGCAACTAATATTGTTTCCTATCAATGTCACTCTATATTCTTCACCCCTCTATAGCATCATATTGTAGAAAACTTAGTGAACGGAAGAAAAATTAGCATATAAATAAGAGGAAAGGTACAATAATTGGTCTTCAGTCATAATGCACATTGCCAGTGTGGGTATTTGCCGGATATGGTATCGGGAACTACTGCCGCTCCCCACCAGTATTGGGTAGGTATGTACTTCGAAAAACTCATTCCATTTTTAGCCGAGTGATGACCTATTTTAAAGATTTTTTAGTGCTAAATACGATGATAAAACGAGAATTGCGATAACTTATTCTGATATTGGATCGGAACTGATAAACCACGAAGTTGATTTTTTCCAAAGATAGGAATTTCTAGAAAAAATTGCGCTGCTTCTTGGTTTATCAGCTCTAATTCGAGCTTGGAAAAAGATATCGTAGTTCTGGTTTCCCCATCGTGTTCAGCATTAACAAATCCTCAAAATGAGGTGTCACTCGCCAAAAAAATGGAAATATTTTTACAAAGTACCAAGTATAACCTAGTGGGTAGTCTAATCACTTTTGGATTTTCTTTCTGATTTTTATTTCCTTAAATCTCAGAAATAAACCCCCAAAAAGACTCAACAATTTTCACTTCGATATATCAAAAATTGTGGGGAAAAGTTGAGGGGGGGGGGGGGATGGATTGCTTTTGGGACACCCTGTATAGATAAGTGTATGAATATATAGTTCGCTAACGAGTAGGTACCTATTTCATAAGTAGGTAGAAGTAGGTATTTATTTTTTATACAGTAAAATTTTATGAGACTTACTGAGGAAAGTATGGCAAGAACAAATCTGACTACAAGCAGGATTTTTTCTCTCCTTGCTTTGCCGGGCACAAAGAGAATTGAGAATGTTTGCCGGCGCATGTTTGTACACCACATATCTAGTGAACCAAAATCATTCGTAGAAAGAACTCATTTTAAAGAAAGTTGAATGATTTTAGTTCTTCTATTTTTCATTTACTTGCATGTGATTCTTAGAAAAAAATGGAGCGAGAGATGTTATTTTCCTCCTCATTACCTTTCAGGAAAGCCGTGGAGCCCGAGATACGCAGAACAAGGGATGAGATACGTTGTTTTCTCTTCTCTCTTCCGTGAAGGTCGTAAAGAGTGAAGACAACTGGATAATAATTGAAATAGTTAAATAAAATGGATGGCCGGTTAATCCGAGGGTCTGTTAAGAAAGAGTCCACTGTATGTGGTGCAGGTTGCACAGCTTTACCTCACTCAAGTAATGGAAACTTTACGAAGAAAACATCAATACTAGTATGCCAATTACTGAAAGAGTGTGATCTAATAATACGTTTATATAACTCTAGAAATTTATTAGTCATTTTGAGACATTATGATTCGCGTGGAACAATAGTTCCATTATGATCAGAATTGGTTAACGCGAGGTGATCATTGTTGAGAGAGCTTGGGTAGCGCATAATATAGACATCACTACCCGTGTCATCTTTGGCAGTGGAATCCGATAAGCAGTAGGCAACAGAGGGGAAAATGTGGTAGGTTACTGAGATCGTGAAGAAACGATTTGGAGTTGCAGTGAAGATTTGAGCCGCTAATTGCGTGGAAACACGACGGGGCCCAAGGAAAGTATTTAAAAGCGTAGACAGTTTTGATGGGGAGGCAGTGAATTACGGGACGACGTAAACGACTTGAAGGGATAACACAAGAACCCCTCGAGGCAAGTTGGAGGTAAAACGGTGTATGTTAGGAGATGGGTGGAAGACGAGTCGGAGGGGGGAATGTGGAAGATAGAGCATGGAGATGGTGGAGAGGTAACTGATTGCCTGCTATGGGAACTGGCGCCACTACCTCCTTGATTCAATATTAGCGGTGCGGCGACATCATGCCCGCCACCCTGGAGGTTTGCCTTCGATTACTGTTCACCTTTTATCAGCATCTAAGCATCTCCCCTTGGTCCCCATTCATGATATCGTTATGGTTTAAATCTCTGATGAAAATCGTAATAACAGTCATTATCGCTCTTCGGTGGCTGTTGAAAGTTTTTCGATAAGAGTAGTTACGGTTAGTCGAACGTCAAAATCAGCCTAAGGCCCCCTACACACTGCGTAATTCAAAAGTAATTTGACTGTTAGCCTCATATTTCGAGAAATTGTCATGAAATAGTAGGTTTTGTTGGTTCCACAATGAAGGAGATGAAAAAACAAAATCTGCCCAGCAGTTGACCATCATGGTTAAAAGGGTTCTGAAACACTTGAGCAGCAATGAGATTTCGTCATTACACTTCGTTGTTCCTACCCTAACGTCTTTCCATTTTTTGGATTTCAAAAATAGGTTTACGGTCTAAATCGCTAGAAACTGAAGCTATCCAAGTAGTCATGTTTAGTTGAACTGCAGCGTTAGTTACCGACTTGGATGGAACATCAATTCACCTTGATAGCAGGGTGGAAAGTTGTGGCATCCGCTTCGGTAAGGTGGTTGAAGCATGATTTGGTGGCTGGAACAAAATCTTCTGAACTATTTGAACCAAGACGGGTGTCAATAACGGAGTGTGGAAGAATCAATAATAACAAATGGCACTGGATACGCATTCCAAGCGTCTTTCTCGCCACAACCGAAACACGGAGGAAAAAGCGACTGTGTGATACCTCCAAAAATGTACGTTCTGTTCACGTTAAGCCCCGGCGAGGATCGGCACCTGCGCTTCTAATTTCTAGGGATGGTTCCATGGTTCGAAACTAACTCTTCCGATCCAGGCCGGGATAGGGTTGTTTTTTCCGTTACGATGCGGTATCGATTCAGAGTCAGGTTTTTCCCCTAAAGGCATTGTGCGGACTTCGGCCCGTTCCATAGGAGAAGGAAAAATTACCTACTTTCGTAGGGGAAGGCTGGGTTAATCAAATAAGAAAAATTCAAAAACCTCACTAAAATAGGTGGGTATTTAAATATATATATATATATTGCTTTTTATAGTTCAAATCCCGATTGAAGTGATCCCATTATTCAAGGCAGGGGATGAAGGTGATGTAGGTGACATGATATCTAGATGTAGAAACTACAGACCAGTCTCAGTGTCAAGTACTCTTTCCAAAACATCAGAAAAAATCGTGAAGAACGAGCTGAGCCAATATTTGGGAGTAGACAAGATGTTAAATCCCAACCAATAAGGTTTCCGTAAAAAACTGGAGTAAATGAGGCAATATTTATGCTGACATCAGGCTTCTATAATCTTACCAACAAGAACAGTACCGGTGCTCTCATACTTCTTGATTTCACAAAAGCTTTTGATGCAATCCCTAGAGAATTAGGAACTCATGCTGAGTGAATGGACTAGCAATGAATGCATAAGCACGCAAGGTCCCTTGTTGTTCTTAATTTACATAAATGATTTATCAAACTTATTCCTAACTAACACTAAACTACGAGTATATTTATCTGCAGACGACTCGGCTGTTCTGATTGAAGGGACCACGTTAGAAGATGTGTTTCACACAGCTAACCAATCGATGAGCCTATAAGCCAATCTATAAGCCAATGGTTTTATAAGGATGCCTCATGTTGAACTCAAAAAAGACTACATTAATCGTATACGGTAGTAACGAAAAAGTAGCCGAAGAACAAAAACTGAAAGTGCAAAAAATCTAAAACTGATAAATAACCTAGATTCAAATTCATTACTCCATTAAAAAATAATTACTAATTAATTAATAATCACAAATTAATTAATAATTAAGAATTATTAATAAAATGATTAGGTTGATTTTATTTGTAAAAAAAAGTGCCGACTCGTGAAATTTCGAATATATGCATAGAACACAAGGATGCAGACACATACGTATATATATTTGTATGTGCATGTGTGTGTGTGTGTGTGTGTGTGTGTGTGTGTGTGTGTGTGTGTGTGTGTGTGTGTGTGTGTGTGTGTCTGTGTCTGTGTCTGTGTGTTCGTATATGCATATATTCGGAATTTCACGAATCGGCACCTTTTAATTATTCAATTAAGTAATTTTTTTATAAATAAAATCAATGTAATTATTTTATTAATAATTCGAAATTATTAATTATTTAGTAATTGGTAATTAAAGGAGTAATAAATTTTAATTTAGGTTATTTCTTAGTTTTAGATTTTTTGCACTTTCAGCTGTTGTTCTTTGGCTACTTTTTCGTTACTACCGTATACGAATACTTTAGTCTTTCTTGAGTTTAACATGAGGCATTCTGATAAAACCATTGGCTTATAGATTCCATCGATTGGTCAGCTGTGTGAAACATATCTTTTAACGTGGTCCCTTCAATTAGTATGGCCGAGTCGTCTGCAGATAAATATACTCGATGTTTACTGTTAGTTAGTACTAAGTTTGATGAATCATTTATGTAAATTACGGACAAGGGACCTAGCGTACTTACTTAAATTAATCCAAAATTGTTGGTACATTCATTGCTAGTCCACTCATTCAGCATGAGTACCTAGTTCTGTACGAAATGCATCAAAAGCTTTCGCGTTATTAAGAACCAATAAGAATGGCATTTATCACGAAATCAGAGAAAAACCTCAATTGTTCATTTATGACGAAAGCTCCTCACATAAGTAGTGCAGTGAAAATGTTTATAAGTAGGTATGCGTTAATTTTTGTACTAATGATCAATATTAGAATTGGAAGGAGAACGTCTAGACGAGTTTGAGGTCTAAACTCTCCATATCAGATTTCAATAATAATGCAACTGAGTTTAATAATAATACATATTTCTATCAATGGATGCAATCACTACGATTCCATGTTTGCAGCTCAACCTTCAGCTCACAGTGATGTTACAGTTTAATTTCAAAGTGTAGAAAGTTTCAAAGTTATTGTTTCATCAACAATTACCATTTAGAGAGCAGTTCTCTCAATCAATATTTATATTATGCACGGAGAACTGCAGCTTTTTTTACGTTAGTTTTGCTTTTTTCCAATAAAATTATAGTTGAAACGGTCTGCTGAGGTGGTTAAGGGAATAAATGCCACTTTGGTGTCGGACGTAGGTTCCGATTCCCAAAGCGTCGTTCGTATCCGGGGTCACACATCGCATTTGAGCCATTACATCCGCGCTCCTACACTACTTCACTAAAAAAAAAAAAAAAAGCTCACTAGATTATAAGTCGCATGTTTACAATGATTCTTGAAGAGAAACCTCCGTAAGGATAATTACAAGAAAAACAGACTGGTGGTGTTTGTTGTCACTGGTTTCCCTGAGCCCATTACGGAGTAGGTAGGTAGTTTTCGCTTCTCACGAACGAACCCCTCTCCCCACCGCCATCGTACCCATTCTCAACACTCGTCATCCGCCAGCTATGCCAGCCCGTTTTTGCACAGTTATTCAATGTAAGATCATGTAAACCGGAATGACAATACAGAAAGTCGTTTTGTCCACGGTGGGGTGTCATTACACTGAAGAAAAGTGGACAATGTGTTTCCCGCGATTAAGCGAGGGTCAAAATTGTCCTCTCCAGCGGGTTAAATGAAGCTTCCCGTTGTGGGTCGTGCGTGTCACATACTCGGTTTCTCTTCATTTCCTTAACCGTCTGTGTCCACTTTGAGAGCTTTGCGGTTCCCCACGGGCCCCTTTGCCCTGCCGGTGACAGCGACCCTGGGAACCTTCGCGCCCGCTGGGAAAAGCCCCGGGCGCGGCTGCTCATTGTCTTATTCTAATAATCCCAGTAAACAGCCTCTGTTATCACTGTGGAGTTTGTGGGCTAGTGAAAGACCTTTGACCAGTTTGCTGCCTTCGCACCGCTTTTCTCTCAAATGACCTGTTGATGAGTGCGATTCGAATCCAAACGTTATCCTGATTTGAGCTCAACTACTTTGATTTCCTCGGTGGAAATTAGGTTGATTTCAAAGTAAATTCCTGATTTTCAAGCGTTAAAATTTTTACCGACCGATGAGCAACTGCAAAGACGCACTATGTAGAGCATGGTTAAATAAAATAACTACCAAGAACGAATATTTCGTAATACGTGGCTCATCAAGTTTGCAGTTCATCTCAAGTAATTCAAATGTTCAACATACAGTTTTGGAATTTCCGGGTGAGTAGTACGGTGAGTTTTTTATTGTTAAATATCATAAGAAACACATTCAGAGCACAAAGTACAGACTATTTAATCCTTCAAAGGGTATATACCCATAAATACCAATATTAAAAATGTAGGGAATATATGACTGACTACTAGACACACAATCGAGGCGCCACACATGAACTATTTTAGCGCTTCAAGTTTCAGTTATTTAGAAGTAAACCACTACCTACACTATTTATAGTGGATGAAGAATATTTCGTCATAAAACGTTCCCCCATTAGCCCCATGAAAAGATCTGTCGAGCTGTTTTGGAAAAGGCCGTGAGTTTTGGAGGCTTCATGCAGCACACAAATTGATCAAGATACATCTTTAAACAAAATTATCAATGGAAAAATGGGTGAAGCACTTTTCAACCTTTTACAATCTCCCTCTCGCCACGTGCCCGGTTCAGTACGCAGCATCCCATGTGGAGAATCCCAAGTAGGGTTACGAAAGAAAGTTTGTTAAACCAATCCTTAACCAATAAGGATTACGAAATGGATGTTCTTCAAAGCAACATGGACGTACAGAAAAATACTATTAGAGGAACTTAATTACGTGTAAATGTCTGTAATAATGTCATTAACTATCTCATCCATATTATTATTTATATAAATGGTCTACTTCACCCAAAACGGTTACACTAACCATGGGGTATAGTGTAATGTTCACATATTAATGGTCAAATAACATAAAATAAATATATAAATTATATATCAACCACCAATGGGGAAATAACTGAAAATAATTGACAAAGAACAATGCTAATAATTATGGAATTATGCAAAACGGATTCATTTAAGTGAGATCTATATTAACCAACTAATGTTATCATTTTCATAATATTTATGATTAGTCGTCCTACTTATTATTATTGTACTATGTCCCTGCTGCTTTACTGCAGGCTTACCGTAAGGAGGCTTTGGAGTAAGACCATGAGTTCCACTTTGCTGTGCACTAATAAAACGGCTTTCCACCAGGTCTCCCAAGTGTTTACATTCATACACTGGCCAAGGTCGGTAGGTTCGCTATTGTCTCCCTTCGTTACAAAAAATAGTGTCATCATGATCTCCACTGACAGATCTGAAGGGGAAAAATGAGGCGATGACCACTGTTCAGCCCCGATGGCGGATAAAAAACCCAAAACACAATCAGATCAGGAAGTACCGTTTGTAGTAGAGCCCGACGGCTCTCAGGTGCAACAATGGGGGCTGGACCTTGTCTGGTTCAGATAGAATGTCAACTGACTGAGGGGGCCTATTCTGGGCTTGGCGGTCCATAAGGTCTGGACAGTTCTCCAGACGGGTATGGCCTGAGTCAGCCCGATTGACCACTATTTAGTCCTTTCTTGGGAGTTGGATTACGAAAGGACCTACCAGGCAGAAGCCCTGCAGAACACCACGCAGACCAGTGACTTCACCATGCCATTTTTGTCCCTAAACGTCTCAATGGTACTGAGACAGTCGCTACAGATCACATAGTTCCCAACTCCCAACAACAACACAACTTCGACAGGTGACAGTGACTTGGAAGTTGGGGTTCCGAGGAGCAAGACCAAAACCATCAGGTGTCTGTGAGCCATCGGTGAAAAGAGTGTGTCCGGCATATTGCTAGATTGCCTCATTGTAGCGGCAGCTGAGGATGTGTGGAGATGTATTTCCCTTGGCTAAAATAAACACGCATCCCGGACAAGGTACAACGTGGGGCTTCAAAACGGACCGGAGGGTATCTCTCTGTGCCATCCCACCTGGTGAGCTCCTGAACACAAATTCCCAAGGGTCGATTTGGTGATCTCAAGGTTGCACCAAGGTATCATAAACCTGTGTTCTTTGAGGCTTTTACATCTACTGGCAGTCATACTGCGGGGTTGGTCCTTTCATCCTTGTCTCCCACCTCCACCTTCCTCATCAGCTTTAAACCTTAGCCAACGTTGAGTAAACCTGGGCGTCATCCCCACTATTTCATTAAAATTTTCCGTGTTTATACCCTCCTGCTTTTAGGGAAACTTTGTGAGGGAAAAAATTGTTATATTTTTTGTTGGTTTATAAATTTACTGAAGGTTTTGCTGTATTTAATGGTTCTTCCTACTTTACCTTTTTCATGTCACTAGGTTCGGACGGGGCATATACTGAACTACCTTTCATTAGATCATTCTAATATGGCAGAAAAATGCTATGAACTTGAAATCCCCCACAATATTTAGTTTAGTTTTTTTGTGCCATTTTCCCTCTTTCTTTCAGGGGAGTTTGCTATTTATTCCCCTTTTTTAATGTGTATGCATGTATAGGTGTATGTAACTCGAGTAATGTAACCTAAGTAAGTGAATGTAACCTTCTGAATCGACACGAAAAATTGAAATTTTGGCCATAGAAAACCCCGTAGAAAAAAGTGTGAAAGTCAGCTCTTCAGATATATTTTAAAGTTTGTTAAAATCGGAGTTTGTAAATATATACATTAGTTACATTATATATATATATATATATATATATACCTATATATATATATATATATATATATATATATATATTAGTTTTTCTGGAAATTTTTTGAAAATTGATCAAAGAATTTTTATAAAATTCACAAAAGCCGAATCGAACATCAGTCAATACCCCGAGTGCGTGCTCTTAAAAGTGCGTTAAACTAAATTTTGGGCCATAAAAAAGTTTTCAAACCCATTTTTTACTTTTATTTTTCAATTTTATCCAAAATTAATCGTGAGATTATGATGATCCTTCAGGAAGTAATTACTATACCATGCACCTCACGCAAGGGACGATAACTGAAAGTTAGTTTGACGAAAAAACATGACCTACATTAGTAACAACCATAAAATATCAAAAGTAAGTCAAGTTTTGTGATGCTTCGTATCACCTTCTATGGGGATCCCTTGATTTTGGGCAATGCAGTATAAGACCAGGAGCCTGAAAAAACATCAACTGTTGTATAGATTTTCTCTCTAGAGTGGGCAAATGTCATCTTCAGTACCAGAGTATATTATACGTGCCAGAGTTGGTTAGTGCCAGTTTCAAGTAAACCGGCAATTGATGACAGTCAGTGAGCAACCGTAAGTACCTTCACTTTAGTATTTCGCAAGACGACACTCAGCATCTCCCGAGGAAATCGGTTTGAGTTTCAATAGGTTTTCTGTTGAGGGCGGGAGTCTGCGGTCTGAAATTTTATCCCTGTCGATCCCCCCGAAAAATAATGGGGCAGATGTAGGAAGGGCCTAATCAATTCCCCTTGCATAGAACGAGCCCGCTTTTGAAAAGAGGTTTTTCAGAGTCCGTGTCCGCCTCAGAATCGCCAGTTGGGACTGATGCCTGTTACCAAACCAACAAAGCCCTTTTCACCTTATCAAAACTTACACCCTTCATAAAGGCTCTATTCATAGTCCCGTGTCAAAACTCCCGTTTCTATAGGGACAACTTTCATTTCGTCGAAATTACGTTCAGATCCCCTTGCGTCTGTTTTCTACGGCTCTCCTACTTCCGTGAGCGACGAACGAATACCTATAGATTCCAAGCAGCTTGTGATATTCATCACTCACTACAAAAATAACTATCTCAATTTTGTAAAAATTCAATAATGAAATTATATTTATGATAATATGATCGCGTAAGATAACAAATTAATACTAATAAATAGAACAAAATTAATAATATCTTAACGAAACCGATTACCGAATTCACTTTATGCCCTAAGAAAATTATCATTCCTGGGATTGAGAACTTTGTCTTGCTCCAAAATTAGAAAGTTCCTGTCATGCAGCATGATCGTAATGAGCGACTTTTCGTAAATAATTGCACAATATCATGTTGAGTTGTTTTGAAATTCCAGGACATTGAGAGAAATAAATTCTTAACTACCGATTTTGAGGCAAAAAAATGTCGTTCTAAATAATATACTGCTATTCAAAAAAGATTCAGGATATTATTTTCGGAAGGCAGTCCACGAGAAAAACTTTCTTGGAATTTCAGGTTTCCAATGGTAATTTTTCCTTCTACATTGCTATTTTGAGGAGAAAATGATGTTTTATGGTTTACACGCGGTTTTTTTTTAAAAGAAATTGAGGGTTTCATTCAAAATTAATGTACCAACGAGTTCGGGATCGGTTTTTACCTAATGTTTCAGTCTGAATTGGATAATAACACTTGCAGATACCCCCAGCTCGATATTACGCAATTTTACACTCAAACTAAGTAGTTTTACTCCTGAAACACTCAAAATTGAACATACTAAGATAAAAACTTGTTAAAGAGTCAACCTCCGTTATAACCAAGTTGGAGAAATATTCAAATATTGAGTTTTTAAATGTCCAACTTAGCGTGAAAAATAATAATCTTAAATAAATGAATACATTTAAAAAAATGAATAAATAAAACGTCAAAATCGTTGTTTCAGGAAATGAGAAAATTACGCTTGATATAGTTTACGTTCGCAAATGTGCAGAGTGAAGTACGGATTTGAGAACAATGAAACTGGAAGGCCTAGCCCGCACATTCCCTGAACTTTTATCAAAATCGCATGATAACTGTGGTGATAGAATGAAAAATTGTTGCTTGTTACAAGGTTTTTATGTATGCTCATTGCTCATGCGCCGCAGCTACTAATGACACAATCATGTTGAAATTCATGCGGGATTTCATTTATTTTATTTTTTATTTTTTTTAACCACCCTTCAATTTGATTTGAGCAAGATCGGACGACTTGGGCGCGAGGAAATGATACTTGATGGAATTTACACAGGAAGTATTCATAAGGGAACAATGAAAATAATAGGAGATCGACCACCTTCACCTTAACCCTCACATTCTCTGAAGTTATCATCAAAATCGGATGAAAACTGTATAAATTCTGCTTGCTACATGAATTTGTGAACACACACACACACACACACACACACACACCCACACTCACAGATAGACACGGAGCAAAACATGTTCAGAATCGTCTGAAACGTAAAAATCAAAAAAAGTTTCATTTTAAATATTTCCGAGCCGTTGCAATAGCTTCATTTTGACATTTTATGTCTTTACTATGGCACATAACTCAAAAAGTGTGACGTTACGGTGTGACGAAGAAAGCGTTATGAAAAATTTCTAAAGATTTTCACTTACAACAGATTCGTTGCTACGGAACTTTAACTTCGCCAGTTATCATCGTATAAAACTCGGTCACCACTCGTTGGATAGCTCTCGATTTACCTAACCATATTACGTTAACCACTGCGGAGTGCGAGGTCGACAAGCTGCGGTATGAGCGTGATTGTTTAAATAATTGTTTACACTCAGGTGATCATTCTCAATAATTTATATTGTGAACACGATTGCAAGCTTTATATAAGTAAAGACATAATTTTAAGACCAAACAACCGATAAACGAATTATCTCTTGGAGATGTACAAGTCTTGGAAATGAAGATCGGTCTGTGCTTATGTTTAACAAAATGTTTATGAAGTGCACTCGTGAGTACGTGGTGTGGGTGCGGGAGGGGGCGCAAAGACATAAAATGTCCCTCTTGGTTGCGTACTTGTACGAAAGCTGTATCCACCGTTTGTGTTTTTGTGGTTGTTCTTTGATTAACCCTCAGCAATAGCAATTTTCATACATTTTTAACGGGAAGATTTTTGGAAAAAGTTCATTTTTGCGAGTTTGGTTGGTGTTTTGTTGTTTACCGAAGGGAAAGGACTATCCACCCGGCCGAATACCGTATTTCTTAGTCAGCAGCACTCGAAGAGCCGACCGGTGTCGCGTCGAATAATTACAACTACCTACGAGATTGTCGACTTCCGAGTTACATCAGGTATAATTCAATCCCTTGACTTAATAACAACCAAACTTCAAAACTGCGACTGCATTTTGAAGGAACATACAAACGTTTTGAATACGCAGGTGCATGCTCTGTCGCAAGAAATTGCTGACAGCCAAGAAACTATCTTGCTCATGAAAAAATTAATAAGAGAATTGACAGCATTGAAGAGAATCTAGCATTATCTGAAAAAAATAATACGAAACAGAAACGGAACACGGACAACAGAAACGATCTTTTTTTTTACTTACAACCAAGCCGTTTCTGGGGAAATTAAACTTCTCAATTTTGTAAAAGTAGGTAACATGAACATTATATCTATAGTTACCTATACAAACAACATGAACAACAGGTAAATTTTTACGAAAATTCGCTAAAACCATGATTTTCAACATGCAAACATACTTTTATCCTCTAATTAGTAAAGTAAAATAGAAATTGACTATACCAATAGAAAGCTGAGAAATTGGGCCGGTCTTTACGGATGAAGTACGCGATAAACAGTACAGAAATGGGACACTCACAGCCGGTTTAAAAAAGTTCCAGTCATAAAGCATGGTCGTATGATCGACATTTTGTGAATTATCGTGTGGTATAATGTCAAATTGTTTTGAAGTTTGAGCTTTTTGAGTGCAAGCAAACCGATGACTATCAATTTTACGGTGAAAAACGTATTCTAAACAAATAATCTATCCAAATAGAGGTTTTGAATTTTTAGCTTTTATTGCAGTTTTTATCCATTTTTTAGCAAATTTTAATGAATATTTAGTACATTTTCCAGCCTAATTTTGTATATGCATTATTTAGTGTTCTATTTTATAGTTAATAAACTTTATTTGAGCAATATTCTACCAAAAAATATAAATTCAAAGATTTTCAGCCGTTTTTAGTGATTTTTTTGAAATGAGACCTAATTTATGTGCTCAAAAAGTGAGGGCCAACGAACTCATACTTTTGTTTGGAAAGCTTGATTTTTTGGCGCAAGAACGGAATTTTTATCTCAATCCTAAGGAGAGTTATCGTCTGGAAGGACATGCATAAATATATAACTCGCAGTACGAAAACAAAAACAACACAAAACTCACGTCTGAACGTTTCGATCCGATATTCTTCGGCAGAATGTATGAAAGAGCGTTAAGCCCTAGGAATTGTTTCAAATTGTCTCAAAACGGATTTCAATGAAGAAATTTTTCGAAAATTTTGATTTTAGAATTTTCCGAGGCACTGCAATAGCTTCATTTTTTACGAAAATTCGCTAAAATTGGAATTTCTCGTACTCATGGAAACTTCATGTTCAGGTAGTTTTTTCACCAAATAAATCCTATTATAAAATTTTGATTTGTCATTGGACAGAAAGGAAATTTAATGCTCTCTCCAAATTATCCTCAAATATAAACTTACTGTTTTAATTCTTGTAATTATTGCCGTTTTAGTGACTCAAGTTCGAAAACATGAAAAAAATCTCAAAAATTGAATTACTTGAAAACTAAGCGTTGAAAAAAATCTTTAGGAGGAACTTTCCATCAGGAATGAGCTCTAGAATCACTCCCTGAAATACTGACCACCTTGTGTGGGACACCCTAAATACTATCAAAGAATATATTGAGATCATGCTTGATTAGGGTAAAATCTCATCACTTACCTCTGCCTTTCTTCACTGTCTTCAAATAAGAAATCATAGCCTTCATGAAACGTATGAATAGCTGTGAAACGTATGAATCTTCTCAAATATTTGCACTAACATCACGGTGATCGGTGTACCCTAGTATCTCAAGAAAATCAAAACCACAATCAGAGAGCATCTTAAACCTTATTTCACTCACTTCTGCATCACGTGAACATTTGCTGGTCCTACTATCCTACCATTTAAATGAATTATGGTTCACTTGATATTAGTATCGAGTTCTATCGTAGAGTGTCTACCGGTGTAGTGCAAAAGAAAATAATGATCATAGTCATAGATTCAATATGAATGGCATCCGGCAGGAATCGAAACTACTGACGCATGATTTTGTCCCGATATTTCTTAACTATGTTTCCTGCAGATGTGCAGTTCGGGAAGTTATTCCCTTCACCTCGATCTACTGATTCCTTCTCTGTGTGGGGAACGCACGCAACTTTACCTCCCAAGATCTCCAATTCCGTTCGCAATTGAAGTTCCAGACATGAGTTTTATTCAGGTATTTCAGACATGAGGTTAGGTATTTTAGAAGATTATGAATAAGTTTTTACGCAAGAATTACGGCAACCATGAATTTGAATATTACCAATAATGTGGAACTTTTGTAGTGGAACGTCAATATGAAGCAACTATCCATTTCGATCTTTCCATTGAATGGTTCAAGTAGTAGATACAGTCGGCTGTTTTGGTCACCATAACAAGTAAGTAACTCTTGCGAGTATTTTATATAGGGGGGCAAAGGGGGACCCGTAGAATCTCAAGACACAAATAGGTATCAATTATTATGATTAAAAGGCAATACGGGTCTCCTAGCAACAATAGCCCCATTTTAGATAGAACATGGCCAGTTTTTAGGGGGGGGGGGGGGGGGGGCTCTCCTAGGTTGCAATTTGAAATAACTAAAATATAATTGTATGCATGAACGTAAAAATTAAAGTTTAATCCCAAATTCGTTAGGTAGAGCAGTAGTTGTACAACTTTTGTCCGAGATCGATCCTGAGTATAATATGGTAAGTTTTGGTCAGTTCGGGGTCCGGGGGCCCTCCCCCGGAAACTGTTGATGAATTCTAAGACTCTAAAACGCATTTCTAGGCTATCTGGCAACTTAATATGATAAATTATTTTAATTGTATTTTTCAAGTGTTTTGTTCATTTTGGTGTTGAATAGAGGCATAACCTGAATATTTGAGCCTTTTTATTGTTCTACGAATTCGATGGGGTGAGCATCTGGGCGTTTATCGCTCCACCAGCTGTCAAAACATGATATTTTCGTCCAATTATAGCCAATTTCTCAATTCTAGGTGCATTCTGGTGAATGCCGTTAATTTTTCTATGACCTAGAATGACCAATGAAGAAGTTTATAGTTGGATTAGGTGGTTCTATTATTCGGCTCCGAGGTTGTCGAGGGAAAAACTTTAAAATGTAGCTATAACAGCAAAACTTCACAATTTCATAAAATCCTTGATATTTTAAATGCGTCTTGATGTTTTTGGTGCTCATTCGACCCGAAATTTTATCCGCTTTAACTATTGCCTCGAAGAAAATCCTCTAGAATCATTAATGGTTTTCATTACCTTAAATCTCAAAAAACCTTATTTTTTAACACGTCACATCTCACATGTCATAGCTTCCTTATTGGTTTATTATTTCCAATAATAAGCCTATGTGATCGTATAGCAAACAATTTTTATAACCCCCCCTCAAACTTTGTCACTTTACGTTTCAAGGTGCGTAGAATCCAAATTTGAAATGTCCGTCCGCCGTCCGCCGTCCGCCGTCCGGGCCATAAAAGGCCTTAGAATTGACTTAAAAAATCTGTTCCTTCGCATATAGACTCCACTTGGGGTCTAGTTGGTCATAACTTCTCGCCAGCTCGATCGCTCCACTCTCATGGGTGCTATGAGCCAAAAATAGGAGAAAAAATGTCTTTTTTCTTGTATATTTCAAGTTGTATAGAAATTGGAGATTTATGAGTGAAAAGAAAATGTTAGCTATTAATTTTATGGGAAAAAAAGTATTCTAAATGATACTCTTCTATTCAAAAAGAGATTTTGGATTTTAGGCAATTTTTTGCAATTTTATAGATTTTTTAAAACAAAATTTAATGAAGTTCACGTTTTTAGCATAATTTCGTACATGAATTTTTTAATGTTCTACTTCATTGTTGATAAACTTTATTTGACCAATCTGATGCTAAAAAATATCAATTTAACAATTATTAGCCATTTTAAGTGATTTTGTCAGCACATTTTTTGAAATTTGACCAATTAGATGATATCAATAAACAGTATAGGTAACACTTTTATGTGTTGGAAAGATGACTTGGTAATAAATTGTTTTGTTTATCAACTATATTAAAAAGCGTAAAATTGTGAGATTCCGCTGCTGTAATGGATTGAAACCATTTGTGTGGTCCGAAGCTCCGAGTTCCGATACTAAATCTCTATCTCTATCTCTATCTCTATCTATACTATTAATAAGAATGAAACTCCGTTTGTCTGTTTGTCCGTTTGTCGTGTCTATGCACGGCCAAACGGCTGAGTGGGGGGAGTCTACGAGTGGGGGATCTTCTTGGGATTTTCCGATAGGGTGTATAAGCGAATTTAAAATTGTCTAATCCCAGCCGAACCATGGGCCGTAGGGTGGGAGGGGGGTCGAAGTAAGAATTAATGTGCGCTTTTTGGACTTCCCCGCTTCCTCTACCCCTCTAAACGGCCGTCGAAAATTCCGGAAAAATACTGGTTTCGTAGGTTTTTGAACGAGGAAGACGACGGCGCGATCGGATCGCGAAAAAAGTATCGGGAAATGCGTAAAAAAAAATGCGAGAGTACGGACCGTGTTTTCTCGAAAAGTCCGACAAAAACTACGTTTTTTCCGATTAAAATATACCCCATAAAGGTACGTTTTTCGGAACGGTTTTCGCGGGCGAAATACAGCTTTGGGTCCGCCGAATCTGAATCCGAAATCGGATATCGAAAAAAGTGACGAGAACTCGGTCAAATCACGAGCAGAAGCGAGCAAAGCGATTAAAATGATTCTGCCGTGGACGAGAGAAGGCTCAAGAATTGACGTGAAGGGTTCGATGTCACAACGTTGCGAGGCGAGCAGGTATGCCTACGTAGGTACCTACCTTGCGAGCGAAGCGAGAGGCATTTCAAATAATAAATACGGACTTTGTCCTACACATATACAGGTATACCTTGCGAGCGAAGCGAGCAACATCCCCGAATAAACTTTTCGTAGTTCCAGGTAGTTTTATAAGATTTAATTTGTTTGTAAGAATTCCCAACTGAAAAAAACGTCTGCCAAGTTGGGTGGGCAGTACAACATTCCCTAATAAACTTTTAGTGGTTCCACGTAGTTTTATAAGAATTAATTTGAATGTAAGAATTTCCAACAGAAATAAACGTCTGCCAAGTTGGGTGGGCAGTATAACTTCTTCAAGCGAGCGAAGCGAGCAGCATCCCCTACAGAAGTAAAACCTACCCTTAGGGATCTACCATTTGCGAGCGAAGCGAGCAACCTCCCCTACATGTTTCAATTGTAATACATCGCATGTATACAGCCACACTTTGCGAGCGAAGCGAGCAACATTCCCTACATACCACACTAAACTTTTCGTGGTTCCACGTAGTTTTATAAGATTTAATTTGTTTGTAAGAATTCCCAACTGAAAAAAACGTCTGCCAAGTTGGGTGAACAGTATAACTTCCTCAAGCGAGCGAAGCGAGCAGCATCCCCTAATAAACTTTTCGTGGTTCCACGTAGTTTTATAAGATTTAATTTGTTTGTAATAATTCCCAACTGAAAAAAACGTCTGCCAAGTTGGGTGGGCAGTATAACTTCCTCAAGCGAGCGAAGCGAGCAGCATCCCCTACAGAAGTTAAGCCTACCCTTAGAGATCTACCGTTTGCGAGCGAAGCGAGCAGCATCCCCTACAGAAGTTAAACCTACCCTTAGAGATCTACCGTTTGCGAGCGAACCGAGCAACATCCCCTAAATGCCATACTTTGCGAGCGAAGCGAGCAACATTTTCTACATGCCAGACTTTGCGAGCGAAGCGAGCAACATATCCTACATGCCAGACTTTGCGAGCGAAGCGAGCAATATTCCCTACATGCCACACGTTGCGAGCGAAGCGAGCAACTTAATGGGGGGTCCGGGGGGCTTGCCCCCCGGCTGGACGTGGAGGCGAGCGTAGCGAGCCGGAGCGGCTAGTTATTAATAAGAATGAAACTCCGTCTGTCTGTCGCTCTGTCGCTCTGTCTGTCGTGTCTATGCACGGCCAAACGGCTGAGTGGGCCGGATCTACGAGTGGGGGGATCTTTTTGGGATTTTCCGATAGGGTGTATAAGCGAATTTAAAATTTTCTAATCCCACCCGAACCATGGGCCGTAGGGCGGGAGGGGGGTCGAAGTAATAATCAATGTGCGCTTTTTGGACTTCCCCGCTTCCCCTACCCCTCTAAACGGCCGTTGACAATTCCGGAAAGATACGGGTTTCGTAGGTTTTCCTACGAGGAAGACGACGGCGCGATCGGATCGCGAAAAAAGTATCGGGAAATGCGTTAAAAGAATGCGAGAGTACGGACCCGTTTTCTCGAAAAGTCCGCCGAAAAACTTGGTTTTTTCCCATTAAAATATACCCCATAAAGGTACGTTTTTCGGAACGGTTTTCGCGGGCGAAATACAGCTTTGGGTCCGCCGAATCTGAATCCGAAATCGGATATCGAAAAAAGTGACCTTAAGTCGGTCGAATTGAGAGGGGAAGCGAGACTAAGCTATTAAAATGAGAAATTATATGTGCTGTGGACGCGAGAAGCCTCTAGGAAGACAGACGTGTTTGGGGTTCGATAACTCAGGTACAGGTTTTGGTGTTTGGGTGTTGCGAGCAGGTACACATAGGTACCTCACGAGCGAAGCGAGAGCCATTTCAACAGAATAAATTCGGATTTTTTCCTACAAATATACAGCAATACCTTGCGAGCGAAGCGAGCAACATCCCCGAATAAACTTTTTGTGGTTCCACGTAGTTTTATAAGATTTAATTTGTTTGTAAGAATTTCCAACTGAAAAAAAAAAAAAAAAAAAAAAAAACGTCTGCCAAGTTGGGTGGGCAGTATAACTTCCTCAAGCGAGCGAAGCGAGCAGCATCCCTTACATAAGTTAAACCTACCCTTAGGGATCTATCGTTTGCGAGCGAAGCGAGCAACATCCCCTACATATTTCAATTGTAATACATCGCATCTGCGCAGCCACACCTTGCGAGCGAAGCGAGCAATATTTCCTACATGCCACACTTGGCGAGCGAAGCGAGCAACATTCCCTACATGTCACACTTTGCGAGCGAAGCGAGCAATTGAATGGGGGGTCTGGGGGGCTTGTTTGTTGCTTGTTTTTTCCCATTAAAATATACCCCATAAAGGTACGTTTTTCGGAACGGTTTTCGCGGGCGAAATACAGCTTTGATCCCGCCGAATCTGAATCCGAAGTCGGATATCGAAAAAAGTGACGGAAAAGTAGGTCAAATTGGGAGGGGAATTGCGAGGGAACCGTTTAACATCAGAAATTAATCGACCACGGGCCGCCGTTACACAACGTTGCTTACCTGAAGGGACCCTCACAGGGGGGTTCCCATTTGCACTTCTACGCAATACCTTGCAAACGAAGCGAGAGCCATTTCAAATAATAAATACGGACTTTGTCCTACACATATACAGGTATACCTTGCGAGCGAAGCGAGCAACATCCCCGAATAAACTTTTCGTGGTTCCACGTAGTTTCTAAGATTTAATTTGTTTGTAAGAATTCCCAACTGAAAAAAACGTCTGCCAAGTTGGGTGGGCAGTACAACATTCCCTAATAAACTTTTCGTGGTTCCACGTAGATTTATAAGAATTAATTTGTTTGTAAGAATTTCCAACAGAAAAAAACGTCTGCCAAGTTGGGTGGGCAGTATAACTTCTTCAAGCGAGCGAAGCGAGCAGCATCCCCTACAGAATAAATACGGACTTGCGAGCGAAGCGAGCAACATCCCCTAATAAACTTTTCGTGGTTCCACGTAGTTTTATAAGATTTAATTTGTAAGTAAGAATTCCCCAACAGAAAAAAACGTCTGCCAAGTTGGGTGGGCAGTATAACTTCCTCAAGCGAGCGTAGCGAGCAGCATCCCCTACAGAAGTTAAACCTACCCTTAGGGATCTACCGTTTGCGAGCAAAGCTAGTAAAATTCCCTAAATGCCATACTTTGCGAGCGAAGCGAGCAACATTTTCTACATGCCAGACTTTGCGAGCGAAGCGAGCAACATATCCTACATGCCAGACTTTGCGAGCGAAGCGAGCAATATTCCCTACACGCCACACGTTGCGAGCGAAGCGAGCAACTTAATGGGGGGTCCGGGGGGCTTGCCCCCCGGCTGGACGTGGAGGCGAGCGTAGCGAGCCGGAGCGGCTAGTATACTATAAGCGGCGTTTAATAATTATGGACCAGAGATCTACGTAGAAGGGCTGTCTAATATTTTCTATTGTTTCGTCCTGTTCTTGGAGATCTCAATAGATACAGTATTTAATTTTCTATAACTTTTCTAAGTTACAAAAAATAGTTTGAGAGGTGATTTTGGGCAAAAAATGAAGATATACGTTATAAAACGTGTTTTTTGGTTGTTTATTAGCCAAACATGCCAGAACCATCAAATTTTGGTATAGGAACATGGGGTTTATTCGAAATCAGCGTGAAATTTCAATTTCAAAAGCGTGGCCGTTTTCATGTACGAGTATGATTTGCCTCAAACCAATAATCTAAGTGCAAAGCACACTCGGTATTCTTGCCCTGCAAAATAACTAACTAGATTCATATTTTATCAACGTACCTAATTATTAGTGTATTGACAATTGCCTTGGAAAGTTATAGGAACAGCTAATGAACAGTCATCATCAATTAAATACTACATTTTTAAAATAGGAAAAATTTGGGTAGGAAGGGGGGATATTACTCCAGTGCCCCCCCCCCCCCCACGCGCTAAATCAGCCACCGGTATTTATACTGGAGAATATAAAGGCTCAATGCTTTCCTACTAGTAATTCGGAATATCAAATTGTTCAGTTCTAGGGATGGTAAATTATTTTGGACATCGAAGTTTCCGCTTGGCCACAACTTGAAAACTTAACAATCTAGTACATATTATTTAGTCGGTCACAACCGAACATGTGGTTTATTGTAGAGGTGGCCGCGTCCATGTGACTCGCACAATATTGTATCCAACTAGGTATACAATATTGTATACAACTAGGTATACCCTGCAACTAAATTCTTGGAAACTTTGATTGAATTCTTTGAATCAAATCAACAGACATAATAAACTTTTCATGGACCCATATAGAAAACGCAGCAAATTATTACACACATGGTCCACTCAACAGTAAAGACCATTGCATCTATACAGCCATACTGAGCGAACGAAGCGAGCAACATTTCCTACATGTTTCAATAGTAATATACATCAATGGGGGCGCTTACGCCCCCCCCCCCCCCCCCGCTGGAGGTGGAAGTGAGTAAGGATGGTTGTTTGTAAGTAATTTCCAACAGAAAAAAACGTCTGCCAAGTTGGGTGGACGGTATAACTTCCTCACATATTGTAACATGGACGTTAGAATTAGTTGAAGAATTGAAATGTCCTTAAAACTAAAACTTTTCGTGGTCCCACATAGAAAATGCAGCAAATTATTACACAACAATAGATAATGGCCTATCTTTATCAAATCTAATAAACTGTTAATGGTTCCACTTAGTTTTATCATAAGATTTAATTTGTTTGTGATGTACTAGTCGCATTAAGGAGCGATGGGAAGGAGAGGGGAGGTTGGAATAAATATCAAATACTACTTATAACTGTAAGAAGAAGGATCGGGGAGAGGTCCAACTAGCTTCGGCTTTGGATCACGAGCAACTGAGTATAATAGGTCGGTTCATAGACGGGGTGGAGGGAGGTGACAAATACTGGGACGAAGTCGAGCTGATAGGACATGTAAGTAATTTCCAACAGAAAAAGAACGTCTGCCAAGTTGGGTGGGCAGTATAACCTCCTGACATTTGGCAGCATGGGCTGTAGGTCTCGATGGTATCCCACTATATCCCATCGCATCTATACATCCAATACCGAGCGAGCGAAGCGAGCAACATTCCCTACCCACGTCGGATTTTAACGAGATTTTTCCTACAAATATACAGCCATACCGAGCGAGCGAAGCAAGCTACACTCCTTACACATGTTAAAATCCGACATGTCCGAAATCCGACATTTGTTGCGAAGCGACATTCCCTACATGTTTCAATTGTAATATACCTTGACGCGGAGGTCCCCGGCCGGAAGTGGAGGCGAGCGAAGCGAGCCGGAGCGGCTAGCTTAATAATAAGAATATCACTATGTCATATAGTCCCTTAATATTTGGAGAGGAATATTAGAAAATTTTATTCAATGACAGTACAGTTGAAAGCTCCGTTGGATCGATTACGTATTTTTTAATCACTATTGATAGGTAAACATATGATATTCCATGGTAACGTTCCAGCCTACGTTTGATTATAGGAATGTATAACATCGGTCAAGATGCTTCTCCCTATACTTTCTCAACTTGTGTTAAACTGGCATGGGTGATGTTGTTTTTTGGTCTAAAACTACGAAAATGTCTGGTGACATGCTAGTGCTTCTAGAGCCGTACTAAATATTTCCCATAGCTTTTTGCTCGTATATATGGCCGGAGGCTTATGGCCGGATGAGGCGCTGCCTTGTGGGGTGAAGGTTGGTGAAGTTGTCATTCGAGAACTAATGTATGCAGACGACGTTGTAATCTTGTACGAATCACCAGCCCACTTAAGAGGCCTGCCATGTTCAATTTAAAGTAGGCTTCATTGAATTTGGAGGACATCAATTTTTTTACCTTCCATGAAAGAAAGGAAAATTTTTGCTTCTTATTACATAAAAGTAAAATTTTGCAACCTTCCCAATTGTGGATATGGTATACGCCAAGATATTCCTTGCGGTACTTTGAGCCACATATCATTGTGGCTCAAGGAAGAAATTACGAAATGCAAATGAACTCCAGGGTTTTAATGACGGTGCAGCGTTGCAGTTAGGATTGCCTTCCGCAGTTTAGACGATAATATCATGTCCAAAGTGAATATACCATAAAAAAAGAATAAATTAATGGCTTGTAGACTGAACGATGAAGTAAATAATAAATATACTAAAAATAAATAAAAAGCACATCTTGCATCTAGAGGCTTGAGAGCGATGAGCGTAGAATATGTTTTAGCGAATTTCCGTAGGAAGGAGCTATTGCAATGGTTCCAAAAAATTCAAAATCAAAATTTTCCAAAATTTTCTTCATCGAAATCCGTTTTGAGGCATTCTGAAACGAACCCTAAAGTTTAACGCTCCTTCATATCTATTCATGTCCTTCCAGACCATAACTCTCCTTAGGATTGAAATAAAAATTCCATTTTTGCGCCAAAAAATCAAGATTTCCGAACGAAAGGACGAGTTTGTTGGCCAGCATTTTCTGAGCACATTAAATCGGTCAAATTTAAGAAAAATTCCTGAAAAAAATCACTAAAAATAGCAAATAACGGCTAAAAATTGTTACATTTATATTATTTAGCAGAATATCGCTCAAATAAAGTTTATTAACTATAAAATAGAACATTAAAAAATGTATAATGTAAAAGTGTAATGTATGGCGGTCTGTAAATCTTCCTTGAGGACACATGAAAATTATCCAGAGATTTACATCGTCTGTCCACCCACCGCTTACCAGGGAACAATGCGGTAATTATTATTCCGTTAATTTATATATTTTTAGCCCGAATATAATAGCCATCCCTTGTCGTGGAGCGATAACTTATGGAGAAGGCAAGAAGAGCAGGATGTTGGACTGGAGGAGCCACGAGGGTCCGAGACGCCCTCATTGCACCTTGAGCCACCACTACGGATGTTCTTCCTTGTTTCCTGTTTATTAGAACCAATGTTTGAATATTAAATTTGAGTACTCGGTTGATAATTTGGAATAGATGCACTTAACAAAGGTACTAAGTAGTCATAGATAAGTTAATCGGGGAAAATATTTGGATTTTTTCGGATGTTTCATTGCTTATTCGTCAGCCTACACTTCCAGAAACAGAACATTGTTTAGTAAAACTGTATTGCTCAACTCTTCAAAATATGTTGTACGTCAAATGCTGGGAAAGGAAGATGATTTGGATTGAGTGATGAAGTAGGAAAATATGGTAAAGATGGGATAGGAATTTTACTGTCCAAGTTATTAAAAAATAAATAAATAAATCTTGGACAGAATGCCTTAATCTCATCAAATCTTAATTTAGGAATAAAACTCCGCCTGTCTGTCTGTCTGTCCACGCTATCCACCGCCAAACGGCTGAACTGATTCCGTTTACAAGTGGGGGATCTTCTTGGGTTTGTCCGAAAGGGATCATTTAAAATTTTCTACCCACACCCAAACCACGGGCTGGGAGGGAGGGGGGTTGGGTCAGTTTGTTGAGGTTAGCTAATGACCCGCATGACCAAGTGATCTTGAAGGCGAGGTTGCTTTTTGCCCCGTGTTTTTGTACCCACCCCGAGCGAGCGACAAAACTACACAGGTACGAAATAAATTAAACAATGCGCGGCATAAGTTATAAAAGTTTTTCATCAATATTTGGAATCTATGTAGGTATTTTGAAATGAAAGAATAAAAATTTTCATATGTAAAGAGGGGGGGGATTGTATTTTTTTATTCCAAAGGTACAACCGTTATTATCGAAAAAAACGCTAGAAATTGTTCCACAAGTTTATAATTCCTGGAGTAGACAGCCATTTTGCATAGATCTCTGAGTAAATATATATATATATATATATATATATATATATATATATATATATATATACGCGTACCAAGGCGTCATTGCGTGTACCAACGTCTCTGTTTACAGGGTGATACATACTGAGCTATCCATGATCCTGAATCCTCGGCAATATTTTACATCGACCACAGGGGGTGAAATTGGAGGGTTGAATATTGACAAATTGAAATTCCGAAAACTTGCGAAATAATACGGCTACTGGCTGACCTTCTCCTTTGTCAGTTGGTGATCCGTGATGGTTGTTGATTCGGAGATTCAGTTGTCATGCTGATAAAACAGCTTTCCTGTAGCTCATCCCAGGCGCCCGTAATGTCAAAATCAGCTCCCAAAATTAACAAAAAATCTGTAGTTTCTTCACGGGTTACTTCCGGATTTCTTTAGAAATACTAACAATAATTCGATGATACTCATATCAATTACTCTTGGGTTGAGTGATAATTATATCAATCCCTTTCATCCTATTCATTAAACTCTAGAGGCCTTGTGATCACAAAAATATCGCTGAAGTCAATTCTTGGTTTTATACAGGGGAAAAATATCAGTTTGCCTCGCACCAGATAGGTACCTTCTTGAAACAAGTGGACCAAACCTTTCTCGTGTGATGATATTTCGTGTTGAAAGTAGGTAAGTGGTGGTTTTATATAGTTACATTTTTTCGTAATTGACATTTTTTTCTCTCGACATTTTATGCTTTAATAAGCGTACATATTAATTCGGTTAATACAAAAACTACTATCTACCTAATTCATTATTGAAACCGATTGGAAAGGAAAGCACAGGGACTGTCGAAGAAGGGAATGGTGAAGAGTTGGCTGGAATTGTATGTTCCCAACGTCTAGCCAAGTTTTTAGTGCTTACCCCTCGCTGTGCAAGCTCATTCAGACGCGGGTTTTAATCGATACTTGTATCGAAACTGTTTTTGAGATGAATTACAACATCCTTTTTGAATTAATCATTCAGGTTGCCCTCCTGTGGCCATGAATCACACGGCGTTTGATAGTATCAGATCGCCGGTGCGCCTTTGACGAGATCCGCCAACCATTCGGAATCGATTCCCGCTTATCATGTGATGAGAATCATATCTACTTGTCTTAGATTTTGTGCTATTAAATGTTATCTCAATGTCTTCTACGCCCAAGGAACGCTCAATCTACCACATTATCAAATTATTGTAACCACTATCGGTATCATGCAATGGTAATGTGTTATTATCCTAGTGTGAAAGGATAGACTTTCAGGCTGTTTTGAAATGCACAGAGGTGGGGTTTTCACAATTGAAAAATCAGATATCGAAGACACCAAAACTTTTAATTTGTGGACAGGCACATACGATTTATACACAATCGATACTCGTAATTTATACCATGACGATGGTAGACGATGCTGCAAAGAAGCGAATAGCCGCAAGCGAACTGAAAACGGTGCTCTCTGGTACACCCGTAGAATCCGCAAGGAAGTGCAAAAATGTATGATGAGTATGATTCACGTAAGGCATACTAAGGCGGGTTGATGGAGTCTCAACTAGTACTTACGGCGAAATGGACAGTAGGTTTGGTTAAATGCCGTCCAGTGGTAGATGATGTCGAGATGTGGGATTCTGCTGACCCATCAGCAAGACCTGGAGGAATTTTGCGGAATGCTGACGACCCGATTTAAATTTTCGAGAGCGAACACGTAGAGTGTGGCATAAGGAGAGAGGTAATGAGCTGGCACGGCGGATGGCGACGTATTGTGACGTCACCGATAGCGGGGATTCTATGGAGCGATCGAATTAGACGCACATGATATTGCAGGATATAGCAATAAGAAAAAAGCTCGATCAGAAATAAGCTCTAGAATCGATCTCAGGCCAGTGATCCACCATTAACTTTTACGCCCTGTGTAGTCTATAGAATGCCTCAAAATGGATTAAAATGGAGATAATTTTCAAAAATTGGTATTTTAAAATTTTCGAGCCTTTGCCATAGCTTCAATTTTTACGTAAATTCGCTTAAATTAATTCAACTTGTAGTTTGATAGTAACACTACATTGAAGCCTCCAAAACTTCAATAAAAAAAGTTCCAGTCATGCAGCATGACCGTATGAGCAAATTTTCGTAAATTATCGTACTATATATGTTGCATCGTTTCAAAATTAAGGACTTTGAGGGAAAAGAAAATCTTAACACCAATTTTATGGCCAAAAACCTCGTTCTAATTGTATTCTGCAATTCAAAAAAAAAATTTTTTGAATTTTTAATTTTTTCGTGAATTTTATTGATTTTTTAGCACATTTTATTGAAATCTAAGTACTTTTTTTTTAACATAATTTTGTACATATATTTTTTAATGTTCTATTTTAAAGTTGATAAACTTTATTTGAGTAATAATCTGTTAAAAAATATAAATTTAATAATTTGTAGCGGTTTTTTTGCTATTTTAAGTGATTTTTTCAGCACTTCTTTTGAAATTTGACCAATTTACTGTGCTCGAAAAACTGTGCTGACCATCGAACTCGTCCTTTTGTTTGGAAAGCTTGATTTTGTGGCGCAAGAACGGAATTTTTATCTCAATCCTAAGGAGAGTGATCGTCTGGAAGGACATATATATATATATATATATATATATTTATATACCTATGCTGAAAAA